>WBNO01021024.1:813212-890086 GCA_013400575.1 Peucedramus taeniatus | reverse complement strand
AAAAAAAAAAAAAAGGTATTTCTCCCCCTTGTGGCAAGGTTTTAGTGGCCAAAATTGATGGTTCTGTAGGAACAGCAGGGGAATTGCTTCTGAAAGCACAAAAATCTGCTTTCCTAGTGGTATTGGTAGCATGTCCTTGGCTGATACCACTGAACTGAGTTCTCTGTTCAGGAAGGTGCCAGCATCACAGGGCACAGTTGGACATGACAGATCATAAACTTGAGGAGGGAGCAACAACTGACCACCCAGCATGTGTGCACTGGGCAGTATTCTGTCAGGAGATGGCTGTAAGAGACAAATGTTTACATTTTATGTCTACATACCTAGTGTGTTTCCTGTGCCTTTTGTCTCTCTCCTGCAGGGGAAATGTTTCCTTGCAGGGGGATGAGCAGCAGAGCAAGGGTGCCCTTGCCTTACACAGAGTGTGAGCTGCAGGGCACTCGCTGAGCCTACATGACGTTCAGTTTTAGGGATTGAGAAGCAAAGTAGAAGCTTGTTGTGAAAGCTTTAACTTTGCAATAGCATCAACTGAGCAAAGTGGGGCTTGGTGAAAAAATGTGTAGTTCCTGTAGACATTGGGACTTGAGCAGGGCTCTGCTCTTGGTTAGGCTGCCAGGGAGGGGAGGCTGCATCATGAGTCAGTGTCAGACGGAAACAAGTTTTCAACCTTGCCGACTCTGCACAGAAAGAACTGTTCAAGGGCAGTAAGCCAGGGATGTGGAAACTGGTGCTCTGGTGTCATCTTTCCTAGAAATTGCTGCAGAGTTCTCTAGTGGAGATAGCACTGATATTTAAACAAACTGTGTAAAAGGGAGTGTAGTTTTCTTGGTGTACTGCTCTAGTCAAGTGAGGAAGGACTCTCAAACAGATAAAGTCCAGGAATCTTACCAGGCATTGCTTAATTATCACTCCTTTTTCTTGTGCAGGAATAACTTAAAACCTGCTCTCCCAGGATCTGTGCTAGTCTCATGTGACTCTTCTGCATACTGACTGGTAGTTGCATAAGGAGCTGCTGAGGTTGTCAGGGGACATGCCAGGCTTCTGGGACTTGTTGAACTGTTCTTGGACTGATCACGTCTTTTGATGAACCTGTTCATACATGCAGTCGAACTGTTGTGTCTAGGGGCGGGGGAGTGAGGTGAGGGGGGAAGAAGGAGAAACAGAAGCTTTTGGAGGAGACTGCAGATTCAGAGCAAACTCAGCAGCAACAGACAGCTAAACTCTCCTGCATGTAAGTTGATGCCTCTGGTACAGGACAGCATCAGATGCAATGGGATTGTTCTGTCCTGCGAGTCTGGAACAGCTGGCAGTGGACCTGGAACACCACTATGAGAAAGTGGTTTTTTATGGAGTGCTGTAAGCAGCTTTCTTCTGTCTTTCTCTGTGGGGGCAGGGAAGCAAGCAAGGCCCAGCTGTCAGCAGTTTGGCAGTCTGAGGTACTGTGCCGAAGGTGGCTACAGGTTTAAGAGTGTTGTTGCTGGGACTGTTTTTCTAGAGCCATGTGATTTGATCAAGCATGTGCCTTACCAGCCCGGATATCTGTGCTGGTACCTGTGATAATCATGATCTGGAAGGAAATAATATCCTGGATTTTTTGGGAATTGTCAGGGGTTTTTCTGTCTCCTTGCCTTGTGCCAATGATCTTGCAAGCATTACTGGTGTACAGGCCTTGCTGGAGCAGAAATGCTGGTGTTTGAGTCTTATGTAATAAAAAAAGTGTGTGTATATAAACAAACACCATATATATGGTGTTTGAATCTTATGTATATATATATTATATATATATTTATAAATATATATAATATATTTCTAATACACCAGAAAAAATATTTGGGTGCAAAGATCTAGCATTCAGCTGCTGAGAAAACTTAGACCACGTTCCTGCTGAATGATGGTGAAGATGGTAAATGTCTTGTGCTTCAAGGAATCCCATTTTCCTGCTGCTTCTGTGTCTTGCACAGCAGCACCTGTTGTATCTTCTCCTGCAGGAAGCTCCCATAGCTGTTGCAGGATAGTGGAGAGCTGTCTGTGGAGGTGTGGGAGGGTGAGCATGTCAGTGTTGCAGCTGAATGCCCTCATGCAGGAGTGGAGGTGTAGGAAGTGTTAAGAAGAGCATGTTTGGAGTCTTGCATTTGGGCCCAGTACAGCCAGGCACTGCCTTCTGTGGGCATTTCTTGGGTGGGATCTTAGGAACAAGTAGAGTAAAATGTTCTTGTTGTTCGGCTCAGTAAATGCATGCTGAAGAAATCTGGCATGGAAAAAGAGCTTCAGTTGTTTTGTTTGGTGAAGCTGGTTTACTCTGGAGTATTTTTAAGTGAAGCTTGGTATTTTTTAGACTGTGGACTCTTCTTTCCTCCTTTGCTGTTGTGTATTCAGGCTAGGTATTAGTAATTATACCAAGAATGACTGCCAGCATCATGAACATCTGACTACAAATAGCTTTGTTGTTAGAAAGTCAGACCAATTGGAGTCTTAAGGGAGCTGAGACTCTCAGCAGGGTTCCTGGCCATGCTAACAAGTATTGGTTTAATGTGTGCAAAGCTCTTGCTGAGGGGTTGCGTGTGTGCAAGGGGGGAGGTGAGACTGAAGGATTTTCTGAGGTAGAAGGAAGAGTAGAAGAATGTGGAACTAATGTACCCTGAATTATTTTGACACTTGTTCCTGCCTTTCAACATAGATATAACTGGACTTGTAGCAATGTGTATTTGAGTCGTGGTGCAGAGCAGAAGACTGAAGACTTTAAAATGCACAGGGTTGCAGCAGTACCTGCAGCTCCCGGTCACAGATCAGAGCTCAGCTGAACTAAGAATAGAGGTTGCTACAACCTGTTTCATGGTACCTGTTCTTGTAGTCTGTTCTTTAAAGTATTTTACTGAAATAGCAGCCTGTGAAAATCCAGATGTCAGGAAAAACAGTCATCTTTCAGTAAAAGCAATAAATAGTGCTGGGAAAGTTACAGAGAAAATGCAGGCCAGGACAGAAGTGAAGAGGACATAGCACTTCTGCTGAGGAATATGCAGATATCTCAGAATACTTGGCAGAGCCCCTTGCTACAGGTAAATGATATGTATTCTCTGGCCTGTCTTGTCTTGTAGTTTTGCTTTCTTCTCTGGTGCCAGTATGTCTCAGCTTTTCTGTGCTCCAGCCTGCATATGCACCTGTACAGCTGTTGTGTTCTCAAAGATGCTCTGCAGACTTTTTTCCCCCTTTGAAGACCCAGCAACCTTAGCATGGTTTAGCTTCTCAGACTCTAGTAACTCTAAATACTGGCCCTCCCCTGAGGCTCTCTGTCCTCTTTATGTCCCTGCGTGTTTTGTTTCCCTTGCTGCCTTGTTCTTGTTGCTGCGCTTTTTTTTTTAACTTCTGCATTCATGTGTACAAGCCCCATTAAGCACTTCTGGACAAGCTGGGGGGAGCTGAGGTTGGGATCTGAAGCAAACTGGTGGCAGAACAAGAAACTGCTTTGGGTCACTGATGCTCAGAAGGTGTTAATATGGAGTCTGTTCCAGAGTAGCCAGGGTGGTAGCACTAAAGGTAGGAGGACAGGGACAATTGCTTAATGCCTCTTTAGGTGTCTGGAGCTCATTATGGAGAATCACCGGTTGCTTTTGTGGAGTTATCCAGTAGTCACTGGGCGAAGCACATGGACTGGGAAGCTACACTACATGTGTCTAGAGCAGTGTGGGGCAGCATACCTGATGTGCAGGGAGGCACATCTGTATTCCTGTCGAACAGCTGCTAGGGGATGGCCCCTGCTTTTTTGCTGTTGTTGCTTTTTCCATTCTCTAATTTGTGGAAAAGGGAAAACAAGACCTCTGGGCTCTTAACATATGCAGGGATGATGTCGTTGCTTTCAGGATGATGATGGTTGGAAGAAAAGGAGAGAGGGGTTATTTTGGCCTGAGCATAAATTATGCCTAAAACATGTTCCCCCACCCCCCAAATTGGAGAAAACAAGAATTTTCAGCCTCAATAAGAGGCATTTATGTGCTGAATAGGATCTCACTCCTCGTATTGGAAAGACTAATGGCCCCGAACACAGTAAAATGAAGTTAATTTTGTAGGTGTGTGTGTGCTGTGCTGCAGCGTGCGAGCGACATGCTCTGGCGCAGGTAAGTGCTGTGCAAACCCTTCCTCTGCCTCCTTCCCCTCCCGGGCCCGTGCCAAGCCGGGTTCCTCCCTCCGCCCTCCACCAAACCACACTCGGCTCCTTCCAGCGGCGTCCTGGTTCCTCAGTTTATCTGCACTGCCAGCCTGGCATTCCGCGGGTTTCTCCTTATCTGCCCGGCCTCACTGTCCCCTTTGTGCTCGCTTCCGCCGGGCCATGGCCGGGGGAAAAGGCTGCCTCTCCCCTTCCCCCGTCTCCTGGCTGCCGAGGCTTTCCCAGCCCTCTCCCGTCTCCTGCTGCTTCTCGGCTCTTTGTGTGAGCTCTGCTCCTGATGCTCACCACGTGGTGGTTGCGTTTGAGAGCCTGTAGGGCCCTGCGCCTGCAAACTTCTGTCCTCTTTGTTAAACAGGGTGGGGAAGGGGATCGTGCCGGTTTGCTTTTCCCTGAAGCGTCTGAGCAGAAAGCTAAGAGCTTTTCTGCAGGCTGCCCCGAGTATGTGGGCCTCTTCTCCGTGTTCACCTCCGGGCTTGTGTCCCGATTGATTTCTTTGTAAATATGCTGTGGTATGCAAATGCTGGCACTGCAGAAGGAGCGTTTGTAATCCTAAAGCAGAGGCAGCTCAGGAAAATCCAGCGTCTTTGCAGAGCTCTGCCCCTGTTTTGTTCCTTTGGGCTGCAATTGTACTTGCTACTACTTAATGCCGAGAGCCTGTGTCTCCAGGGCTTGGCTCTCTGTTACTTGGCACCTTTTGGGATCAGCTAGGTTCAGCACGAAGTGGGAATCTGCAGTGAGTGCGAGGCAGTGCTTGGTGAGCAGCAGTGATGAATTGCTTAGCCTCTCCTGTTATCATACGGCGTTCTTGCTCTGATTATTAATGTAGATGCAGGACAAACTAGTTCTGAGATTCTTTGAAGGTGGGAGAAGGAGAGAAACCAGATAAGTTGTTTTGGATAGTCTTTTAGTAAAAGTTGAATGTTAAAACTAGAATGCCATGATTGTTAGCTATGTTTTAAATATAGTCAGTACTGCGCCTCTGAGTTTGGCAGAAATGGGGAAAAAACAAACCAACTTGTGAAATCTGTTGGAAAATTGTGAACTGGGAGCTGCCTGCATTTCAAGGGCATGTTAAATCAGACTCCGTGTTTTTGGGTATGAATATTATCCTTACAGCACCCTGTGGAGGTGGGCCCCATGCAGACAAAAGGAGAGGGACTGTCTGTACCTTGGGGAGCTTGTGGGCTAATGAATGCACCAGTCATCTCCAAGGAGAGCTGGAAGCAGACTGAGTTTTCAAGATCTGGTTTGAAATACCACAAATGTGTTATTTGTGGGTTCCTGTTTGATTTCAGCATTCCTGAGAGTGGGGTGATGAGGGAGGATGATCCACAGTTAGGGCTCTTATATGGGGTCGGGGAAACCTCACTCAGCCTCTGCGAGCCTGGCAGCGAGCGCTTTGCGTGTGTGTGTGTTGATAAAAGCTCTCATCTGCTGGTGGGGTGCTGTGAGGATAAGGACCTGGAAGAGTGTCATGGATGGGGGTGAGAGGAGGATATGCAACTGTCACAGACGTTTAGAAGTCGGATTTGTGTGGGTTAAACTGGGCATGCTCGCAGCCTGTTGATTGCAGTTGCACACCACATCGTGCATGACTCAGTGCTGGGTGGGATTTGATGTATAAGCTTCTTGTATGCTGGCGTTGGCCTGAGGACAGGTATCTGTTTCTGGAGGTGGCTGTGTTGGGAGAGGAGCCTGTGTCCCCTTTTCAGAGGCTGCTATCTCCACAGCTCTGCCAGCCAGGCCACCCCTATAAAACCAGCTTTGGGAGAAATGGGATAGTTCAGGTGTCTTCAGCACAAAGGTGAGGGCCTCTTCTGGGCATGCTGGCAGGGCCTGATTCTGCTGCTCTTGGAGGGCACTGCCTCCATCAGGGAGGTGCCATGATGGTTTCTTCCTTGGTGGATGTCCAGCCTATTCAAAGCACTCAGCTGAGTTTGGAAGATGTGTTTGCCACTGTAGTGTGATGGGTTTTCCTGCTTTTGGCCTTGAAAAGTGTTGATGTTTGACCCAGGTTTTAAAGAATAATAAAGTGACAAACCTTGACCATCTTTGAGAGCTGCCTGTGCTTGATTGATTCATTTGACTGTGTAAAATTATTTGGTACTGCAAGAGCAGAGTAACATGGCATTTCTCTCTCTGTTGTCCCTTTTGTGTGGACTCTTGTCTGGATCCAGACATGAGTGGGTCCTGTCTGCTTGTCCTTCACAGTGCTGTCTTGCCAAGCAGTAACACGTGTGCCCAGCAGCCTTATTTTGTAAGCCATTGAGGATAGCTGGTCATTAGTTTTTTAAAACTTATTCTAATATCCTGAGGTGGGGGGTGAAGATGAGAGGTGCCCACATCCCATACTCTTTGGAGACTAGGTTGTAGTTAGTCAGATCTGTTCCTCACTGTCTTCATGGCAAGGTTTTTTGAAGTGGAAAAAAAAATCCCAGTCACTCTGTTCACCAAGAGTCTATATTTTATGTCACTGATGCTTTCAAGCCACTTGTTACTTCCACTAATCAGTTTAAGCTATCTG
The DNA here is from genome assembly GCA_013400575.1 of Peucedramus taeniatus. Taxonomy (NCBI): domain Eukaryota; kingdom Metazoa; phylum Chordata; class Aves; order Passeriformes; family Fringillidae; genus Peucedramus; species Peucedramus taeniatus. The sequence goes on along the minus strand of WBNO01021024.1, from coordinate 883,400 downwards.
AAAAGAAGGCTGTCGTGAACTTTTGATGGGTGGGAAGGGAAGAGGTATTGCTAAAAATACCAAAAAGTAATTTATGCTTATTGAACACTTGAGATTTTTTAAAAGTTTCTTCTTGCATGGGGCAATAGAAACAGGCCAGCTGGTTCTTAATGTGTGGGAAAGATTACCAAAATGCTGCTTGAGTTGCCTGGGAATTGAAAAGGGTGGCCTGAGCTGAGAAATGGGGACTACTTGAGTGGGTGGTCTAGGCAGCATTGCTGTTTAACAGGAAAGGGAAGAGGGAGAGATGCAAGGTCTGAGAAACCTTCCTGATGGCTTTTTGCTCCTTGTGGCACTTTTCCTGGGGGAAGAAGCCTTGGGAAGCCAAGGATGTCCTGCACCTGGGGGTTGGAGAAGAGTCACTCTGCACTTGTCACTCTCCAAATAAAGCAACACTTGTGTATTCCCCATTTCAAATTATGTGTCTTGTTAATTTCTGTTTCTCACCTTCTTTTTATTACTAACAGCTGGATTGTCCTTTTGTCAGAAAACAGTATGTGAATGGGAGGAAGGGGCAGCAGGGGGGGAGGGAGTGTGGGCATCTGCTGAATGGAGAGAATGGGCAACATGTTCAGTCTTGTGGCAGGTGGCACTTGTGTGCTAACTAATGTTGAGGGGGAGGGTAGGGTGGAAAAACCCTTAACTGTATGTGTACAGTAGTGGTCTCTAAACTGCCCTTAACTCTTTGTACAGCAGTGGTCTTTAAATTTGGTATTGCCTTTCCACATAAAGATCTTGGTAGACGGTGGTTTTTTTCATCAACTCAATGGTAATAATGGAAAAGCAAGTGTATTGTTAAAAGCTGTTGTGAAAGCATATGAGAACAAAATAACACCTCATTATGGCATGTTTTATAAGTCCTGTGTTGTACCCTCTCTTTGAACACTGTGTACAGTTCTGGTTGTGTCCCATTCCCATCTCTCCCCCATGTCTACTTGCTGCTTAGAGCTGTAAGATAACTGAAGTACAGGAATTATTCTTGTTTCCCATCTCCATACGAGGGAGAAGTAGAAAAGCCTGGACTGTGTCTTTTGGAAAGCAGATGACTGAGAATAGTGTAGTAGAAGATCTGTAAAACAACAAGAGGCACGAATGAGGTGAACAGGGTGCAGTTATTCTCTGCTTCTCATAAGGCAGGAAATGAGGCCACCAAATGAAATGACTGGGTAGCAGCTTCAGAGTAGAGAAGGGAGTGTGTGCATGGGCTTTCTTTGTTCTCCTTCAGACAACAAACATATAATTAAATTGAAGCACTCTGCCACAGGATGTTGTAGATGCCAAAATTACAAATGGGTTCAAAAAGGATTAGTCTATTTGATGGATTTTTTTTTTTACTCCCTCCTTCCAAGAAGGGCCATTAAATCCAGTGATGCAGATACAGTACCAGGCTCAGGAAGTCTCTCTGCTGGTCCTGTACTTGTTATTCCTAAGTGCTGCCTGTGAATAATGGGCAGGACTGGCCCAAGCAGCTGTTCTTGTTCTTAAGGGAGCACAGCAGAGGACCATGTTCAGTGGGTGGGAAGAGCCGAGGGCTAGCTTGGTAAAGAAATGGGAGGCTGTAAGAAATGGAGCTGTGCATGTAGGAGTTGCTGATTGTCAAAGATCAGGGGAGGCAGCAGAATCAAGATCTGTGATGGAAAGAGAGGATTTGTTTGCCTTATCTTTGCTTCCTCATCAGTAGGTTCTTTGGCTTCAAATAGATTTAGCAGTGTCTAGATGTTTGTCAGCAGCACAAGACCTAGCACTCGAGGAAACTGCTGTGTTATTGTTGTTCCTTTTCTGTATATTAAATTCTGTATATGGATCTTAACTTGCATGTATGTAGGCATTCCTCTGTAACTTTTTGGTCACCTGAATGAAACTGGAAGGGGAATAGCGTGGAAGAGAAAAAAAGAAGGAAGGAAAGAAGTGTTGTCTTGTTGGGTCAGTGTTTGGGGAGAGCAGAGGCCATGGAGCAGGGAGAAGTGTGCTTGGGAGGGCAGGTGAGCCTCTTTGGCTCAATGTGACACGTGTGCTGCAGGCTTTGGCTTTGTTCTGGTTGCTGCTTTCTGGCTGTGCATTCAGGATTGCTGTGGTATAGTTAACAGCTGCTTGCCTTAAAAAAAAAGTGGATGGTGTTTTTAAAAGGCTTGCAAGAGATCTCTGATAAAATCTTGATCAAATGTGCATTTTCTGTCCTCTTAATTTTGTACTTTCTCCTTAAACAAACCCCAACCCTTTCACATTTCAGTACAAAATCCCAGCCATGTCTAGACAAAAGCCTGTTGTGATCAGCAGAGGTGTGCTGCTCAATGCTAAGCATGTGCAGGGGTATATTCATGTTCCTGGTGGGGTAATGGGCTTCCTGCTCCTGTATGGATTGCAGGGCTTACATGTGCAGAACTCGCTGAAGAGCTCAGGTTGGAATTGTATGGGTGTAGAAAATGTTACACACTTAAAGTGCATGTTGAAAGGCTGTTTGCTTGTATAGTTATTCAGACCTCATCTATGGCTGCACATTGGTGCCACCTGCTTGCAGGAGAGAATGAGCAGACTCCTATTATTCAAGGAAAAAAAAATACAAGGCAAGGCCTCAACATCTGTTCTGGCTTTGTTGTTCGGTCTGGCCTGGGCTGTGGGCAGAATGTAGGCCACAGCTTTTGCCTTTCTGCTGGCTCTTAAACTGGAAAGGCATCTTGGATCAGATGTGTTCTTAAAAGGTTTAAAAATAACAATACAAAGATGCGAAGTTTAAACTTAGGATGGGTTGAACTTGATTACTTTAGAGAAAAGGCAAGTATTGCTATCTATGCTTTTTCTCATTTTCTCTTTCAGTTCTTCTAATGGTAATAATTTTTATCACTGCAAAGTGACCTTTGTAATCATTGCTGGGTGATTAATCTTTAACTGGGTAATTTTTAAAGCAATATTTTGCTCACAGTTGTAACATGTGATACTATGGGGTTGTGTAGCACAGCACCTACAGTCATTTTGAGGCAATAATGCTCTTCACCCCATGTTTCCAGTGCTGCTGCTCTGTATAGAAACCCAAATAGTCGCTTTTGTTTCCCTAGGCAGATACAAAAATGCCTTCAGAACTTTATTTGCATATAGATTATAGTGCCAGCCGGGTGTAGTCATGTATAGGAAGAGCTAACTGCTGCTTCATTTATAGCTTTTTAATTAAAAATGTTTCTTAGTTTTCAGGATTCCAGTTCTGTTTCATTTAATGCTGCTATAGTCTGTTCAGTGATGGTATTTCTATGAAGTACCAGCTGCTATGACTAGGCAGTCCTTGGAAAACACGAATGAAAGGGGATCACAGGCATTATTTGCTGACTCAGGGAGAAGTCACATGCAGAAGGAAGTGCAGATGAGCAGCAAAGTTCTTCAAATGTCTTTGAGTTGCTGCTTGGGACACCAGTGCCAGTAGTGGGGAAGGAAGGTGGGAAAAGCTTTCCTTCTGACTCTGAATTTTGTTTGAATTCTCTTGTGTCACATAGGTGTTGTGCTATTGTACCACAGCTGTGCATTTACAATCACACTGTGAGCCTGAGTAATACCAGTGAACCCATAAGAGAGAAGTTTTTTGTACTATGGGAGCCCGTGCCTCCCTTGTCTTATTTTGTTTAACAGCCATCATGGGTACTGTAAACAGGGAATTTTACACTATGCAATAAATTTAAGTTCTGCATTGATAAAGAAAATGCAGGGTTGGGAATGGAAGCACTTGTTTAATCTCACTTTGCTAGAAGTAAATACATTAGACTTGATCCAAAACTGCTTTAAGAAGCATTCAGCAGCTAAGTTATTATATGGCAGCTCCAGCTCTTCCAAACAATAAAAGCATCTGTTCACCTTTGGATATTATACAATGCATGTTTTATATATAATGCTCAGGGCTGCATATTAAAAGGAAGAGGTATTTCTTACACTTTCTTTTAAAATCTGCAATGTGTGATTTAAAAATGAGTTAGTACCATTTGGGGGGGATCAGTAAGTGCTGTTAGTAAAGCTATAGCTTTTGTAGGTGGGAATTTTGCCATCCTGTACCTTAGGTATTTCAGTTGTTGTATAACCTTTATTGACTTCATGGAAGACATTGCTCAGCTCTGGAAGTATATTCTTACCTGTTGTTTTGCAAAAGATCAGTACCTGAAGAATTCCTTGTAGTTTTATGGCAAGCGCTTTTAAACTTTGGTTTAAGGCTCATGTTGGGTTGCCAGAGAAGGTACAGAAGTATGAATTTGTATCCAGCACCTGGCTTTGGACTACTCTTCTGAGTTACCTTCTGCTGATTCTAAATAACAGTGGCTGACTAGAGCAGGGTCCCACTCCTCATGGTGTGTGTTGCAGTGCTCTCACACAGTCCTGTGTTACTGTGCTTTGCTTTGAAATCCAGAGGGATTCAATAGCTCTGAAATGCCTTGTGCAAACAGCAACAGCAAAAACATCAGAGACTACTGAGAGGGTTTTGGAGAAGGAAGAATGCTGGAGGCATCCTGCCCAAGCCTCACTTTGACGTGGGCAGGATGCAATTGGGAGCAAAATGTGTCTTGACATCTGCAGGGGGTGAGTGTGATTTCTCCAAGGGGTCAGTACAGGTGTCAAGAGGAAATGTAAAGCTCCTGAATGGCTCACAGCTGTGGCTGGATCAGGCAGCATCCTTGGGGAGAGCTGTGAGATGGAGCAGGTCCCTCAAGTGGGAGCTGGCACTGCTGCCTTGCACGGAAGGAAAGTAACAGATGACAGAGTGATTGGTGGCTCTTTGAGAGGCCTCTGCTCCTACTGAGTTTATTCTGGCATGTTTCTTCTCTAACTTGGAGAAGAAAAATAAAATGTGATGTGTCAGGCTGGACCTGCACAGTGCTGGGCTTCTGCTCACAGGCAGTGTTTTGCCTTCCTGCACGTTCCTTTTGTATGGTGTCCATTCCACCTGTGGTCCTTAAGATGGTTTAAACTTGTGCTGTGGTTGAGGGAGGTGTCCTGGCTGTCCCTGCTTCCTTACTCTTCTTCCTTGTCTCTAAATATATGTGGTAGAAAACCAGGAACTGGTATTGAGTTAAAGCTAACAGGTTTTTTTTGTTTGATTACTTTTTTTTTTTTTTTTAAGCTCAAGTAGATCCCCTGCTTTGGTTTGTTAAGTAGATGGTAGAAGGGGAAACTGCTCTTTTGCAGTGGTGCTGTTGAACCTTCTGATTATTTCCTTCTGATGCCAGTTTCTCCATGGCTAACTTGAAATTGGGGAGGGGTCAGAAGGACAAGGAAGGTACTCTCTGTCCTGTAGGGGGGCCTGGATGTATGTACACTGGTACAGTGACCTTTGGTAGTTCCTGTCTGGAGACATCCCTGTTTCCCTTTCCCTATCAGGTGTCCTGGTTTGACAGCTCCTGGGTAGAGGTCAGGAGAGCCTTAGCTGCTGTGGATCAGGGTTTCAAATCTTGCAGTGTGCTGCTCTTGTATGTGCCAGGCCTGTGCATTAGCTCAGGGAGCCCCCAGGGATGGAGAGCCTCAGTCTTTGGGTAGAAGTGATGGGAAATTAAGTGGCCATGTTGTTTCTCTCCTGTGCAAATCAAGGTATTTCTGCACACTGGTTTTGAGATGTGTCCTCACAGCTCGGGGGCGGGGGGGACCCAAAAGCCCCCACAACATTTTAGAATAATATTGATATATATGTCTTCTGCTCTGGTTCATCTCCTCCCTTGCACAGTAGAACGTTTTGGGCTTGTGCAGTAAACCACATCTGTAAAATGGGACAAACTTTAAAAATAACATTTTCCTCTCAGTGAATTTTAAGCTGTATTGGTTCTCTCCTGAGTTATAGTGTATAGTCTGTGGAGTATATAGTGTATAGTCTGTGGGTTATATTCTAGTGGTAAGGAAAGAGAGAGATGTGGTAACTGCTGTGGAAAAAGCAACATGATACTGTGCCTGGTTGGGGCTGCACTTCTCTGCCTGGGTAAAGGCATTGGAAGTTTGCATTCCCTGTGAATTCTGATAATGGAACAAAATTTAGGGGGTGCTGCTTGTAGTAGGTTTTCCTCTTGGAGGAAGCAGCCATGATTCCTGACAGACTTGGGACAAATGGGAAAGCTAACAGTGGGAAAGTGATTACAGAGTGTTCACTCCCACAACAGACACAGAACTAATGGATGTGGCAGAGACTTTACAAATATCTGGTGGGTAGCTAGATGAAAGTGCAGGATTACCTGAAATGTCAGATCTTCTTGTCTGCCACTATACAGCTTCTCTGAATACAGGTTGCACTGGTTTAACTGCAGTTGCTTAAACAAGCAAACCTCATTGATCCTAAATTGATCTGTTCTCCTAAAAAAAGAGTAACCCTTGCCCTTCTTACGTGGCTATTTTTACATGAAATATGCAACAGATAAAATTGAGTTATCTTTACAGCTTTATCACTGAAGTGCAGAGCGTCAGAATTCATCCTGGCAGTCCTTGTTCAGAAGCATGGGACAGTGTGGGTGAGCATTGCAGCTGTGCTTGGAATGGTGCTGTAGAGGGATGTAACAGCCACTGTGCTCTGAGGCCCCTCTTCTGCTCTCGTGGCTGTTGCTCTGAAGCAGTCATTTCATTTCAATGTGCTTCCAAATTCTGAGCAAGCTCTTAAGCTTTTCCTTGGTACATCATGCAGTAAGAGCAAGAGTACTTATGCTGTGTATATTTATGATGGGGTCAGCACTGTACTTGGAAGAATGCCTGTCCTGTCTGCCTTACTTATGAGGCGCAGTAAATGTGGAGCTGTGGGCTTGAGAAGGGCTGCTGGGGAGGATGTGGTCCTGGAAGGTGAAGGACCTGGCAAGCATCTTGGAATGTAGGAGGGAGAATCAGCCTTTATGGATGTTTGAGGAGCACCCCACTCCCATCTTTCTATGTGTGTTGGCCTTTAGGTGCTTCTGCCCTTTGCAGAAAAGCATGAGTTTCAGCATAACCCTACTGTGTGCCTTGGACTGGCCTCTACAGCTGTCAAGGAATGAGGCCTGAGGGTGGATAAGTGTGGGCTTGGGTGGAGAGGTGGAGCAGGGGATAAGTTGCAGGAACACTGGAGGTGCTGCTTCACACCCGTTCACGAGCCCAGTGTAACTTGGTTGGTGCTACAGAGGGGCTGGAGAGAGGCAGACACTGGGCTGTGGGAATTGGGCAGAAGGGGGTCCTGGGGAGGGAATGCTTGGCTGGAAGGAGATAGCTCCTAACCCAAGGCATTTCCTTGGCAGAGGGAGTTCTTGGGTACCTGTTGTGGAGCTGTGGTGGAGCATGAGGAACAAACACATTTTTCCACCCTGCTTTTGTGTGCCATGAGGTCCTGCAGCACCTCCCTGCACTGGGTATCACCTCCTAGGGCTGGTTCAGGTCACAGCCTGGAAGGGCGGTGGGGCTCCCTCTGCAATGCCCCAAAGCCTAACTTAGGGTTTTAACCATGGGAGGTGAAACTTCATCCAACTTACTGTGGGTGAGCTGAGCTAGTGGAGCACTGCTCATGACAGGGGCAGCTGGGCTGGGATGTGTGCCTGATGCATCCCAGAGCAGAAGAGATGCAAAACTGGGAGAAAACTTTTTCCTTTTCCTGATTTAGGTGGGTTTTGCCAGTGCAGTGAGTGAGACTGTGCTAAAGGCAGGCTGACAGATGCAGGTGTTGCACCTCACTTGGCAGTGTTGGGGCATCAGCCTCCTGAGCTGCAGTATATACTGGAGGTGTGTTGGGATTTGGGTGGAAGTGTTTAAATTCATGGAGGCCTGTCTGATGATTGCTGTCTTTGAGTATTTTTATGGCATAAGAATGTGATTTTCAGTGTAGGTTAAAGTGAGAAGAGAGACTTTTTACTTCTCTGTTCTATGAACCCCATGTTAGACTTTAGTAGAACAGACCATTCCTGCATAAGGAGAGTGAAGAGAAAAATTTGATAAAGGGGAGACTTAGGGTGGACTCCTCCTTTGCATTCCAGCCTAGACTTGAAATGAGGAAGAAGGTAAAATTTAATGCCAAATGTTTCAGGACTTGTAATTTTAATTTCAGACACTCTTTGTGTTCTGTGTCTGGTCTTCACCTCCCATCTGTTGCCTACAGAGGATGTTGTCTCCTCTCACTGCTTTTTTTTTTTTTTGCCTAGGGTAGAAAGTAATGAACATGCAGAGTGTGCAAAATATCTTGTATGCACAGTTGCTAACTACCCTAAAACAATGGGAAACCTTCCCAAAAACCTGAGTGAAGGGTAATCACGGTGTCTGTCATAAAAGAAGGCTGATAGTTCAGTGTAAATATGTTGCTGACAGGTGGTTATTTTTAATATGTGCTATCTGTACTTTAAATTTAATGTTAAAATATTTTTGTCATCTAAACCCTGACTTTTCTTAGCTGAGCAGATTTCACGTTAAAAACAGTGGTGAAACCATGAGTGTTCATAGTACTGTACTGTAATTTTGTGTTACTAGATCTTTTCTGACCCTGTTTTGATGCATCATGAAGTGGTGGTTATATGTCTAATTGCACAGCGCAGAGAAAATAGCATTGTGTTGAAATATTGCATAAAACTTGAGCGTTATGTGGCATTTTGTACTGGAAATAGTACTGTAGGTACTCATTCATAACAAGATTTGCAAGTTTCTCTCTGCCGGGGCAGGTGGTTGGGCTGGCTCTGTGTGTGCTGACTCAAAGGAGGGAGTTCCTTTTTTTCTCTTCTCATCCTCTTCCTCCTCTCCTTTCCACTGCTTGTGACCAAACATCATCAGAATTGACAAGAGCTCGCTCTTCAATCATACCTTAGTTTGAAGTTGTGTTTTCAAACTACCTGCAGCTGTGGATCTTCACTTGAGACTTTCAGAGCTCTGACTTTCAGAGCTCTCCTGCCAGCCAGGTGTTAAGCTGGTTAAAAACAGACTTGTTGTCTGAGTGTGGGTTTGTGTCTCAGTGTGGGTGTGAATGCATTTGGATTTCTCTGGAGCAGTTGAGACTGGGACCTGATTGTCACCTGAGGGACCCAGTGTCACCTGGGTGGACATTCCTGATTGTTTGGGGGATGGAGGCACAGAAGGGCTGCTGGGACAGTGCAGGAGGTGCTCAGAAATGTAGTGTGGGAGGTTTTATGCGTGTGCCTACCCTGAAGGGTTAATCTGTCTGCACTCTGCAGTCTCATGGTGTCCAGGGCTTGGAGCCTGCTGCCTGAGCCTAGCTCCTCCCTTTTTCATTTAATGATGGCTGGAAGAAAAATAATCAAGTGTGCTGGAAGAGAAACATTAATTAACTTTTAATTTAGATCTAACGTATGCTGCTTAGCGTACTGCATGAGAGTGTGCAGTATCTGTCATGTTATATAGAGGGTGATGCATTGAGGAAACAAGGAAAAGCCTCAGGTCTGAATGGGAAGATGGGGTTTTAACTATGTGGATGGGTTTTATATCTTGATTAAAAGTTGCAGATGTGTGATAAGTCGCTTTTGTATCCATTTTGCATCTGAAATTACTTTCTCTGTAACTTGGTTTGTATCTGTTTTCTCTTAAGCCAAACTTGCAAGGCGAAGTCAGGAGAGAGAGAATCTCGGCATGCTGGTCTGGTCACCTAACCAGAATCTGTCTGAAGCAAAATGTAAGTCCCTTCTACGACTTTTATTCCCTTCCTTCCTTACATGTATCACTTTAAGAATGCAAAGTTGCCACTTCTGGTAGAGAGGTTAGGTCTGTGACCTTTCCATTATGAATAAAAATTAATTTTAAAAAGAAAAGCCTACAAAGCAATCCCCAGATGATCTTTGTTCTCCACTGGGCAGCTGCTCAGTGTCAAATCCACGGGGGCAGGGAAAGCAAGAGAAATGTGACAAGCATTCCGTGGTATGAATTCTTTAAGCTACTCATCTGCAGACCTACACAATCGGATTTTTTTTTGGTGCTGTAGAAGATGACAAAAATAACAGGGGAGAGCAAAATGAAAAGTGCTGGGGGGTGGGGGGTCCGGGAAATTTGGTAATTAGTAGTACCTTTTCCTCCACAAAGACAAATCCACATCTGGAGCCCATGGAGGTTTTAAATTCCAGAACAATTGCAGTGCCTTGCAAGTCCACGTGAGGGCAATTAACAGCGCTCTGTGTGTGTCTGGGAACAAGTCTCAGTGCTGCTGCCAGATGGCAGAACTAGTGTTTGAAAGGCTTGTCTAGCTACAGTTCTCCTCATGAATAAGTAGGACTCCTTGATTAAAGGGCTGCTGTTTGAATGGAGTAACTAAACCTAAGCACTTTTGGGGGAGGGAGCTGAAAAGAGCTTATTTTGACTTTGTGCTTATACCTTGGTTTTTGTGGTGTGGTTTTTTTTTTTGTTTGTTTTTTTTTTTTTTTTTAATCCTTTCTGATTTCAGGGGCCAAGAATGAGAATCATGCATTCCTGTTCCTCTGCAGTTTTTTGTGGTGGCACTATTAAGTGAATTCCTGATCTTTCCATAGACCCAAGGCCTGGGATGCATGATGAGGCGCATGTGAAGATGTAGTGGCATTTGCAAATTAAGGCAGCAGAGACTGTGCACTGACTGGCTCTGTCATGAAGCGCCTGTGCTCTGCCCTGGGGCATTTGTTCCACTGAGCAAGTTACCCCTTAAATTACAGAACAATGATGGAACTGATGTGTAGATAAAAAGGGCTTTGCAAGGATCGTGTTTGCCTTCTCTCCTTGTCTGCTCCTGCTGGCTATTGGAGGCTGAAATAAATAAGACTGATGAGGAGAGGAATGTATTTGACAGTTATTTATGACTAGAAACCTCTTAAAAGGTATAACAGCAAGAAATAGTTGCCACCACCCAAAGGAGTGACTGTTCATGGGTTGTCTGTGACACAGGATTCCTGTAGCTGCCTCTCAAGTCTGAATGTCTTTTGAATCTCAGCTCAGCTTTGGAACTTTTAACTCGTGCCTGATACGAAACTGGTTTCTTGAAGAGGGAAGACAGAATGGAGGAGGAAAAGGAGGGAAAATATTTGGAATTGAGTAAAATAATCCTTAACTGAGTGTTCTGTGGTAATTGGCACAGAAATATACTCATAGAGCCTAGAGAGGATATATCTGCTAAGAAGATGCCATGAACATAAGAGGTGATTAAAAAGAAGTTTGACACGGGTAAATAAAAACTAGGTGGCATTGTCTATTAGTGCAGTAAAAGAGTTGGGGAAAACAACATGAATATAAGAGGAGGGCTAGAATGAATTTCTCAAAATAGTGAATATTTTAGTAAGAGTGTAAGACTTACCAGTGAGTTCACCTTCTGAAAGAGGTACAATGAAAAAACAGTGAAATTAATTTGGAGTTTGGGGAAGTGAAGCATGAAGTTAGTGCACCATACATGGCACAAAAATTACCTCCCAGGTGCCTATTTGATACAGAGGGATGGAGTTAAGAAATTAGGTATCTAGTAGTAGTAAAAATCCAAAGGAGCATTGTGAGAGGTGGCTGAGGGGACCTTGGGGTGGCAGATGGGAAGAGGGCAGCTGTGCAGAGAATGAGAGAACAGGGTGGGGGCTGGTTGGTCATAGCTTTGTTTTGTGTCAGTCTGAGCGGATCCTTTTGAAAGGAATCAGGCATTCCTGTCTCTCTCTGGAATTTCTTAAAAATGAACTGAGGAAAAGAAATGCTGCTGAAGGTAGGAGCTTTTGTTTTTCTGAAACCAAAAATGGATTGATTGGTAGAAATAAATTTATTGCTCTAATGTATTCAAGAGAGCTGTTAGGCACTGATTGCATGAGAACCTGATTCAGTCCCCCTTCCTTGCAAAACATGGGAACTTCCTCTGAAACACCAGTACTCTGCAATAGCTGTAGAGCAGTTACTAAATGTATCACAGAGTTCCCTAATCTGCTTTATGGTTTATGATGAAAGAACATCAGGGGACAGGAGGTCTCTCCAGTGTCTCTCAAGTTCACTGACAAGTCTTGGCATGGTTGATAGTGAATCCAAATTAAATGATGTCCAAGGGGATGTGTGAGGGGACTGATGATGATCAGCATTTCCATCAGTGATGTGGGAATTTATATGGAATTGTGGATGAGCCTGTAGACTGACAGGATGGTAAATAAAATTATTGCTACTGACAGTCTTGCAGAGTGCTTTGGGTCTTTTTCTTACTTGGACTGCTGCCAGTGCAGTGGGTCTTAAATGTCCCAACTGCAGGGTTATGGATCTCAGTACTGAAATCTCTGTGTTTGGAAAGAAATGGCTTAGAGAGCAATCTTGGGGAAACAGTGGGCAGGTAATTCAGCAAAGCTTCCCAGTGTCCTGCTTGACCCAGAAGATGATGTGGGTGTAATGAGTGAGGTAGTCACTGGAGCAGTTTGCTGCCTCTCCATCCAGCAGCATTCAGGGGATTGAACCTTGGCTTTGGTGTTTAAAAGCTGAGAAAAGGATGGAGACAGGAGCTGCTGAAACAATTTGAAAACAGAAGCTGAAGCAAACTCCATCTGTTTAGCTTACTGAAAAGAGACTGAAAGGGGACTATTGTCAATTATTCTCTCAAAGAGAAATTTTGACATAATAAGAGACACACATAATACAAATAGATGGCTGCAAAATAAGCCCACACAGACTGAAATGAAATGTCCAAGTGTGTGGAGGTTTTTTTTGGAGACTGACTACTGGAAGTTATCCAGGGAAGTGATGGTTTGTTGTATTTCTTGATGCCTTTTTAAACCGTGGATTTTTGTGATGTATTTTCCTTGGTGGGGGAGATCATACATTGGCAATGTGAAATTGCAAGTGGAAGAGTCCTCCTGTGGTCTCCTGGAGGTTGGTGTAGCCCCTTGCGCTGTACATTGGTGAGTCCCAGCTAGCACATCCATTTCAAGGCTGCTCCTCAGGCTGAAGTGTGGGTGAACAAATCCTTCCAATCAGCACTCATTGGTACCTGTGATTACTTTTGTTTGTACTCCAAAGCCTTGAATCCATCCTGTGCCTGTAAATCACAGAGCTCTTCTCTGTTTCTGAGATGGAAGCAGCACATGTTAGCTCTTCCTCAGAGTGAACTGTAGCTCTCGTGAGCGTTCTGTGCAATCAGTAAAACTTGTACAACCCACCCTTGTTAAAAAGTTCTGTGCTAAGAAACACTGAGCAGATCTGTGACAATGTTCAGAGCAGTGCACCTGATGGGTTTGGCAGAGGGCTGGCTAAACTGTTGGAGGTTGTGGGAGGGTCTCCTATAAGCTGCTGAAATGAATCCAGAAAAGACCTGTGTGTCAGCCAAGACCTGGTGGATATCTGCACACCTGATGCTCCAGGCTCACACAGTTAGTTAAAAGCTTGTTTGGGTCCCATGCACCCTGTGTGCCGAAGAAATGTTTTAATCACACTGGAGAAACCTTTTACCTGGATGTCATGAAGTGATGGATGTATTAGAGAACATGAAAGCAAAAGTATGTGTTGGCATATTGCTGATTTTTTTTATCCTCTGCCTTGTTAACCATTAATCCTGGGTAAAAACCACTTACTGCCTTGCCCATATTAATACCAAAGTTGAATGCTGCCAGCATGGTCCATATCTGTTGCCAGACTTCTGCCTTTGAGAGGTCACTTGCATAGCAGTGCCACCATAGTAGTCACAAAGTTAGCCCAAAACTAAAAGTTTGTCCTTTCCCTTTTGAAGATGAAGGAAAGAAGTGTCACTATGCAGTAACTGAACATTTGGACTTAAAATAACTGCTCCCCTTCTAGTTCTGCTCCAGATACCCTGTGCTGTGGCTGGGTCACACCTCTCACAAAGAGCTTGCTCTCGAAGTGACACTCCTGAGAGGCTCTGTGGACTTGGTGCCATGGAGGGCAGCTGTTCTGGCTGTGCTGGGACTCTGTCACAGAAGGTGGGGAAGGACACAGGAGGAAGAATGATGCCTTGAGCAAGGTGACATTGAGGAGCAGGAACAGCTAGGTGGAAGACAGGCATCTGCTCTCTTGGAGTGGCACGTGGTGAAGGAGGAGGGGAGATAGTGAAAAATGCATTGTAATGATGCTGTGGAAACCCTGCACAGGATCGAGCTGGGCCAGCATGAAGCTATTAATAAAACAGCAGTGTCTCTCTCTGTGCCAAGCACACCAGTGAGTGCAACCAAAAAAATGACTTTGGGCTGCTTTAGAAATGAGCAAGTGCTGGCATGCAGCAGCTGCTGGAGTGAGGTGTGGACACCAGGTGAGAGGGTAGGATGTGATTATTGCTTTTATGCATCTGCAGTTCAGAGGTGAACTACAAGAAGAAAAGATGAATTGTTTTGCTAGTGATAAGCTCTGCTTTGAAACTAATTTTTTGTCTTTCTTCTTGACAGAATGTGTGTGCTGCTAGATGGGAGTTCTGTTTTCTCACTGATCTTGGTGGATATCTCCAGTGGATTTACAGTTTATGGGGTGTCACTGAGCAGGCAAATACTGTTCTTCGTACTTGTGGGACACTGGATCATGGATGGCAACTGGGTCTTCTGGTCTTGCAGTGCTGCTTCTGTTTGACCTGATGGCTGATTGGCATTGCCAACTTCAACATTGACCAGTCCCTTTCTGTGTTGTCTTGTGGCATCTCCTGTTTTGAGGCTGCAGCTGGCTCCCTGCTTCACATTATGCCTGCCTTGGTGCACATGGGGGGAATTCTTTCTATTTCCCCTCCTTCCCTCTGTAGAGGGGAAATAGAAAGACACAGGGGACATGGGGACAGAGAAATGCCAGAATTAGGTGAAACAGCTGAGTGCTCCAACATCCTCCCAATGTGCCTGGCCACACCCTGTGACTGGGGGGAAAGGGAGCAGTCCCTAAATGTGCTGCAGAACCTGATGCTGGGAAGGCAGTAATGTGCCAGCTGAGGCTCTGATGGAGGAAGAAGTGCTGGTTGCTATGGTTACTAAAGATATTAACCCTGTGGTGTTTGGATGGGCAAGGTTTAGTTAACTGTGCCACAGGCTGGGTAACTGTTTGGGAGGGTGTGGTGCTCCGCCCTAAGAAGTTATGAGTTGACATTCAGGATTTGAAAAGTCCATGTCCCATCCACGTTTTTAAGTATGCCCTGGTCCTTAGTGTGTCAGCAGCCTTCTTAGGGTGCAAGTGAATTTTGGTAACTCTTCTTTGTTGTGATGATGAATGCCAGAATTTGTGAGGGCTGGTTGTGGGTTTAAGTGGCCAGAGTCTGTCTCTAGCTTTAGTTCAAGGGTTAATCTTTGCATAAAATGGACTCTGGATTACTCTAGTTTCACTTCTAAAGAGAATGTTGAGCAAGCTTGGAAATCTGTTTTGTCTATTCTCTAGTTTAAAATGACTATCAGAATAAAGAATATAAAAATGTCTTCTAAGGTTTTCTGCATGTGTCTGATCATGTTTTGTGTGGCTGGTCTCTGTTTTCAGTGTGTATCTGACCTGTAGCTGCTTTAAGAAGAGCTTATGTTTGGACACAGCCTTTTCCCCTTGGCTTACTTATTTTGTCCTGTGAATTCTGTGAACATATGACTCCATCACTATTGTCATTAGTTCTCATTTTCCATGGGGTGTAGAGTGCAATAAGTAAATATGAGCAGAAAACCACAAATGGGAGAGTGTAGACTGGGGAAAGTGCTGATCTTAAAATCTCCTTTTTAGAAAATAAAGCCCCTATTTACAGAATGCATTTAAAATGGAAGGGACTATTGCTTCAGGGATATTTGAGAGCCATGTCCTCCCCAGCACACAGGCACTCTTCCTCAGGCAGTAGCAGTGAGGCAGAGGATTTAAGTCTTGTATGTATCAGAAAAGCTGTATTTAAGTCCCTCCTCTCCATCATGCCCTAATCAGGGTCCTTGAAACAGTTGAAATTGTTGTTTTATTTTGGATCCACTCTCTCCTCCATCCTCTATTGTGACCTGGTTTGTGACTCCACAGAAGGTTGTGTTAATGCTCAGTAAAAGTGCAGCCACCTTGGCCAAGGATGGGAGAGTAGGAGCTGCTTAGGCTTTGCTACCAGAGAGAAAAAAGTATTGTTGAACTCTTAGCTGAGCTTATACTTGGCTTTTTTCTTGTGGTTGGCTGAGTGCTGTGGGAGGTTGTGAAGGAAGATGTGTATGTATCGTGCTTCTCCTCTTTGGGATTTTTCTGCTTGTTTGTGTCCAAGGTTTTATTTATTGAGGTGTTGGTTTCCTTTTTTTTTTTTTTTTGGTAGTAGTAAAAGTATGAGTACTGAAAAAAGAGCAGCTAAGTCTCTAAGGGGTGGACTTCAGGAGTTGCGATTGTCTCCTGAGGTACATGCTGACCTTTTGTTGCTCAAGTAAAGATAGCAAAAAAATCCAGACTTAGGTTTGTGCTGTTTGTGTATGCTCCTTACCTAGAAATATCAGATTGTTGTCTGTCCCAGTGACAGCAAAAAGGATTAATGTAAAAGCAGAATTGGGTTTATGTTTATCCCTAATCCAAATTTCATATTATGCAGTGAACCTGGCAGCTGCGAAGCTTGGATGTAAATACAGCAGCTGAAGAATGCATCTCCATGAATTCAGAAATGAAAGAAATAGTGTTTAATTTAAGATTCCGCTTGAATTTAGCTGTAGTAATAAAAGTCATGGCCACTTTTCCCAGCAGCTGCAGTCACCGCACATCAGAAAATGCTCAAAAGACTAAGGTGAAGGAATTCAGTTTTTAGTTTTAACTAAGGCAACTTTTGATGCTTATAGTAGCAATATTACGAATAGCAAAAGGAAGATAACCAGCATTCAAAGGCTATGGGTGTATCCCTGAAATGGCTGAGTTGCCTCAAACTTAGCTGCAGTTTCCCCTTTGTCATCTGCTGTGCTACTTGCTGTTGTAGCTCTGTGTGGAAATCTTAGAACAGTTCTTTCATCATTATTGCTGCAGGTTGATATATCTGCATCCTGAATGCATATTTAAATTAAGCTGAATTTTTAACTCTCTCACAGTAATAGAGTAAGGAAAGCTATTTAGTTCGAGAGAACTAGGATGTGTATTTGGATGGATTGTAACAAAGGTACACTGGATTGTGTTGCTGTGGTTTGTTTTGTTGTTTGGTTTGGTTTTTTTCCAAAGCCCACAAACAAACAAAAAAGCCTGAAGTAGAGAACGTGTTGGAGACTATCCAGGAAAAGGATGTCTTATCTAAGGTAGCTGTGTTTTCCTGTAGGAATTTTTGCTGCTGTGCTGGGAGGGGGGAGGTAGTCACCAGTTTGTTCATGTGCCTTGTTCTCTCCTGCCACCTGTTAGTTCCTCCTTTTCACTGCAGCGTGATCCAGCCCTCTCCGAACGTGTCAGGCTGACCCACTTTGAAAATGCCGGCTGCCGCTACTGTGGCAGAACCGTGCCGGCGCTCGGAGGAAGCTTTGTTCCTAAGAGAAGTTCAGAGACAGGATGACGTGGATGTAATGGAGTGATGATAGCTGTGTTAAGAGTTCCCTGGCAGTGAGCCTTGATCTGAAATTGGTTTGGGAGCAGCCTTAGCCAGCCTGATGGGCGCTGCCTGAGTTGTAGGACCAGTATGACGAGAAGGAGGAGGCTGCAGCTGCTCGGCCCAGCCCTGGGACGGGCTGAGTGTGCTCCAGTCTTGCTGGGAATGGCAGGCTTGGGGCATTTCAGAGGACTGGGTTGTTTTTTCTGGTCTCTTCTGGTAACTGTTAGCAAAAAATAGGAAGGGTCAGGGAGCTGAGGATAACTTTCTATGTTCTTTTTTAAAAAAAAGTTTTCCTTAGAGCAGTGTTAGTCAGCAAGTACGTGTTTATAGGTCTGTGATGGAAGCTGTGCACAGGCAGGGAGGAGCTCTTGTGGGGGCTGTCTCCATGGAGGAATGCTTGAGGAGGTCATAGCCCTATCAGCTTGCTATGATGAGTTCATATGTTGCCAAGTGTGACCTTTACAGACCTGCTAGTGCAGGCGGCAAAGCAGCTTGGCTTTCTCCAGGACATGTGCCAGATCTTCCCTCATCGTTATGTGTTTGCTGTAGCATCATTTGCTCTAATTAGGAACCACTCCTACTACTTAATTTTCCCGTACTCTTACTTTTGCACTCTACCTTAAGTTACTCCCCTGTTCATGTGCTTCTTGTGCAGGTTCAAATTGTGGTAGGGTTGTAGTGAATTTTCTAGCACTGCAAGCATTAGTGGTAATATATATACATAATAACTTCTCAGTAAGTACTGGGTTTCTAAATCCTGACTAAAACCATGGTAACCCACCACTGATATTCCAGGGTCTATTTAGTAACATTGATTTATCATAGGCTTTTCCACAGAGTGTCTTAGGGTCAGCCTTGAGGGCTGAGAGCCTGCATGTAATCCAAGTTTCATCATGTGCTGTATGAATCTGTAACTTGATTTTTTTTCTAAATCAGCTTAATTTGACAGGTATTTTAATTCTTTAATATCTGTCAACATAACACTACTACTTCGGTTTAGAGGCTACTGTAAGGATGATGTCATTCAAGATCTGGCTGTGGAACCTGGCTGTCTTTCTGCATGGACTTCTTGGAGAGGTCAGACACAGCTTTGCACCTCTTCTGCTTTAAGGCTATAGGAAGTAGATGAGTGCAAGAATGGATGCACTGAATGTTAGTGTCTCCCAAAGCTGACCTGCCTGTAGTGGGGTGATCCACATCTGCTGAGGGCAGCAACTGTGTGACTCAGACTTGTCTCCTTCCTCTTGCTGACTGCTGGCTTGCCTGATGCTTCCTTTCTGCCCAAGTGACATCCCTCAAGGAGATAGCCAGGGGACAAATTGATCATTTCTTTTGCTTTTGTGTCCAATATAAAGGGAGTCAGCGTGGCTTCTCCTTTCTTGTCACAGGCCTTATTATCATTAACAATAATAATGAGCTGTAATTTAACCTGATGGCTATTCTGTTCCTGCATACCGCTTGTGCATGTTCCCTCATGCTGCACAAAGACCCTCTGTTGTGGGGAAGTGGGGTTACACATGCTGTTTAGGAAGCCTGGCTCTGGTACAGGGCAGGAATGCCCTGTTGTATGCATTAGTCTGCATTCCTACAACAGCAGAGAATATAATAGTTCTGGGTTTTAGGAGCTTTCAAAATCTCTTTGAGGTTGGAAAATGGACCTTGTGAAAGGTTTCATCCTCTTTAGAGTGTTTTCAGTCTTGGATATTCCTTGGTGGCTTCTGAAGCTGGTTGGCAGCAGGTTACTCAATGAAGCTTTATGGTATTCTCACTAACTGTTTTGCACACCAAGAGTTTCAGTGTATAAAGCATGACCTGGATGAAAAGCTGAGAATGTTCCTAGGCAGAGTACTGAAGCCTTGTATTGGATTGCTAGTAACCTGACTCTGGGGTCTCCCATGCTGATTCTGTCATTAGTGTGTGTCAAATTGGTGTGTTGTTACTGTTGGGGAGTTCTTTGGTTTGGTTTGGTTTTTTTCTTCAAATTAGCAAATATGGCTTTTGTAAAGCATTCACTGGATCAGACATTCTGAAGGAGTAAGCATGACAATTTCTATACAAAAATCTCTGCAAAGGAGGTTTCTTTTAACCCAAGTTAGAATCCCCTGCACTGAACAATATGATTTTTTTTTAATAATCTACCTCTTGTCACACCTGTATTGATAATGCTCAAGTTGCTACTTGAGTTGCTTGGGTGTGTTGCTGCCTGTAGTGAAGTGTACAATCCTAGGCTGTAACCTCCCAGTAGAGTGAACTCAAGCCAAAGTTTGACAGCAGAATAAATCTGGCTTTTGGGCTTCTCGGACTGAATTGAGAGCACTGTACTGAATAATGCAAGGAGCTATTCTGCCATAAACTCACTTTGTTGTTTAGATGTTTTCTGTATGCATTTATCCTGTCTGTAACTTCTCTTTCTGTCTTGGAAGATCATACATGGGAATGAATGTTTTCTCCCTGCCAGAAGCTAATGTGTGCTGGGTTTCTGTTCTCACATGGGCTTTAAACCCAATATCAATTGCTCTGATAATTACTTCTAATACAGTCCAGTGTCTGTGTCTGATTTAGGATCAAGCTTGCAGTGCTAAATGGCAGCCATGCTCGGATTTCGTATGGTCACGGTTTAGGTCCCATGGTTATCTCATTTGGCTCTTCCTGTTCTGTGCTAGGTCCCAAAGACAGTATTTCCTCTTTGTTACTGCCATGTATGATCTCTCTCATCCTTTTTTGTAGCACATCTGGCAACATCTGGGTGTGTGGTACCCAGGGCTCTGTAGATATTTAAACCTGTGCCATCCCTCCAGTAAAGTGGTGTTCACTTTGCTATGGCTAACTAATTTGCTATGGCAGAGCAAATTTCTGACTGAAGGTTGAATGTGATAGATGTATAAGAAGCAGTCTTTCTTCCCAGAGGATCATCTGTGGATGTCCTTACCATGGGCATCCACATGGCCTTTGATGGCAGGAGCAGCAGCATCACCCATCTGGCTTTCCTTATGGCAATCCTCATTAACACACTGCCCTGTGTACATGCAGTCTGTTGAGACTTCTCATGGTGTGATGGTGTCAGCAGAGGGTGCAACTTCAGGAAGGAACATACGTTGGTAAAGGCTTTAAAAGTTACATGTGTACTAACAAAAGGCCTTTCCTGGTAAAGAGTTTAATATAGTTTTGGCAAGCCACAAAAATTATGCTAATTAGTCAGTACACAATGTCCGTAGTACAGTTTTCTAGCTGGTGTAGCAAAATCTAAAGGCAGATGAGTGGTGTCTTTAACCATCACTGAGGTTTCACTTTTGAACTTGTCCTTAGATGCAGGCCATGCAGAGAACAGTATTAAAAATAATGAAAAAGGAGGTAGGAAATGCAGTGTATCTTTTTAGTTTATTGGTGTTTAGTTTAACTGCTTGGAGACTGATTGCCTTTGTGTGACAAAGGAAACTCTCAGTAGGTATTAAGTTTTCTAAAGGGATAAATCTCCCAGCAGTGGGGCACTCCATTTTATTCCTTGATTTATTCTCTCTCAGGCTGCAGTTTCTGTGCTCCAGGTGTGGTTCTGTGAACAGCTTTTTCCTCACCAGTGCAAGATTATGTAGACCTGTTCCTACCCGCCTGCTCATCCCTGCCACTGTGCTGTGCTGGGGCAAGGAATGAGTCGCAGTTTTGGCTTGAGTCAGTCTCATTCCTTGCTGAAACTAGGAGATGAAAACTCATCCCTTCTCAGGCTTGAGCAGCCTCCCAGCAAAAGGGATTTTTATATGGTACACAACTGTATAAAACTTCTATGAATAGCTTTCAGCTTCAGTGGTGGTCAATGCCTTGAGTGGCTCCAGAGCTGGTACAGGACAAAGGGACAGCCTGTGTGGGTAGGGGTGGTGACAGGATGGTCCAGGACTGCCCCTCCTAGGAGGTCAGAGCATGTCCATACTGCCAGCCACCATTCAGTGCTTGTGTGCCTTTAACTGCATGCTTGGGTGAGGAAACTGATGTGCTGGGAAAGAGCTTTTGGGTGGCACAGTTTGCCAGTCTGGTTCCCTGGGATTCCAGGCAGGTGCTTGTGCTCACAAGTGGAAAGAGTTGGATGGAGGATAGGGGTGCTTAGCCTAGTCCTGCTGTCATAGGAGACTTCTAATGCAATGGCACCCTGTGGTCCTTGATACATGGACAAGATGATACACAAATAAAATCTGAGCAACAGGGAGGTCAGTGGGTGGGAGGTTGATAGATCCTTTGGAGTCCCATGACTCAAGTTACCATGCCCTGCTGCAGCTTATTTTCTCTTGGTCCTGTTCAAGCAAGCTTCTCCAGGTAAGGAGTAAGTTTTCCTTTGCCTTGCAATTGCATCCAGATTTTATCCTCACCTGCTGCAGATGGAGTGGAGTTGAAGCCCAAATCTTCTTGTGCCTTCAGTTGTGTGAAGTGGTTTTTAAGTAGCCTTTGTGCCTGTGTAACTAGCACTCTTTGTTCCTAGAAACAGTGTTAAAGGAGGCTGTGTGCCTGCCCAGGTGGGTCAGCACAGGGCGCAAAACACCTCTGTGCTCTGTCTCCCTCTCTTCTCCTGCCTCTTACATCACATCTTACCAAGAAGAGGAAATAGCTTTTCCTCTAAAGGCATAAGAACCTTTTGAATAAAAACATAGAATAACTAAGGTTAGAACGACCTCCAGGATCAGGTGGGGTTTAGTTTCACTTAAGTGATTTTGTTCGGGATCTTTGCCTGCTTCCCCTGCTTCCAGTTGCAGCTAACTTTAGGGATATAATTGAGCAGAGTGGTGTGCTTTCGGCAGCTTCCTCTCCCGAGCTGGGACCACGAGGTGGCAGGAGTGTTCCACCGGTGCCGCCGGGCAGCGGGGCGGCAATGCAGCTGCTCATTGTTACAGGCGAGGCGAAAACTCTGCTCGCTTGTTTGCGTGCCGTCATAATTGTGTTTTGGAATTTGGAAAAGTTTCACGTGTCTACATGTCCTTGTTTTCTTTATATAGTATTGATTTATTTTGGGTCAAGACTCTCCCTTTTTTTTTTTTTTTTTTATTTCTTTTTTTTTCTTCCTATTCTCAGGGGAGATGGAGGGGAGGGAAAGATGTATAGCAACATCCAGAATTCCTTGCAGGTTCCAACATTGATCAAACCCTGTGAAGCACATTACTGAGGCTGCAAAGGATGCTGCTTTTGTCCTCATTTCACCCTGTTCTGTCAGGGTATTGCATCACGTAATATGCAAAGTGTTCAGAGCTCCTGCAGTACCCTAGTAAGAGGGGTGAGCTGAGGTTGCAGCAACAGCTCTACCTCTGCATTCCTGTTGCTTTCTCTGGGCTTCAGCAGTCTCACTCGTGCTGCAAACCTGCCTTGGGGCCACTGAGTCTGCTGAACACAATGTGATTCTTGTGGGGTCATTGACAAGCAGTTTGGGTGGGGGGCAAAAATTTTCCAGAAGGATCCACTCAGAGAGATTGAAATGTGATCAAATGGTGATGAGGGGAGTCATTCTTTTCAGGCATTTCTCTTTTCACAGTTCTCCCGCTCTCCTGAAATAAATGCTCATGTTTTACGTCTCAATTCACTCTTCAAGGCTGTGGGACTGAAAATCAGCAATGCAGTTGTTTGCTCTTTTTCCTTCTTCCCTGTGTCAGCCAAGAGGTTCCTCTTTCTTTTGCCTCTAGTGAGGAATTTTTACAGGGAGGTGGTTAGCAAAAGGCAGGTCTTTATGAGAAAGCTAGCTGGGAACAAGAACACAAAATTCAGGGGGTTAAGGGCACCATTTTGGTCAGACTCCCCTCTCTAGAGGGCAGGGAGGTGTAAACATCTTTCTGTGCTTCTTTTGCTACTCCCTTCCATTTCCCTTACCTCTTTGGCTGTGTTAGTGCTACATTCAGGGTCCTTCAGCCACCTCTTATTTGGGAGATGTGTTTTAGCATCTAAACACTCTGTGCCCCTCTTTGCTGTGTTTGTGAGGCTCTGTTCCTTTTGCATCCCTGCCTTTTGTGCTACTCCTGCCTTCCTGAGCATGACTGGCTGTAGGAAGGGGCTCTTTGGGCCAGTGCTCACTCCCATTTTGGATGTGGTGTGGACAGAGAGATCCTGCTCACCTCAACACAGCTAAAATGCATGTAAGAGAAGAAATGTAGCCAAGTAGGTGAAGAAATACATTTTATGGTTCTCTTCTCTGTCCCTCCCCCCATCTGGTTTCTAGTAGCAACAAGAGCCTTCACAGGAGCAATGCATCTCCTGTGTCACACAACTGTCTCTATTCAAGTGTCATTGTATTTTTGGCCTGGTCTGTGTTGAAATATCTTTCTGGTGTAGGGAAATGAGTTGGATGGGAGGTGAGGATATTCTTACCTACCCTGTTCAGGGAAAAGTTGTCCTGCTAAGGAAGAGTGCTTGGTGGTGTATTTTAGGCTGGGAGAAATGGGCTGGGATTGCTCTGCTGCTCTTGCTTGTTCTCTTCCGGAAAGCAGCTCAGAGCTGTGCTGGCAAGCTGTCTCTTCTGGTGTAAGCAGGGCTCTGCCCCAGGCTCCTCTGGCTCTGAACTGTGATGTCTAAACAGATTGCTGGGTTACACACCGAGCGTGACTGAATGCCACTGAAATGCGGCGAGCAGAATTTCACGTGCCCGCTGCCGTGTGCTTGCTAGAGGTGCAGAGGGAAGGCAGGAATGGAAGAGGACACTTCTTTATCTGGTGTGGCATGTGAAGCATTGAGCTTGTGGCAATTCCAGGCTCTACTGGTATGGGAGACTAAAGAGATCCTGTGACTCAGCTGGTGCCATGCTCTTCCTTGCTTACTTCATATGGAGGGGGAAGGTAGAGAGCAATCGGAAGGATTGCTCAAGGGACTGTCATTCCTCTCAGCTGCAAGCATCAAAGCGAGTGAGCTCACAATTAGCCAAGAAATGACAAGCAGGAGGGGCTAGACTGGCAGTAAGCAGGCAGGAAACAAGCCAAGAGCATAGTGGTGTACTCCTTGTCTGTCCTTCACCCACAAGCGCTCTTTTAGTGTTTAGGAGTACTACTGCTGTGTGCTCATGGTCAGTTTACTGCCTTTTTCTGATTCTTCTTTTCTCTTCCTCCACTGCAACAATGATATCTAATACTGAGGTATTACAGAACCTACCGTGACAGTAAAAGCATCTTTCCCTGAAAGCTTACTTTCATGATGTCTAGTCACTCCTAATCTCGGTGGTGTATTGCCTTGTTTGAAAAGAAATCCTATTGATATGAGGGGATTTTGCTGATATTCTTGCTTAGTTAGGAGAGGAAATGCTGTAATGATTTTTTGGGGAGCAAGTATGTTTTCATTACTTAACAACATCAGGCATAAGAAAGATAATATGCTGGAAAGGAGAACGACCTCATCTCTTCTCTGTATATATTAAAGGATAAGATGCTGAAGTCAAATGAGGAGCTGTAGATCTTTCCATGGTGAAAGCAAGGTAGTTAATGCAGTAGTACTTAGCATTCAGGAGCTTAATTCAGCCTTGGACTTGAGAGAATTCAGCTCCTTTCCCTCCTCCTTCTTTCACGTCCTCCTTAGACAAAATATATAACACTGCATGTGCAATACCTGTTTTTTAAGGAAGCAAAGAGCATTTAGCTGAACTACAGGGAAATGCTGCATATAGGGTTTCGTGGCAGCCTTTGTTTTTGATGTGGTTTTGTAACTCTAGAAGCACCTGAAGTTGCTGTTCTGCCCCCATCCTACTGATGTTCCCTGCCCTATTTGCCATGTGGAGGGCAGGGATGGTGTGTATGTGAGGCAGTTCCCTTCTCTGTCCCTGTTTACCCTGTTTGTCTCTTCTGGATCGTGTTCTCTGCTTGTGATGTGGTTTTGCAAATTTCTGGTTTTGTTGGTTTTTTTTGTTTTTTTTCCTGTGGTGAAGCTGATTTTCAGGATTCATACTAGGCATTGGTAACCCTCAGGATGTTCTATTAGGCAATGCAGCAAATTCAGCCTGGGAAGTTGGTCGTTGTCCCAAGCACCTCCACTGCCTTTGCAACTATTTTATTATGTTTCCCTTGTGCAAGAAAAGGTTGTTTGCAGGTAGAGACAGTTTTCATCCCAGTTCAACATGGTTCTTAGAAATAATTTGTTGACTTAGAGAGACAGATGTGTTTGTGTTTTAGCAGTGCAAATGAATGGCTGTGGCTAGACCTTTTTCCACAGGCTAATAAAACTTTTAGTGAATGGATCTAGAACATGGAGCAATGAACAGGTTTGTCAGCCTGTTGGGAGTTACCATCGTGTGCAGGTGGAAGGACAAGAACCTCATGGAATGTCCTTGCTAATGTGGAACTGTGCCTGTGTTTATAGCATGCTCTTCTGCCACAACGTGTGGCTGTATTAATATTCTCATGTACTTTTGCAGGGCACTTAACAAGTCCCTCTTTCCCAACACCTTTTTTTGAAAATTAACACAGAATTTTTGTATTTTTTCTTTCTAGATGAATGTCTGTGATTACTACCACATGTTGTATTGGCTAGTCTAAAGATGGGATGTCTACTTCAAGTACCTAGATCTAAATTCTTATTATTAATGACTAGTTGAAAATAAGAGGCTGGTGCTCTCCTGCTGTGTGTTTTCTGATTTATCCTTTCAGTTTTCCCAGTATCTTTTGAGCTTATAGCTTAGGTTAATAAGCTGAAGGAATAATTGAGGACTGTGCCAGCTTGACAGAAAAGCTTTAAATAATACTATGCTATTCCATAAGAGTGTTCATAGAGGTAGAAAATATGCAAGAAGCACATTTGAGAGCTGAAGTTAATGATGAGCTCTGGACTGTAGGAAATGTGGCTTCCTTAGCTGCAGAATGCACAGAACCATTTCCTTGCTGTGCATGCTCTCTGTGAGTCTGGTGCTCAGCACTGTAATTTGCTTTCATCCCTCCCTGGGGTATCTGTAGAAAAAGAAGGGGGAATAGTTTTTGAGTTCATTGCTATGTGACTCATTGTGAAGTCCACATTTTTTATAAGGATGAAAGGTTTGGCTGTGTGTATCAGTTTTAGGTGAGGATACTACTAGCATGTTGTTGGGGATTGTACAGGCAGCCAGTGCGTCTGGCATCTTCCACTCCTCTAGGTGAAGCAGGACTCTCAACTTTTAGATAATTTTTTTTCTTTTTAGGGGTTTTACTATCATTACAGTGTGGTTAATAATGATCAGGCAAGGGCACAGACTTCACACCACCACCACTACTACTAACTTGGATCCATTCCTCTCAAATGGGTGCTGTTGGACATAATGTGGGCTCAGTCACTCTGGGTGAAAGACATTTGGGTTTAGTCCCATCTATACAAAATATAACCTCTCAATGCATGTTCACATTGTAAACATTAAAAGCTCATGGGGCATAATAATACAAGAGCGTGGGGTTTGATCCAAGATAAAAATTGCTGAGACCTAAGAATTGAAAAATTTACTAAGATATCTGCAGTGGTTGTGCAACACTAGGATTCTGGCAGTATTGGAAGGTATGGATTGTGTCTGGGGATGTTTTTCTTTAAGAAAACAACTACTTTGGGGCTATTTAAAAAATCACCACCCAAGCAACCAATAAAAAACCCACCACCAAGTGAACACACTCCACAAAAAGCAGTTGACACAGTCATGTCTACAGTTTTGATGATGAAGAAGTTCTGAAATACTATAGGCTGTGTTTCAGAAGCACTGGAACTGGATTGGATATCATGGACCATTTAGACTTAAGGAAAATACGTAGTTTGTCTGGTGGCTTGTTTTTCTTATGTTTCCTTCTGTTCCTGAATTGTTGGAAAAAGTAGCTGTTCATGAGAGTTCTCTGTGGAGGGCTGAAGTCAGAGCTGCAAATCTGGATTTTAGACTGGGGAAGGGAAGATGAGACCATTGTAAGAAATACACTTACACCTTCTCTTTGTTTTTCAGTGGATGAATATATTGCCATTGCTAAAGAGAAGCATGGATACAATATGGAGCAGGTAACAACCCTTTGAATACTTTATTTTAAAATACTTTTCAGCAAATATTCAAACATGACTTCAAGCAGCTGCCTAGAACTGCTTTTTTCTTTTTATATTTTCTATATTTTCTCCTCTACTACTTGTCCCAAAACTGACTGTTCCTAATAGTAGCCTGTACTCTGTGGATACAGAGGTTTGCCCCTAGTTTTACATCAAGAGTCAAAAGAATAAAAACAAAACCATTATGATTTCTAATGGAGTCTGGCCGTGAGTATTATGCTTCCTTTAGTGACTGCTCCTTGAGCACTTTCAGAACCCCTAAACAATGTTAAAAAGATTGGCTTATCTTTGGACAGCTGCCTGATTGCACTGCAGTTTCCAGCTGACTGCTCCGTCTCTGCTTCATGGATGTCTTGCCAGTTATTAATGAACTATTGAACCATCATGTGCTTTTCTGAGGCAAACTGATACCCACAGTTATTTACCTTAAAACTGTGCTGCAACTCATTTTGCATTTCACAGATGAGCACCTTGGCTGTAAAGTAAAGTGCAGTAAACAGGGGATGACTTTGCCAGCAGCCACTGACCCTTAGCCATTACCTGTAACCTAGGGATGGAAATCCCAGTCTGAGGAACAGACCTCTCCTTTATTCCTTGTGGTCTGGGACTGTGTACTAATCTTTCCTGTGTTAACTGACAATGATTTCAAAACTTTCTGGGGAGATGAGTAGATCTGTGCCTGGGAAACTTTTCTCAATTCTGTGGAGTTTCCTTATGCACTCATACTTGCTCGGAAAGGGAAGGCAGGGAATCTCATGACTTACTGTATTGGCAAATCACATACTGTCTCTACAAGTACAAAAACCTGAAAGTTTATGAAATTATTCAGACAGAGGCTGTGAGCATAGAAACAAATGGTTGGGATGGGCAAGGGCTTCTATGTAAATGATTCTGCTGTCATCCTTGAGTCAGACTTTCAGTGGTTGGTACTCATGCTCAAAAAGACTTGCTGACCAAGAACACTGAAGTTGAGATAGCCAGCAAAATTTCTGTCAAAACCAGGAATGATCAGGCTTGATAATTGTAGTTTCTAGGAGCAGAAAACAGCAATAAAATGAGCGTGAAGGCATCAAAAAGCTGTGAACTTAAAATGAAAATAAAGATGGTAACTCTCTTTTGCTGATATTGGTATACCCTAATATTGGTTATTGTGGATAAGATTTTCCAAGAGAGATGGTCTTGGAATAGTAGAAATGAGTTTCATTATTTTAGTGGAGAAACGTTGTTTGGAAAGTAAACATTGATATAGAACACTGATGAAAATGAAGCTTGCAACTTTAAAAAAAAACCCGCTGAATTCTTACGGTTTGAAAAACTTAAATTTAGCTAACAGAGATTTGCATTAATTTTAATGTTGAAAATTTAGACCTCCCACTCATTCCTTTGAGTCTTTTTTCTCCATTTTTCTCTCCCCCTCTGTGTACAGAAGTTGCATGATTTGCCACGTCAGAGTGTAAAGTGGCTGAGCAGCTCGTAAAAGTGTCCCTACTCCTAAAAAGTTTCTCATTCCTTCTGTGGCACTGTCACATAATACTCTGGAGTTAAACATGTTTCCCATGTCCTCTGGGATTTCCTAGAGAGCTGTGCTAGGCATTTTCAGGAAATAACTGGAGAGAATTTAGCTTGTGTTGCTCTGGAAGGCACACATTCATTTTGTATTACAGGGACAAGTGTCAAGGCTTTCAAATCAGGATGATGATTTGTGTCACCAAGGAAAACTCAGTCTTCGGCAGGTATCACCAGAGTTGCTGTTGGCTGGGTAACTGGACAAGCTGATGCAGACTCCCTGGAAGCCAGTAAAGGCTCACTTTAGCAATTGGCCACTGTCTCTGGGCTTTGCTGGCCAACACAGCCCTCTCCTGCACTCATTCTCCTGACAGCCAGTGCTTTGCTCCTCTGTCCAGGTGGCTTGGCTGACAGTCATCATACAGAGATTGCCTCTTTTCCACCTGTGCCCACTGCCCAAAACATCCCTTTAAAGGCTGAGGTGTGCCAGTCTGCTGAAGGGACTGGGAGTGTCCTGGCTGGTGCTCCTCTGCCCAACAGGGTTCCTGTCCAGCTGCCTGATCCGTGCCAGCCCAGCTGCCATCCTTGTCCTTTCACTCCCCTTGCCCATGGCTCAGTGCCCTGTTGTTGGCTCTGCTGCTGTTGGATGATGGCTGGAGGCTCAGGATTGTGCTGGTGGGAGTCCCTGAGCCTGGTCAGCCCCAAGGCAGGCAAAGGGCAGGCTCCCCACAGGGTGGTGAGCTCTGGCAGGGCAGGCACTTCAGCTGGTGGTGCAGACAGCTGTGGGTGGTTGAGCTGTACTGTAGTAGTCAGAGTAAGTCAAGCTGTGACCTGGCCTTTCCTGCCAGCCTTTGTCACACACCCTGGGACAGAGGAGCCTGAGAAGGCCCTGTGCTCACTCAAGAGTGTGGAGTTCTTCCAGGGCAGCACAGGTGGAAGATGAATACTGATCTCCTGTTAAACAAGCCTATAAGGAAAATCTTTTTGTTTACCTCTGACTTTATATAAGCAGCTCTTCCCTCAGTCCTCACTAACACCTCGGTGCTATTTAATGCTAGCCTACCCTCCCAAAACATCTTGCTCCTTGTTTGTCCCTTGCTTCCTCATAGGGATGTTGGGTAGATCTCATATATCTCATATTTGAAGTTGAAGGAAGTTGTCAGGAGAGAGAAAAGTCAGTCCTTCATGACTGCAGAATAGTTTCTTTGACCCGTCCTTGCCTTGTGACACCTTGAGTGACTGTGCTACAACTGAGATTGCTACTTGTTCTGCACGGTGACAGAAGGGAGGAGGTGTCTGGGCAACACTGAGAGTCCAGTAGGATCTGGGCAAGATCTTGGATAACACTGACATTTATATGCATGCTCTCTGCAGGATCTCAGGGGCGTGAGATCCCATAAAGGAACTACTTCTTTGCATAGCAAAGAGCAATGGGGAAAACCCCAATTTTGGAGGGATTTTGTAACGCTGGGTGGCCAGGGTGAAACTACTCGATGAGGGCTGCGAAACCCGAGCTGAGTTTGCATAAGATGAGCGGGTTACTCTTACATTTTACTCAGCATGTTAGGGATTGTTTTCACTTCACAGCAGTTGTGAAAGGCTGTTTTTTAGCTCTGCAGAGTCAGGCCTTCCCAAAATGACTTGCAGTGCTTGCTGGCATGCCAGAGGTAGTGTTGTAGTGTGTCATAGCACACAGGGGCTGTGGACCCCGGGAGAGGGGGGCTGTGCATGAGTGTCTCGGAGATGGCAGAAGGGGAATGGTTTGCAGGCGGTGAAGTGCAGCACAGGCACTTTGTCTTTGGAACTGAGAACCAGAGACTGCAACAGCAAAATGAGGTTTCTCTCTTGGGAACAAAAAAGCAGCCCCCAGAATGTGTGAGATTTATTCCTCCTTTGGGCCAGGGACTTTTTAGCAGCAAGTCAAGGTGGTGCATATTCTCTGCCTTTCCTTCTTCCAGTTCTTGTTTCTTTCTCTTCCCTTTTCCTGTTCCCCCTCAGAAAGAGCCCTGTAAACAATTATAAAAACCCCCAGTCAACTAAACTATCCTTTTAATTACCAGGAAATGGAGTCCAGCACTGGAAAGAAGCTGCCTTTTGTCCAGTCTTTTTTGGGTAGACTTCCCAAGCCTTTGCTCAGCTTATCTGTGCATACCATGATCAGTAAAGCTGAAGTAATACCTTAAGTTCTTTCTCCCACCTTTCTGTTGCTAATCTTTTACTACATGATGACCTGTGTGGTTTTGATAAACTTCAGGCTGGTCTTCACAGCCTAGCTGGAGGGCAGATTCCATGTTTCTTGCGCTCAGAAAAGCATCTGATGTAGCTGAGAATTAAAATTGTCTAATGTGTTGCCTGAGAAAAATGTTGTAGCTCTCCCTTTCCATTTTCCAGTAATGTTTCTTTTGATTACAATTGTCACCTTGGTGTTTGTGTTATTTCTAGGCTCTTGGGATGCTGTTTTGGCACAAGCACAACATCGAGAAGTCTTTGGCAGATCTGCCAAACTTTACCCCATTCCCAGATGAGTGGACAGTGGAAGACAAGGTCTTGTTTGAACAGGCCTTCAGTTTCCATGGGAAAACGTTTCACAGGATCCAGCAGATGGTAAGTGGTGTTGCAGGAGTGGAAAAGCAGAACAGTGTTGTCTTCAGTGCTGTTTGTGCTGAATGTGTGTCTATTGCTCTTGAGAGAGAACAGGCCAAAGGGGATGTTAGAGGGAAAACACCACCATGAATAGAAAGAAACAATATTATTCCCAGAGTCTCTGTAGAAGTGTTTTCCTGAAGTGCTTTACTGGTTCGGTGGTCTGTACACATATGCCCACACATATGCAGTAAAGATCATCTCTTTGCAAAGTTGGTTTGCTTTCTTAGAGTCTGATTTTTAGGAGTTCATTTTATTGAATGATTAAGTCTGTGCTTAATGTGATTTGGGACTGTCAGCGGATGCTGTGATGGAGGTTTATACATCCTTGCAAGCTTCAGTCCTTTGTTTTAGGTTGATGATGATACTGTTTTAAATGTATGATTGAAAACTTCAGGGATAGGTTTCTGCCTGAAAGGGATGTGCTAGGGAGTGTGCAGTTTTCTTTTGAGAGAGAAGGATGGGTTGTAAAAATTTTTATTAATTGCATTATGAGAGTGTCTTCAAGTGGTTCATCACCTGGGTGGGAACTAGACTTTGTTCTTTGCTCTCCTTCAGTAAACTAGCCTCTTGAGTGTTCCAGCAGGACCCAGTTCCACTGTCTGTGACCCTTTGAAGTGAGCCTAGGCTGTTGCAGTCTGTTCAGCCTCTTTAAAGCACATGTGACACAGGTCTCTATTGCTGATCCCGCTGAAAAGCAAAAGGTGACTTGCCTTCCAAGGATGAAGGTTCCTTTTGAAAAGGGTGGCAAAAAGAGGCTTGTTTTCATCATGTCTTCCTTGATGTTTGTTGTCCTTCACTGACATTCATTTCCTAATGTTCTTGGAGTCCTAGGGTCTCCCATTCCCTTGGGTCAGGTGATGGATCTCTTGAAGAGTGAAGCTGCTTTATTCCTGTGTTCTTATATAGGAGGGAAAAGAGGGCAGGGGAATGTCCTGGGGAAAAGAGAGAACATAAAGCCCGTCCTCTTGATTGGTTGACTGCCAAAGCAAGAAATTCTCAATTTGGTTTATGTGCAGAACCATGGCTCTCTGTCCCTGAATGAAGTGCATTCCAATACAGGGATGCCAAGCTCATGCACTGTTCCCTAGGTAATGATATTTTTTTACTGTTACTCCCAGGAAAGCGATTCTGCATGAAAGGAATTAAATGGCATGAAGCTTTGTGTTTAGCAGGGGACAGGAATCAATGGCTCAGGAGCATGTTAGTTGTTAGTTTGTAGATGCTGCCCCATTAGCACCCCTGGAGATTGGAACTGAGGGGAGAAATCTCCAAAGCCAGAGAATGAAAGGCAAGTTATATTATTTTCCAGAGCTGGTTCTGATATTTTGGCACTCTTAGTACAGGTTTATAGCCAAGTGGATGTTTGTCATGAACAGCCTTGTCCCTGAGTTTGTTCTGTGGAACTCTTCTTAAATTT
Organism: Peucedramus taeniatus; assembly: GCA_013400575.1. NCBI lineage: Eukaryota > Metazoa > Chordata > Aves > Passeriformes > Fringillidae > Peucedramus > Peucedramus taeniatus. Next base: position 850,452 of record WBNO01021024.1, on the reverse strand, counting down.
CAGAACACCAGCCTGTTGCATGGCTGTTGCCAACACAACATTGACTTAGTACTTGTGCTTTGCCAGGTGGATATCTGCCTGTGTGCAGCTGTGGGCCAGAGTGGCAGTGCTGCTGTGATCTGGTATTAGAACCTAAAGTCAGTCTGCAGTTGAGAACCAGGCTTGTCTCAGGTGAAGACTTAAACTGCAGTGTTTGAGTGAAAGAGATCTGGCTCTTGCTCAGAGTTTGTTTTTCTCCCCACCTGCTCTGCCCTCCAGACTGAATCAGACAGTAAAACATGTTTTATTCATCAGAAAAGACTGAACTTTCACCTTTTAAAAGTCCTGAGTAAGAGCATCCATGTAGGAGCGCCTCAAAAGTAGAGAATTAGTCTTACTGTAGTTTTATGCTTTTTGGAGGCAGACTTTTCTTTCCTAGCTACAGGATAATGCCATTTGTGTAAGAGGACAAAAAAAATTGTTTTCCTGTACCCTCAGTTCACCATACAGTAATGTTTCACCTTTTGAAAATATCCTTTGTTGAGACCTTTGAATAGACTTCGTCGTGTGAATGGTGTGAATGAACCTATTTAACCAAACATCAAAGATATGCTTGGGATGTTTGCAATTCAGCAGTTTCTGTGATTGTTTACATGTGTCTGTGTTGGCTTTTAGGACTGTTCTGGCTTTAAAACTGTTATCTCAGTTTCGAGACCTCATTTCAGATTTGCTCTTGCTGTGTTCCCCTGTTCTGGAGGGAACCAGCTACTTGACTGGTGAGTGGAAGCTTGCTGAGATGCTCTTTAGAAGTCTTGATGTCCTAAATAGTAGGCACTAACCTGAAACGCTCCCGCATAGATCATTTTTGGAAAGGTTGCAGAACTGCCCTTGCTTCAGCCTTTGAGAGAATCCAGTGTAAAGAGGTCAGATGTTCCTTGGAAAAACAGACCAATTGTATGTGAACTTCTGGGGCTACTTTACATATAAACATATAAAAGGATACATGTTTAATTTACAGCTTCCTGACAAATCAATAGCCAGCCTGGTGAAATTTTACTACTCCTGGAAGAAGACAAGGACTAAAACTAGTGTGATGGACCGTCATGCTCGTAAGCAAAAAAGGGAACGTGAGGAAAGGTAGGTTTGCAAGCAGAAAGGCCATGTATTGCACACACTGATTTCTTGAGTCTGTCCCAGAAATTCCTGTTAGCTTGTAAGAAACTAGGTGTAGGATTTTCCCCAAAACGTTTCCTGGTGCCACACCTTTCCCCACCCCTCTTCCCTGCTATGTTTTGCTTTGCTTAAAGCCAAAAGGCAGCTGGCAGTTAGCTGTGTTCCCTTTTTTGACACTGCAATTCCTGATTGCCCTCTAGTGCACTGGTTACAGTCCCACCATTCTAGAAATTTTTCTGTGATACTGCTTGAGGGTTGGGAAATTGAAATTAAAGCTGTTTACAATCTGATTAGCACTGTTGTCAGCAGAGCCAGAGAAGCTGATAAGCAGGACAGTAAAAAGAAATAACGAAAGAGCTGAAATCTGCCTTTATTTCCTCCACGTGATGCTCAGCAGAGTTGAGAGTGTGCACCTGCTACAGGAAACAGGCTCCAGTGCAGAACCCCTCTCAGCCTGTGCCTGTACACATACAAGACCCTTCCTCTCCTGCATCTTAGAAAACTGTGACCAAGAAAAGGCTGCCAGGCCAAACTCCATTTTCTGAGAAAGATGAAGTTAAGGCTCTGATTTTGAGTGACTGAGAAGAGGGTAGCACAGGGAAAATCAGGATGAGCTCTCTGGCTGAGCTGTTCCAGGGAGTGCTGGGTGCTTTTAGGCATTTAAGTGAGGCTGGTGGTGTTCAGGAGGTCATTAGCTATTGAGCTTTAGCAAATGAGCTTGACTCGTGCCTTTTCTGCCACCCTCCTGGATCCCCATGCAGGCCCTTGAAGGTAGGTCAGCAGTGGCTTTGTGCTAATTGGTGTAAATATCTGTACAGTTACTGTCACTTGGTGACTTCACCTAGTTCTGAAGCTGAAAGAGCCTCAGAAACCTGCAGAGGTTTCAGGTGACTGTGGCGAAAGCAACCACTCTGAACAGCAGCAACTCCATCTGCTTGATGCAGGTGCCTTCTCAACCTGCTCTAAAATGCAGTTAATATCTTTGCAAACCAGACTTGAAGTGTGCATGCCTTTGGAAGACTTCTGACGTAATTGGGCAAAATTCTGCAAATGCCTTTCCCCTCAGAAGGGTTGTTGCATTTCCCAGTTGGCTGTTTGCTGGCTCCACTGCATGTGAGCAAGTCTTGTTTGGGAAGGGGGAAGAAATGTGTTTCTAGGGTTGAGCTGTGCTACACCAATGACTCACTCAACCTCTCCCATCTCTCCGTTAGGTCAGCAATACTTGCTTAGCAGGCAGGGCCAGGGAGAATACTGACAGCCAACTTGTCCAGTATTTGGTTGGCTTTCTTTGACCTGAGTCTCTTTTTCCATTCTGTTCTTTTCTCTTTTCTGCAAAGACTGTTTATTTTTCTGCTCCCCATCCTGGTTGTTGGGGCTTTTTGTTCCTTTAGATTTTCAACTTTCCTACTAAGTTATTGGGGGGGGGGCAAAATCTTTTATATGGAATATGTGTTTGTCTTGTACCATGTAGTTTAGGGTCTTTTAATACTCATCTCTCCTTTTGTTCTGTGCTCACAAATGAAATTATTGGAATTAAGAAATACACCTCTCAGTACCTATGCCTGTTTGCTAGGAAAAGTAGCACCTCAGACCATCTTGTGAACGGGAAAGAACTGTATGGGCTGCTGTGTGCTGTAATTTTGTAACCTTTGAGGAAGGCAGCTGGATGGGAAATGCCTAACTTGATTTACATCTGCAGGAAGCTAAGCACGAGGCTGTCAGCTTCAGGTTTGATTTCTGTTCTTCCCCTCCATTATGTAAAATAGTCAAACCCCTGCACCCTCAAAGGATTTGTCAGTGCAGCCATGCAGGGTGTAGAATCTACTCTGTGTGAGTTTAGGGTGCCTGGATTTTCAGGTTTTACTGTGCCATTTGGTGTTGGCAGAACTTCAAAAGTGTTCTCAGGTTATGACAATCAGTGTCTACAACTGCAGAAATGAGGGGGTGGGCTTTAATTCAGTTCATGTCTAGGGGACTTGCTAGAATACAAGAACAAACTATCAGCACAGCAAAGACTTGTGAAAACGCTGAAATCTGAACCTAGGTGAGAACTCAAGGAAGTTCTTCTGGAGATGAGGTTAATAAAAGAGGCAGTCTGAGGTACCTCACTCAAATACCTCTACATGCCTTTTGTGGCTAGGCAGGGAAATTCCCCAACCCCTCAGATTGCCACTAACACAGCTCTCAGTCCATTCAGGACCAGGTTTTCAGCACCTGTTTTAAGTTTTATGTGAGGGATTTTGTTTGTGCAGCTCTAGGAGGGGATTTTTGAGAGTGGATTCCCTGGAATGATCATAACCCAAACTGAATGTCTTGTGAATCAGTTGGTGAGCCAGGTGGCTTGGGAGAGCAGAAGTGGCTTGTATGAGTGACTGCTCTTGTGGAGAGGGATGGCAGCCCTTCCCTCCTTAGGATGTGGCTGCAGCAGGGACATGGCCACGTGAGTGCTGGTGCCACAGCCAAGCTCACCAGGATGTGCTGTGCCTGCTGGCTCCTGCTCCCTGTGAGCACAGCCCTGCCCTGCTCTGGAGCTGTGACATATCTGCACCACCTGATGCTCCTCAGCACAGGCTATGAAGCTTGATATGACAAAATAGGTTTATTTTTTTGATTAATTAAAATGCTTTGATTACACCAGCTTATTTTTTCTGTTTCTGGGCATAATTTCAAATGGACAATGCAATTGACTTTGGTTGTGTACAGTACAAAAATTCTAAATCATGAAAATGAATTTGATTTAATGTCTGATTAAAATTCCACCTAAGCCAGACTGGACAGGTGTGCCATATTGCTTTCAATATGGCCTCAATTCATGCCTTTTATTACTCTGTAACTGATAACATCTTTTTCTTTTCCAGGGGAGAATAAAATGTAAGGCGGTCACTGGAAAAAAAAAAGAAAAAACAAGCATTTTTTGTGCTTGTTCTTGAGGGAGTTCATCTTGTGCACTTCTGTTTTGCTAAATATTAAGAAGTTGTATGAAATCTGTGTTTTAGCTACTTGCTGTATTTTTGTCTTTCTTTGTCTCAGTTTGCCTAAAGTAAAAATAGTTCCCATGTTCTTTGAAAGATAGCTTGTGGAATTAATTTCATGTCTCTTGCCTTCATCTGTGTAGATTTATTTTGCCTAAGTACACTGCTGAGAAGTGTTCCTTTATGCACTATCCTCAGCATTAACAATTTATTGACTTAAACCAAAACCAAATAAAATCAACACCAACCCCCCAAAAACCCACATCCTGGGAATAAAACTAAGGAAAGCTGTTTGGCTTGCTGTGGCATTCATGCTTTTGTTTTAGCATGCTGTTTCTAGAAGAGAGCCTCACAAACTAATATAGTACTGTTTGCTTTTGTCTTCCAGTGAGGATGAAATGGAGGAAGCAAATGGAAATAACCCTATTGACATTGAAGTTGAACAAAACAAGGAGAGCAAAAAGGAGGTATAATTCTGTTTCTTATTCCTGTACAAATGAATGTGTTTATTTACTAGCTACTTTGTGTAGAAGCTGACAGTATTTAATTTTCTCTAGTACTTTGTCTAGTTGTCATACAAGAAAAGAATTGTCTTCAGAATTATTCTTAATCCAGACAAGTATAGATGAAGACGTTGTTATGGATAGAGCTGGGAAAATTTAACACTTCACCATCCCATGATAATGTACTATGTGATTGTTTCCAGTCTCTTTTCTCTTCTCTTTGGCTGTGTTAGCTTAAGCCACCCTCAGTGGTTTAAATCATTCTAACTGCATGGAGATGGAGTAGAAGCACATCCCCCTATGGAGATGGCTTGGTGGAGGGGGAATCCATCCTTTTGTTCTAGGTAGACCAATAGCAGTGTGTTTATCTATGTGTTAGACTCTAAGGTACATTCCTGAGGTAGTGCAATCCCCAGCAATACTTCTCACTTCACTAGCACCAGGATTGCAGCTGTATTGGTGAAGAGTAAAGGAGAAAGCTTTTGTGACTGGTTAATTTTGTCTGGCAGAGAGACCTTAACCTGTTGTTACATCAGGTCAAAATGTAGTATTTGTGTCTCAGTTCAAGTACTTCATTTTCTGTGGGCATAGAGTTCTGGATGAAAATAGCTACACAAATACAGCAGTTCTGAAAACCCAGCCTGCAGTACCCTACAGGAAATCATATACTTAATCTCCGTGTGTATAACCTGCAGGTTACCTGTTACTAAATAAAAACACCTTGTTCAGCAGCAGTGTGGGTTGTATGTATGAGTTACAGGAAGATGCTTAAGACCTTCTTTCCTTGAAGTTAGCTCCCTTTCCTGGTTTCTTCTAGCCTGATTTGTCTCCCAGTCTCTCTCTCTGTCGTTCTATTTAATTTCTTAATTTTTTAAAGGTTATATTTAGGGAAAACTCACTAGAAGTATTTAAAAACATGATCCCACACAGTCAAAAAAAGTCCCAGAGTAGCAGTTTTGTCAGTCACTCTCAGTGAGATTAATTCCTCCAACAAATAATTTTGAATGGAAAAAACTGAAAAATCACAACATTCCCATCTGCTCTTCACCCACGTGAGGGTGCTCTCTAGGCTTTCCGGGAAGGTTTTGCTATTGTTTCCACTGAAGGAACCAGCACCCTTGATGTCTTCCTAGGGGCAGAGTGGATGTGAAGCCATTTGTATTAATCCTTAGAAGAAACTGAGTTCTCAGAAGCCTCAGCAACACTCAGACAGGAAGAGTTCTCACTTGGCTAAGTTCCAGCTGTGTACTGCAGCTCTCTAGTGTTTTGTAAATAATACTATTGTCTCAATTCCCATTATTTTAATTAATTTACAGTTTAGATTTTTCTGTAAGCCTTTCAAAAGCTTGCATCTGTAAAAGAACTCCCTTCAACCCCCTTTATTATTTCTTCCTTCCCAAGCAATGCTGACATGTCACTTGCTGCAGAAGAGGGACAGATACTTCTTCACCACCTTGCCTGCATTTCTTGTAAGGCAAAAACAGATCAGATGTCTGGTCTGGACAGTTGCCATCAAGACATTTTTTCAGAAAATCTTAGTGTGGGGGGAGGCTTTGTACCCTCCTTGTCACACTGGTACAGGCCATGACACTCAAACCTGAAACTCATGCAGCATATGCAGTCTGGCTGTGTATGCCATGGCAGCCTTGTGGGGACTTGTCAGGAGAGGGATTGTGCTGGAGGACAAAATGGAGCTGACAGCCTTCATAGCCTGTTCAGAGTTCAGCTGTGGTTGTTTAGTCTGGAGAGGAGGAGTCTCAGGTGGGTCCTCTATCACTCTCTACAGCTACCTGAAAGGAGGTTGTAGCAAGGTGGAGGTCGGTCTCTTCTCTCAGGCATCCAGGGACATGATGAGAGAAAATGTCCTCAAGGGGGGTTCAGGTTGGACATCAGGAAGAATTTTTTCACTGAGAGGGTGGTTAAGCACTGGAATGGGCTGCCTGGGAACATAGCAGAGTCATCATCCCTGGGGTGTTCAGGAAATGGCTGGACATGGCAGTTAGTGCTGTGGTTTAGTTGACAAGTGTTTGGTCAGAGGTTGGACTCTGTGATCTTGGAGGTCTTCTCCAACCTTAATGATTATGTGATTTTGATTTTACAGTACCTGAACTTAGGGCTTATTGAAATGCCTTGAAAGAGAGCAGGTAACCAGGAGAGGATAAGTTTGTTCTTGATCATTAGGTTTCTTTTAATGCTGTGGTCTGATGTGCAGGGGCTGTGATGTGCCAGCAGCCCAGGACTCTTACCGTAAGGAACCTCCCTGTCCCAAATCCGCAGAGATGGTTTGTTCAGCTCTGAGACCTGTTGGTTGCTCTCTGACTTACCCAGTAATACTGGGATTTCTCAGAGTATCTGACGAAAAGATACATCTGTTCATCTGTTTCCTCTTTTGAGGATCATTGGAAGAGGAATCCTTTTTTTTTTTCCCATTTTTTTTCCATTTTTTTTCCCTTTTTTTTCCCATTTTTTTCCATTTTTTTNTTTTTTTTTTTTTTTTTTTTTTTTTTTTTTCCCCCCGTTTTTTTTCCCTGTTTTTTTTTTCCAGTGTTTTTTTTCCGTTTTTTTTGTTTCCGTTTTTTTTTTCCCCGTTTTTTTTTTTTTTTTTTTTTTTTTTTTTTTTTTTTTTTGGGTTTTTTTTTTTTTTTTTTTTTTTTTTTNTTTTTCCGTTTTTTTCCGGTTTTTTCGGGTTTTTTTTTTCGTTTTTTTCCGTTTTTTTCCTTTTTTCCTTTTTTCTCCTTTTTTTTTCCTTTTTTTTTTTTTTAATTTCATTGTTAGTGCAACTGTTTGGATTTCCTTGCATAGTGACTCCGTAATACTGAGGTCATGACCTAGACTTGCTTCCTTTGTATCTTCCTTGTTCCTAGAAGTTCCTCCCACTTCATCCTCTGTTCTTATGTAGCTTGAGAGAGCTTTATCTTCTTTTTACACAGTGAAATCTGAGGAAGGGAACATTGTATTAAGGGGATTGTAAGACTGAAGTGCAGTGGACAGCAGTAGCAATATCTAAATAAACAGGAGCACTGCTAAATCCCTTCTAAATCCCTGCATTTTAATTCTCTCTGGTTTTCAAAAATTGGTTTAATTCTCAAGAGAAATGTGTGTGGCCAGGAAAGAAGAGTTTCCAGGACAGACTAGATGTTCCAATTTTTGCTGGGGCCTAGAGGCATTTGGAGCTGTCAGAAATTGTTCTGCTGAAGCTCTGGTTCTTGTCTGCAACACAAAAGAACTTTGCATTTTTTGAACTGTGTAAAACAGTAATTTGAAGCTGCTTTCATTTTTCTTTAATGTTGAAGCTTCTGGGATGTGTTCACTGCAGGCATTGCCTGTTGGCCAACAAGACAGGCTGAACCTGTAGTGAGGCATTGCTGCGTGGTCCTGGGAATCAGTGTATGTAGATGAAATATGAGTGGATCTGAAATGTCTATCCATGCTGAATAATTTACCTGGCTCAGTTATCAAAGTGCTTCCTTCTGAAGCAGAGAGCAGAGCTTACTTCATTTGTTCATAGCTAAGGCAGTCTGGTTTCTCCTGCTCACCACCTGCTTTCCTGTCTGCAAAGAGACATAGGGGTATCCCTCCTGCAATGGCAGGAGTTACCTCTTGCCTCTGGGCTTGCCCTAGGCATTACATCTCATGGAATACTTTGCACCAATGGATGGAAGAAAAAGGTTGAGACCAGGCAACTGTCCATGTTGCTGTGGGGCTCTGGCCATTGTGCCCATGAGGAAGGTGAAAGCTTTTATCTGTGGCAGCTGTGCTGGAGTCCTTTGGGAGTCAGAACCTCATACTTACTTGGGGTTTGGTGCTCAGCCTCATGAGGTTTCAAATGCAAGCATTCAGTGCTAATGAGCAAATGCCACAAACTGTGTAGAAACTGCATGTAGCTGCAAATTGGGAGGAAAACAATAGCACCAACTGAAGCCAATATGTTTAAAGCTTGCAGTGATCAAGCAGAGGATTCAGATGTACTGCCTCCCCTCTGCTTTTTCTCTCCTTGCCACCCTTCTGTTCTGTGTTCTTGGCCAGACTCCAGTCACTGAGTAAAAAATCTTAGGTATGAGTTGATTGTTGAGTATAACTTCTGGAAGAAATGGTTCTGCTATCTTAGAATCAGCTATGCTCTTGAAGGATCTGTAGTAAGTGTCCTGGGTAATCTACCTGTCCATGCTTTAGACATGAGGGATAAAAATAGGAAGTGCTCTCTGAAATACTCCTTTTTCCAAAAAAGACTGAAAGTTTATTTTATACAAAACTGCACCATTTTGATGGAACAGTTGATATACAAGTGCTATGCAAGAAAACCTGGCTTCCAAGAAATGGTGTAACAATCTAGGAATTACCCTGCTGTCACCTCACTCCTTTATCCTTTGCATTTAAATAAATTTGGTTTATTCCTTCCTGTGTCTGTCAGGTAGCAAAACAATTCTCAGTAAACTGTTTTAGTTATGTTCTTTCTGTCTCCACACTTTGCTTTGTTTCCTTCTGGTGTTGTGTTCAGATCTGATGATGAAAACAAGAAGAAGGGTTTTGGCGGTTTGAAAATAACCAGAACATTTAATAAGTGCAAAATTGGGCATCTGTCTCCCAAAATGAGAATGAGCAGAGAAGGCAACCACAGTATCTCTGTAAACACTGAAAGCTGCTAAAGGAAAGGAGAACTTTGTATAAGACAGTTTGTATGGCATGTCATTTAAAGCAGAAATGTTTTCCTGTCTGCATACTGGCATTGTTGTTCTCCAGCCTTTGATGGTGGCTAAAAATCAGAGTCACAGAATGGTTTGAGCTGGAAGTGATCTCTAAAGATACTTAGTTTTGTAAAATGACTGACTGCTGTTTGCCAGGTGCCACCTGCTGAAACTGTCCCTCAGGTGAAGAAGGAGAAGCACAGTACACAGGCCAAGAACAGAGCAAAGAGGAAACCTCCCAAAGGAATGTTCCTTTCCCAGGAGGATGTGGAGGCTGTTTCTGCCAATGCAACAGCTGCTACCACTGTACTCAGACAACTGGACATGGAATTAGTCTCAATCAAACGACAGGTACGAACGGGATCGTGCAGGAGGAACTGCTGGGTTTGCTGGTAGTGCCTGTTGCAGTCTGCAAAGTTGGCAGGAATTTGTAGCTTGGCAGTGATGATGCAAAATGCTACATGCCTTAGTTGACAAGCTGCTGTCCTTGTGCTCTGAATGCAGCCCTGGGTTTTACATCTCAAGTTTTTGTTCTGTGGGCAAACCTACTTTAGACCTGAAGTAAAACAAGGAAAAGCTCATAGCAGGGACTCGAAGGAGCATTTCTTGGCACCTAGCTTTTCTTGCAGTTCAGAATTCCCTCTGTTTTAACTGAACTTTCCTCAGGTGACACTGATTTCAGCAGTGTGCAGTTTCCATCTGCAGCAGCTGTTTCCTTTGCATTTTCACGTGGTACTCTTAGAAGTTGCAGCTATGTTCGGCTTAGTCATTCCTAGGCAGGTATCATACAAACTCCCTATGTACCTTTTGCTTCCTTGATGGATCTGCCTTTTAAACAAATGTTTTTCAAATATCTGTGAGTAAATACAGGTTTGCTACATGAGTTTGTTGCCTAGATCTGAGCATTTTGCTGTTTTTAAAGCAGAGATCCGTCTCAAGCTCTTTATTAAACTTAATAGAATTGGTATTTTGGCCTGAAGCTTTTTTCCTGGCACTCTGGGAGAAGCTGAGCTCTTTAGCAGTCTTTGATTCATTACTTGCTGCAGATGGGTTTGGTCTTCTTATGCTGGGCTTTATACAGACCTGGAAGTTGGGGCAGTTCTTGCTACAAATAACTTGTAGACAGCGGAGAATAAATTAAATGGGATCTCCTGATTTGCCAGCTGCTCCTGCTGTACATTATTCCAGTATAGCAAACTTTCTTTTTGGAAAAGGCAGGCTGTGAGAAAAACTGGAAAGCTAAGCTTGTAAGGTTCCTGCCAAGGCTGCTGGAAAAAAGCTTGTCCAACGAATTTTTTTTTAATCCTTCTTAAAGGGATGAAACTTTCTTTTCAGATTCAGAATATCAAACAGACAAACAGCGCACTCAAAGAAAAGCTTGAAGGTGGTATAGAACAATACAGACTTCCAGAGGTGAGATCATTTTCTGACCTTTGTTAATTGCAAAGATAAATGCTAATGATATACTTTGACTCACAGTTAATTCCTTGTTGCACTTTTGAGAGGTTTTTTTGAGCTCAGATACAAGTGGAAGTGTATAAATGCGGTTACCTAAATTTTTTTGTTGTTGTTGTCTAGGTCGTCCAGAAATTTAATGCACGTTGGACCACAGATGAGCAGCTTCTTGCTGTACAAGGTATGCCACTACAGGTTTATTTGTACTACAGTTGTTGATAGTAAAAGCCCTGCTGCATTTCAGAGATGAGTTTCTCTTCAGTGGCTGAGGAAGGAGGACTTAGACACTGCTGTGTACTAATGCCTGAAGAATGTATTTGAACAGGGAAACAATATTCCCCCTTTCTCTCCCTGGGCAATATAAATGGCATTGTATGAATGTTTGCAAATAGTGTCTGCTTGTTCAAGCTTTCAGAAAGTGAAACTCAGCTGGAGTCACTGCTGTGATCTTTGTCTGTGTAACTTTTCAAGCAGTGCAGGCAGATTTAAACAGGCCTTGTACATTTGACTCTACCCATCTTTTACTACACCTCTGTTTTCTTCTCTTCTCCAGGGCCAGTTTTAACTGTGTCTCTTTCCCAGTTTAGACTTTTTTTTTTTTTTTTTATTCCGGATTAATCTGAAGAAGGTTTGAAACCTTGACAGAAGTTCAGCTTTGGATCTTTATGCTGTGACTTGAGCCTGATTTGTCTTTATGGAAATAACACACTGCTTTTGTTTTTCTTTGTGTTGCTTTTAGCAATCAGGAAATACGGCCGAGACTTTCAGGCAATCTCTGATGTGATTGGAAACAAATCTGTGGTGCAAGTGAAAAACTTTTTTGTAAATTATCGACGTCGTTTCAACATAGATGAAGTCCTACAGGAGTGGGAGGCAGAGCACGGCAAAGAGGAGACAAATGGAACCAATAGCCAGAAGCCTGTAAAATCTCCTGATAATTCCACTAAAATGTCTGAAGAGGAAGATGAGGTAAATCCAATTTAAAAGTCACATCAAATTCCCAATCTGAGCCCAGTTCAGATAGATGTGTGTGTGTATTTATATATATAGTCTCTGCAAAAGCCATTTTTGTCGATCTTCAATCTGTGCATATTTTACTTCATCTGGATATACAATTCTAGTACTGATTTGGGGAATTGGGAAATCCAGGCTTGTATGAAAGTGGAAGGAGAAGAGTAAATTTGCAGCTCTCTGACATCATGTGTATCTCATCAGAACATAGATGTTTTAATACCTCTTTCTGCTGAAACCCCGTGCATCTTTATCTAACTTGGATGTTTTCCCTGCACTCAGTTCTCCAGCTCTTCCAGGTTTGGCTTTGTGGGACCATAGAGTCTTCTGAGCCAAAGCTTACTCTTTGATTTTTGGTGAGTGGTTTCACTTGAATGAAGGGAAAAAAGCTATAAGCAAGATGAATGTGTGAAACTTCACTCTGGAATTAACCTAAAGGCAAAGTTTCCTTAAGTTTACAGCTCTTTCTGTAAAGGCAGATTTTAGGAACAGCCTCTTCTTGATGGAGGTTCACCGAGTTAACACTTCTCCATGTAGATTTGAAATTAACAGAGACTGTAGGATGTTTAAGTATGGAAGTTAGTTACAAAAATTCAGTATTAACAATAAAGACTAATATTTAGTCTTGCAGAAGAAAACAATGGTAGAGGTTTGTGTGTAAAAAGTTCTGATCAAGGACTCCCTTTAGCCTAATTTATAAGACAGCTTGGTGAAAAAACTGTGTGTTGTAAGTGCAAGCACAGTCAACAGCATAAGGCAAATTTTGGCTGAGCATGGAGTAAAGACTTCTCAGTGTGCTGTATATTTCTGTTGCTCTGATTAGGGCTGGATCACTTGGACATTGTCCTTCAGACATTCAAAAAGCAGAACTTCACTGCTTCATGAAACCTAATAACATGCAATTCAAAGATGCTTATATTTGGGAATTAAGTCCAAAGGTATGACAATGATAAACAAAACCAAACTCAGAAAATTTGCCTTCACAGGCATGTGTGAGTGAAATTGTCCCATTCTTCCAGAATTGAGAGATGGAGCAAAGCAGCATTGGTGCTAGTACATAGCCACCAATTTGAAAGATATGTGGCTTTTGTCACTGTGGTTTCCTGTGTCCTATAGAATATGTTGGTAATCCAGAGCTTTTCTTCTCTGAGTCCTCTGAGATTCTCCCTAGCTTCAAATACACTCTTGCTTCTGAAAGCTGAGGTCAAAAAAGGGGAGTCTCACTTGGCATAGGGAAAAAATGGCTTCAGCAGGAACTGGAGTGGGCTGATGTGGCCAGTTGTATGGATAGTGGAGCAGTGAGAATCCCAAATGAGTTGGAGAGTGGAAGCATGACAGCAAGGTCTGGTAAAATTAACTACTAGAGCAGCAGTTGTGATACTCAGGTTAGTGATGGAAGATGCCCACTCTGGAGCAGACCAAGTGCTGAGTGTTGGGAACCAGACCAAAAGAAACTGTGAATGTGGTGCTCCTGCCTTTAGAGGTGGCATAAGCAAAGTGCTGACTGGGTGTCTGCCTCAGTGGTTCTGGGGCCAAGGTGGAACATCACTGGGGTTATGACACAAGTGACCTGCATGGGCTGGGAGAGGGTTCCTGGTCCCTCCTTGTGCAGTGCTGCATGGCTGGTGCCTGCTCTTGAGGGCACTTGCACAGGCAGTGTCTGGTCAAGTCAGATGGACTCAGCAGTAGCCAGAAGACTTTGCTGGCCTAACACTGAACTCCCTTGGGCGCTTTCTTCCCTGGCATGCCTGGGCTGTCTGGCCACCAGCCTTGGGAAAGGTTCATCAGGCTTCTGAGGGCTTTGGGCTTTGCCACAGCAAGTAGCCATAATTCCTTTTATTTGAAGGGGGGAGGTGAGGCTGCTAGTTATAAAGCAGCATCAACTTCAGTCTTAATTCCTGTGTGTTTACATTCCCAGTATGCCTCAGAACAGGGAAAGCTGTTGGAATTCCTCTCATGTAACAGGGTTGTATTGTCACTGTCAGTACCATGGATTTGGGCTGAAATTTGGAGATGCAAGAAAGCCTATGTGTATTCATTTTAAACTAAGTATCTGTTTTTTCTCCTTCCCTCCAGGCTACTTCTGTTCTTGATGTCAGATATGCATCTGCTTCGTGAGAAGGTGCTGTAGCCTAGAACAATTTGTGTTGACTACTGTGTTATCCAGGATATCAGGTATTAGCAAACCTCAGACAGCCATCTGCATCATATCTGTGGACAAGCAGCTATTACCAAAAAAAAGGCAAACGCTTCCAGTCCTGTGCTACATCTGCCTTAATCTCCCCTCATTCCTCCATACTGCCTCCACTTTCTTTCAAAAGCACCCAGGTAGCTCAGCTCTCCATTTCACCAACGTCATGCTTAGGCATGGGGACTTCTAGAACCAGTAACACCTGTCTATAAATTTTGACCAACCTGCAAAACAAGGAGCTCCTTAGCAGCCCCACAGTAACTCTACACATTAGGAGTTCTTGTAACACTTGGTCCATAGGGTGTAAGTATGTATTGCTGCATGGCCTTGTGGTCTCCGCTTCCTGTGTATTCTTACGATGACACTATGATTAGTGAGCTTTCTATAAAGGAGGGGCCTGTGCACACTCCAGCTGTGGCAGGTTTGCTCTGCAGTGACAGGACATGTTAGCAAGCAATCATGAATAATGCAAAGTGATAGGAAATGTTATTTCTAAGGTTTGGTCAGTCCAAGGTTGTAGATGTAACTCATTACACTTCTGGTTTGTGCAATTCTTTCCACTGTATTTGTGTGTTCTTGCTTCATAGAAAGCTCCCTAATTGAGCATTTTATTCCTGTATATTTTAATGGCTTTTATTTAGTGCAAAAGGGAATACTTAACCTGAAACTGTTTGATACGCTATTTAACCCCTGGCATTCAGCATTTGCATTGTAACTTGTTAAGTGAGTGCTACACAACTTTCTTTTTCCTGATCCTCTGTGGGATTAAGTCAAAACAACTTTCTCTGGTGCCTCTCCTTTTGGGGAATATGTGCCTTTTTGCATTTGGCTACCATAGATCACTTTCTGTCCCAGTGTCTCATTCCTCTTCAGAGCGCTGTTTGCCAAAGACATCAAACTGCTTCTCCCACTGGAAGTTTGGATGAGGGTTGGAGCACAAAATTCAACCTTCAAGAGTTTTTGGTTTCTTGGAAGTGTAATGGAGAAGAACCGGGTTAATTTTCATTGGCCATTTTAACCCTTCTGAAGCACACATCGCTTTCATGTTCTGAACCAAAATATGCAATTTAAAATCTAAGAGGTGCTTTTCCAAATACTTGGTGCATGCAGCTTTCAAATCCCAGCCCTCTGCTCAGATAGCCCGTGCTGTGGCCTATCTAGCTGGCTTGAACTGGAACTGTCCTTGCAAGTCCCATGGGAGGACTTTGCACCTTGAACGAGGTGGTTGCTGACTGCTGAGCAGACAGTGTCCAGGGAAGCTAGAAGCAGCAGTATTACTTCTTCTCCCATGGAAAGCTGCAAAATAACACTAGTCACAAAGCATTTAAAAATGGTTAATTTAATGATGTTGGAAGAAACCACCAGGTGTCTTTGCAGGTGGAAAAAAGGACCTTTCTTGCCTCTCTTCCTCTACAGAGGATTCAAGCCAAGATGGCACACAGTGATGTACAGCACCAGCCTTTCTTACACAGCTTGAAATGAGCTAGCCCATGGGCCTGGCCCGCAGCTGAGGTTGGTGGAGCTCGGGGCCGGGCCCTGGACCTGGTGCTGAGGTTTGGCTGCTGGGCTGTGCCGTGCTGTGTGCTGTGCTGGCTCTGCTCTCTGTACCCGAGCGGGGCAGGCTAGTGCCAGCTGGGCAGCAGAGCTGGCTCTGGCACCTGCTGCAGTGTGGTCACAGCCCCAGGAGAGGCAGGGGACGTGGCCTCCTGTAGCACTGAGGTGTGGTCTTACCCTTGGGCCGTGTGTGAGGAAGGTAATTCCCTGTCAGGAACTGGGCAGCAACACACAGGCACAGCGCAGGTAGAGATTTCCTAGGGCAGGTTAGAGTGTGGAGCCCCAAAAGGGCCTGTTTCAGCCACTTGGCAGCTGCTTCTGAGCAGTTCCGTTCTAGTAGCTCCAGAGAAATCCTTTGAGGTGATGGGAGGATGGAAGGGTGCTATTCCCTGTCCTCTGTATTGCTTTTGCTGTGAACTGGCAGCTCTGGTGGCTCAACTGTTCCTTCAGACCTGTGCCAGTTGGAGCTGGGAGTCTCTTGTGGGAAGGAATGCTAGGTGTTAGCCAGTGTGAATTAGGAATAAAGACCGGGCAAATAGCACTGTGAATCCAGTTGACAGTTGTGGTGTAAAGCAATGCTGCTCTTTAGAAACACTCTAGTATTAAATATTAAACTTCCTGCTGGTACCAATGCATGGAGACAGGTCCTCACTGGTATGGGAGTGGTGTGGGAGCTTGCATCCCAGCTGGGGAAGCTCATGAGGAGAGGCTTCTGCTGGAGACTTAGGTACCTGTGAGGACTTCTCATTGGTTTTTGCCCTCAAATCTGTCCATCTTATCAGAAAAGTTGTGTTTTGGCTTCATCCCCATGGGGTAGGGGGAAATGTGTATCATTTGTGATATTAGGAAGAAAAAAGTTGTTTAATTATTTTTCAGTTTACTGCTATCTTATTGTAGTTGATACATGCAATATAATAGCACTGTATTTTAAACGTTTAGTTTTTTACATTCTCTTGAACTATGTTTTTAAATGCGATAAAATCATTTTAGCTTTTGAAATGGTTTGACCTTGTTTAGGTGAAGACCCTCTTTTTCTTTTGTTAAATGGGTCAAGCATCAGATACATCAACTGGTTGCATTCTGACTAGAAGGGTCCACAAAGATAACTGCATAAAATGAGAATATTCACTTAAATTTTGTTTCTTAAACTATCGATGTGAATGTCATAATTATATATATTTTGTGGAAAATGGGAAATTATTTCTCCTAAGTATAAGTTATTGTGCAAAATATGGTATCGTTAAAGAAAATGATAGTTTAAGTTTTAGTTTTAGAAATCTTAAAGATATAAAAGTGTATTGCATATGCATAAACAAATTTCATTTGTTCTATTTAATTTTTATGTAGTTGTGTAAAGTGCTAGGTAACTTCTTTTTTCACTTATCCATTAAAACAACCTTGTTACTTGAATATTCGTGTTTAACTGGTTTGAAACAGTGATCAATTTTTGTAATATAATCTTATAACCAAGGGAAAAAAATACACGCCTCAGTTGTGCTTAACAGTAAAGCAACAATGTACAATCAGATGCTTAAGACCGTAGTAGCCATACCTGGTAGTGCAACCACAGTGGTTGTGTCTCAATATATTTAATACCAATGGGGATAATGGTTTCTTAATATATTTTTACAAGTTTGCAACCAGGAAGACCCCATAAATATCCACTAGAACACTTTTTTAATAGTTAAAATAAGAGTGAAACTCTTAACTCTCTTAAAGCAATGTCCTGACAAACATTTTTCTTTTCTGTACAAATACATCAGAAACATTATGTATTAAAAGATGCTCATTGTCACTTTAAATTTCAGTTTTTATTCTATGAATTCGCTAATATGCTGTTGGTATTCTTGCACACCAAATATGAGCCAAACAGTGCATTACACTAACTTGATCACTGGATTTGTGAACAAAAATCTCCAAGTCAATGAAATGCAAAAATATCATAGGAGATTTTTTTTGATAAGGCGTTTATTTTTCAAATTGGTTTGAATTTGTACATAGCCCATTCAGCGATGAGTGAGCTGATATTTTACAAAAAAAAAAAGATAAAAATTATTTTATTAGCTCCAGCTTGTCTTCAGTAAGTCAAAATCTAGTGATCTTGTGCAATGCCCCTAAAGCAAATACTTTCTGCCACTCCCTGGATTAATGCAGCTTTTCCTGTTGATAGTAAAGCACAATTGCAGTGAAAGTTACAGTTCAGAAGATGGAAGGTCAGTATAGTCTATGCATGTTGTATAATAATGAGTGTTTACATTCATATTCTCCTAAAATAAAATTTATACTGGAGTGTATAGTATTCCATTATGTAGATTTTATCAATTTTGTTAACTGCTTATAGATTGCTTAAAAGAAGTTTTTTCAAGATTTTAAAAGATGTATAAGGTTAAGTTTGCAAATATAATGGAAATGCTGTATAGCTTTTGAAGTGATGAAATACTCGTTGGGATTTTAAAGAAAGTATGTTGTAATAATGCTGTTGTAAGTAATATTTTAAATGTCTTTTTTGCCTGTTTTCTATTATTCAGCACACTTACTGTGATGAATGTTCATAGCATTATAAAATTGCTTAGCCACTGAAAAGTAACATTTGGTTTTGGATTATTTTACTGTATGAGGAATTATAGTGGGGTAAATTCCTTTGTGAAATTCTACATAATTCATTTTTCTATGATTTCCAATGTTTGCTGACATCAAATAAAATTTTTTCAAGCCATTGATGTAATAAAATATGTAGTAAAATGTTATTGATGTAAAATGTGGTTCTGATGTGTAACTGACCGCCTACCTTTCAGATTTGGGTCAGGAGATACAAAAGGGATTTTCCCCTTCCTGACAGTGTTGTCCCTCAGATAAGGAGGACCTGAAGAATAAACTGCTGCCTCTCTGCCTCAGGTACAAAGCACTTGGCTGTACAGGTTAACAAGATTGTCATCTTTCAAATGAAAGAAACACATTTAAATACAGAGGAGAAGGCAACACTTGCTCTCAAAGCTTAGCAGTGTGCAGTGTTGCTATTGAAGATGCTCAGAAGGACAGGAAGCTTTGCACCTTGGAATTTTCAGAAAGATGATGTTTTCTGTCTTCACATGCTGGAGTGCTGCTAAGCACTCAACACAGAAGCACAGACAAGACTTTGTGGGGCTGTTTGGGGGAAAGTGCTTTGAGCAATTTTCTCAGCAGTGCTCTGGGAGCCCAGGGTTAGCGCAGGACAGGTGACAAGAAGTTCTGTGCTTTGCTCATGTGTGTTAAGGGCAGCATAACACTGATGGTTTCCAGCTCTGCAGCCTATGGAGGGCAGGAATTAGTCATGCATTTCTATATTTTAAAGCAAAGTGGTAGGGAAGGAGACTGATTTGGGGTTTTGGAAGAACAAGCAGCATTTTTGAGAGCTGAGGGTGTTTCCTTACTGGAAAGCATTCCTTATAATTTTCCTGCTGGTAGAGAATACAGTACCAATATTGTAAGGTAGCAATCTCCTTTCTTAGGGGAGTTGCTTGACTCCAAGCACTTAAATCTTCATTACAAACCAGCCTTTCTTGCCCATGTGCCCCCCAAACCCCAAAGTAAAACAAAGAGAAACAAATAAAAAAAAAGGAAGGAACTTCCCTTCAATCGCGGAGCACAAAAAGGTGAGATAAGGGGGGCTTCCCCTGCCTGAACAACTCCTCCTCTGAGGAGTCTAGAAGCAAAGGTAAAGTAGTGATAATACCACTGGTTTTGGAAACACAGATGATGTGCCTGTGCCTGGTACTGGCTTGTGTTTGTAAATGGGAATGCAGTGTTGAATGGATGCTGTATTATTCCTGGTAGCCAGTCCTACATAAACAACTTGGAATCTGAACGTGGTGGCACCGAGCACTTCTCCCTTAGAGCAGGAGCTGCCTTGCAGGATGTGGTGCAAGCTGAGTTCAGGCTGAAAGGGAAGAGTTCACTCTTGGTGCTGCTAAGTGTGCCAAGATCTTAATATGATCCCCATGTATCAGCTTTATAAAGTAACAATATAAACCTGGATTTAATTCCATAAACCATCTTCCAGTCTGAAAGATGCAGACTGATGTTTGAGAGAGAAAACCAGGTATCAAACCTATTATTCACCTTTAAAGCATGCTTTGGCTTAGTCACACAAATAGCCTTTTGAAATAGTAAGATCAAATGTAATTTCTGGTCATGCTTTTAGTAAACAGTCAACAAAATGTATGTGTACAAACAAAATCAAACAAAAACATTTCTGCAAGGGGCCTGCTGAGAGTGGTAGAGAAATTGTTTTCTTTTGCTGCAGAAGAACTAAGGAGGAATCACTGTAAAATTTTATGGGAACAAAGTTTCTAAGGTTATCAAGAAGGGAATTACTGAGGACAGTAGTGTAGAGGAGATCTGAACTTTGATAGATGGAGAAATCACCTGGAAGTTTACCCTACTGAAAGGGGCAAAGTTTGTATGGAGGAAGGCTGCAGCCTAGCCTGACAAGGGCAGCAAAAGGCAGGATTTTCTGATTGTAAATGTAAAAACATTGACCAGGGAAGGAGTTCATGCTGGGCAGATCAGGAAATGGGAGCCACATCATGCTGACATCTTGTTTGTAGCTGGAGACCAGGGTGAGGGAGAGGTGAGGGGTTCTGATTCTGAATGTGTTCTTAGTTTTCATGAAGGTAGTTTGCAACAGGAGTAGGTGTGTGGAATGATGGCAATAAAATGTGAAGTGGGAGATGCTTTTCCCTCTCTGCATGCTTTGGGGGCACAGACCTCATGTCTGTGACATGTAGCATATGAGACTGGCTTAGCAAGACCTGGATTTCCTTTTGAAATGGAAGATAAGGCTGTGTGTGTGACAAAACTGAATTGATTTCTATTAGAAAAAGGTGAATAGGAGATCTCAGCAGCTGCAGACTTCTTGATGCTGCCTTGTGTATTCAAGGTTTAGAATAAGACACAATGGAAAGTGAATTAATGAAATAGAAGAATGGGTGCATTGGGTTTGCCAGAGATCCACGTGTGCCTGACAAGGTGCAGGATTCATCAGTGGATAAGGATATCACTGCCTGAGCTCGCTGTCCAGAATCCCTTAGAGAGAAATAAGCTTTTCTAGGGTATAATTAATTTAATCCTAAATTAGATGTTGAAAACTGATCTAATGTATTACATCCTGAAAGTGCTTATTCCCTTCCTTATTATAGATCAAGGTAGAGCCTAGGGCTCTGTCTCTGATATGGGAGCTGGCCATTAACCACACTGTTGCCATGGCTGCCTGGGCTTAACCCAAGAGGGGACAAGGACTTGGACCCCTCACTGCAGTGCTGGGCATTGTGCTTGGAGCTGGACAAGGAAATGTTGATGCCTCATACCAATGCTTTGGAAAGTTCCTCTGGAGTATTGTGTTCTTGACACAAGATACAGTGGGGAATCTGGGATGGTTGGAAACTTCTGGAGCTTCTAGACCAGTGTGTCCTAAAGATCCCAAATTTTCGTTGCTTGTTGGAATTTGCCTCTGATTACAGAACGAGCTCCCCAGTGGCTTGGAACCTTTTAAGTGTTCTGTAACTGTAGCTTTATTGTGTGGGGAACCCCACTGGGCCAAATTTCAATTCCTTTGAGCCCTCTTGAAGGGTGAAGGTATCCTACCTATCTTGAAGGGACAGCTCAGGTAAGAAGTGTCACTAATGCTGAAGATGTTTTAATGGTATATTTTCTACCGTGTTTAGCCTTTCCAGTAGAACTTACAGACAGCTTTTCTAATGCCAGAAGTAGCTTTGTGTCTCTTATCAATATGTTGTGCTGTTAATGCTCCCAAAAAAATAAATTAAAATCAACTATTAATAAACCAAACCCAAAAGCAGTCAATTGGATGTTCTCCTTTAAGCTAATTCCCTTTTGCTGCGTGACTGGTTCTCCCTCTTGTACGGTCAAGTCTCACTGGTGCAAATATTCTGAGAAGATAACTTTTAAGCTTAAACAAATTATCCTTTAAAAGTATTTGTATAAAGATTTCAGTTTCTGCAATTAATCACAGGAGGCCGTGGGTTCAGCGCCGTGCTTTGCTCGGGAAGCAAACAATACCCTGAGCCTGTGCTCCATCACAAGCAGCCTCTCGCTTTGACTTTCAATGAGTGACCCAGAACCACTCTGGGGTTTAGCAGCAGAAAAATAATTTAAGAGAACTGTTCCATGCACACAGGGAAGATAAACTAGTCAAGCAATTTGTTATGAACAATGCCTTTAGCCCAAGGCATGGATGGATAACTTCTCTTCCTCATGGTTTTATTTTAGTGCATTGTTAGCCGTGAGTGTGGGATCTGCCAGGGTTCCAGATTTGTGGTTCAGCATTCATTGTCAAGAAAAAAGATCATAATAAATACCAACTGACTTGCATCTTCTCTTCCCTCAAATGTGCACTGCCTAGGGCCTCCAAAATGAGCAATACACCGAGTCTTCTTCTGCCAGCCTGGCTCTCAAGGCACAGAGAAAATCTCTTAACAAAAGAGGAGAAAACTTTATTTTGTGTGTGTGTGTGTGTGTGTGTGTATGTATATATAAAAATAACCTATGACTCCCTAACTTCTGCTGGATTCCCCAAGGTATTTTTATATTAATGCTTTAAGCCACAAGTTCCCCAAATGACAGGGTGTAGCCCCTGCTATAGGCATTAAAAAAATAGGGAGCCTAATCCAAACTTTGTTAGTTGCATTTACATGGTCTGCAGGGAGAGTTAGATCAGGTGGATAGTAAATAACTTCATAATGTTAGAGCAAATGCAGTTCTAAATTATTACCTGTCAGCCTCTCATTAGGTGTGGGCCAGGCAGAAACTTGATAAGGATGTGCCTTGCTAATGAGGGGAGGTGTTGGTGTGCTTTGAGGAGCAGCAAGATTTCAGCAATGCTTTATTGATTCAAGAGAATGTCCAGCTCCTCAAATGGCTTCCATGTAAGTTGGTGGACCTGTTTTTAGGACACAGAGCAGGGAATTACGTTGCATTCATGAAACATCTTCCTTTTCACTTTGGAGATGGTAATTTTGTGGATTGAACTGGGTAATCTGAAGGATTTCACTAGTAATTGTACTAACAAGAGGGCAGTGAATGTGGTCCAGTTTTCCATCCTTCTGCAATATTTTGCTTCTGTTATCTGAAAAAGTTATCTGTAAAATGAAGCGAAGAGGGTGTTTGTGATGCTGTTCTTGCATTTAAAGATTGCCACAAAGCAGTGGAATCATCTCTGTTTTTCTTGTAAAGGTGCATTTTTTCAGTTAGTAACTCAGTTTTGTTTCTACAGCCTCCTGGGATGGAGAGGTCGCAGTGCCGTATAAATGAAAGCTGAGTAATTGAGATGGTTTTCAATGTTTTTACATTTTACTAAAAAGTTAAATGTTTACTTAATGGCCTGTAAACTCTCAGGAGAATATGTCTTTGTTTAAAAATTCAAAACCTGCTAAAGGCTTCAAACCACTGCTGGTTGCTTGGGGGGACTCACGGCATTGCTGCGAGTTGCTAACATGCTCATGGAGGTGGAGCAAAGCTATAATTGCTGCTAATTGCTGCCAAACCTAAGGCAAGGTTAACTCACCCGTGAGCTGACACCTGCAGATGGGCAGTGTTAGGATGTGTCTTTCCCATGGATTAGTCAGTCCTAGAATAATGACCAGTTAGGGCTGGCATTGCCAGCCTGTGGGTGTTCGGGAGGTAAAACCTTCAGCTGATGTTTTACAGTAACAGAAGAGCAGTTATGTACCTAAACAAGAGACATTCCCTAATCCTTGTGGTCCATGGCTTCTGGGCTACCAAAAGCCCAAGAATTGTCATTATAGGCAGTGTGATCAGGCAAGGTGTTGTGAAAGAGTTTTGTGGTGGATCTTGTCTAATAGTAAGGGATTATTTTTGGTTGGTGTAAGACAAGCCCCATGAAGAGTCAATGCTGGGGGGAAGGGGCTGACCTGAGCTGCATGTTCCTATTGGAAGAACATCACAGGCTGAGGTTATGTAGCAGACTGGAGGAATGGCTCCTTAGCTGGATGCAAGAGGCTGCTAGAGAGATGTCAGCATGGACTTGCTCTGTGAAGGATGAAGTTCTCTGACACTAGAAGAATATTGCCCTTGGGGTTGGCTTGCTCCTTGGCAGTGATGGTATTTTTAGCAGGTTTTTCTGGAAACTCTTAACCAGGCATAATCAAAGTGCAGAGTAAAGTTGGAGAGCACATCAAGAATGTCTTGATACTGTACACATCAACAAGATTGCTGGGCTGTGCTCCAGCTGCAGATTAGTGTGGGTGTCTAGAAATCAACAGAAGGTACCTGGAACCTGTGCTGGGAGCAGTGGAAGCCCCATCACAGTCTGTGGGGAGTTTGGGCTTGGGACTGCTGCCATGATCCTATCTCTAAGGCCATTCCTGAGTAATGGATGAAAAGTTTGGGTTGTTTTCCTTGCTGTGTCTGGCTGCACATCACAAGTTCCCTTTTTTTTCATGACAGCCTTTTATAGTGGGTTGTTCTCCTAGAATAGCTGGAGCTTTGGAGAGCGGTGTCCAAATTTCCTCAGTGTGTGACTGTTTTGTTCTAAATGAGTTGTTTTGCAGGCAGACCCCCAAGGGCCACTTGCTTGGGTGGCTTTAGCTTGACTTGGTTTATTTTTTGTATACTAATTATTCCTTTGAGATTCACTTTGTGATTTCTGTTCAGCTGTTTAGGTGTCTCAGATGAGAAGACAAAGTAACATGTCATTTCAGTAAATTAGTATGTGAAAACTGTGTGTCCTGAAGTGTTTGATTAATGCTCACAGGAGCCTTTGGAAGCCATGTGTTTGTGGCTGAAGCTGGGCAGTGTGTGCAGGCTGCTGTCTTAAACAGCACCTGCAGCAGAAGTTAGGGAAGAAACTGTCAACCCTGCAGGAGGAAAGGGCATGGATGTGTCCCTGCATTTCCTCTGCACTCCTTCCTGGCCCCCCTTATGAGGAGGCATTCCATGTGGGAAGCTTGGCATGAATCTCTGTTACTTTGGCCATTCAAAGCTACTGAAGTCTGCTGGCAGAAAATCCTCCTCTTGTCCAGTGGTGAGGCTGAGGCTGCAGAAGGGGGGTGCCAGGAATGGTGAGGGGCTGGAGGGAGGTGGTGTGAGTCCTTGGGGGATGGAAAGGAGGCACTGAGTGTAGGCTGTGCCCCTGGAGCAGGGATCATCTTGGAGCCCTGAACTGACAGAATTTATTTTTGCAGGAGATGGTTTTTTGGCCAGGAAGGGTGAACAGGTGGATGCTCCAGCCCAGGCTGTGTGGTAGGGCTAGAAATCAGCTCTTGACAAAGTCCTGGAAATGAGGCAGCAAAGGGAACTAATCATTAGCAGAGCTGAGTGACAGATGTGCCACGTTCTTTAGTGCTGTGAAACTTTGAGTTTGGTTTTCTTTGTACAGAAACTCCTTCTTAACAGCCTGTGTTCAGTGCAGGAGTGCCAGGTGGCACCTCCAGCCTATACCTTGCCAGAGTCAGCAAAGCTCTGAGGAGGCAGGGATGGGGAAGATGTTCCCAGTGGCCCTGAAAAGTGATTAATCTTGTCAGATGACAGCCTAAGCAATACCTATTCCAAAGAATTGGGGACTGTTTCAATAAGTTATGAATCACTAATGATTTATTTGGGGGATTTCTCTGAAAAAAACTGTAGATGAATATAATTTGAAGGAAGGCATAAGCTGTGCTTGGATGCATGAAGGACCCACATGTCTAGTGATAAATGATCAAGTGGGATGACTTCTTGTGGGCTTTGAAGGCTGGAAACCAAGGAGTGGGGTTTTAAGCATGCAGCTGTATTCACATGTGTCATGGTAGGTTGCAGGTGTTGGATGCCAGCCCCACGTGCCCAGCTGAGGGCAGGGGGTCCCACAGAGCAGGTCCCCAGGTCAGCAGAGGGAGCAGATGGTGCATGTGGAGCATGTGTTTGGCATCTGGTACCTGAGTGAGGAGTGCTCTCCCAAGCCCAGCACTGCTGGTATTTACCTCAAAGGCTTCATCCAGGCTGCCAGGGCAAGGGGTGCTGTTCTCTTTGGGAGGAGATGTCTCAGGAGGATGGGCCATCTGTACAGGCAGTTGTGGGAGCTTGTCCTAATTATGCCTTTTTCCCCTTTCCTCTCCCACAGATTTCAGCAGCTCCCATCAGGTGAGGAATGCCAATTTATTCATAATAGCATCCACTTGATGTGACTGTTCCAGGGCCTTTATCCTATCTCTGTGCTTCCAGAACATCAGCTCTGTCACACCTGTAATTTATTCTTGAGCTGTAACTTAGCTCTTGGAATGATGCCCAGGTTTGACTTCAAGCAATGATGAATTCACAAGGTCCCTAAGCAAGTGGCTTCAATTTTTAGTTACCTTTGCTGCCTTAATTTGCCCAGCATCTTTTTTGTTTTCTACTTGGCATATCTCATTGCATTGCCTTCTGCCAGGTTAAAAACACTGATCAGCCACTTCTTCCCAGCCTGCTACTTGGAAATGAGGGGACAGCTATGTCCCACTCTTATTTTGGATAAACCAAGCAGTATGAGTTTGCTGCTGCTCTCATTGAAAGGAGGACTTGACAGAATTTCAATGTCCTCCCCACAAACTCATGGTATTTGGCACTGGTGACCTGCAGAGGTGAATCTCCCTTCTCCTGTGTTTCCTGGAATGAATTATCAGGCAGGCAGGTCACTGGCTGCAGCCAGTTACCTGGTTCCTGTTTCATGGCTGCATTGAAGACACTCTGGAAGTCAAGAAATCCATTTAACCCAATCCAAGGTTTCTTCTTTCCAAAAGGTGATTTCCTGTCTTTGTGTTTGTCCTCGTGCATTGGCCCCAACTTGCTTGGGAAATAATTGTGTGGCTGCTTTGCCTCTTTGAGGAGCCCAGCCAGAGCCCACCTCCTGTGTGACAGAGGATGCTGAGTGCAGAAAGTGATTAAATGTTTGCTTAGCAAGTCGAGCAGCGTGTTTAGCTGCCTGGAGGAAAAGCAGGCTTGTGGGACTTGAGCTAAGCTCATTCATTTTCTGATCCCTGAACTAATCTAAATGAAAAAATGAAATACAAAATGAGAGCAGTTCTGCAATCTCTGCAACTCTGCCTCTAATTGGCAAAGTCCAGGCAAGGCCCCAGGTGTTCCTTTGAAAAAAACAACGTGGTTTCCTCGGGAGGCCTGGGGGGCACCAGGATCTCAGGGCAAAACCAGCCCAGGGGGCAGGGAGGTGGATGGAGGCTCCTCTGGGAGGGGCATGGGGTTGGCTCCAGTGGCTTAGTGAGCCAGGAGTGCCACCTCCCTCCTGCAGCAAGGAGCTTTCTAGATGTCACCTTTCACTGAGACACAGCTGCAGGTCTGTATTCCCTGTGGTGCTCTCCTGTGCCCCATCTCTGCTGCCATAGGGAGAGGTGGGGGAATGGTTGCCAATGGAGGAGCATCACTGGCATGGCAGGTAGGTCTGCTTCCCTGTTTATCTTGTCATCTTCTTCCTTCCACCATGTTTATCTCTGGTATTCACATGTTGCAAGTTCAATCAAAAAGCAGGGGGAGGTGAGTTGTTCACACCAGGAAAAGGAAGCGTGGACGCTCACTCTGAGGTCTTGTCAGCAAATATTGAGCATGGCCAGGGATAAATTAGTAAGAGCCCCTGGGTCAGCAACTTTCCTGTTGGGCAGGAAATGCCAGCCCCAGAAGTGTCATGATGAGGACACTTGTCTGTGTGTTGGAACTGACAGCACAAAACCAAACGTGGTGCTAAACTGCTCACAAATCTTACCCCAGCCTGGGGTCTGTTTGGTCCCAGCTCAAGCCAAGTGCCTCCAGGTGAAATGGGAAAAGGGCAGGGGGATGTTCTGTTCCCCTTGGAAGTGGCTGATGGTTCTGGGTTGGGCTTTTCTAAGGATCATTTTCCACCCAGAGATGATGGCATTCAAATCTCCTCCTGCACTTAAGTTGAGGAAAGCATCTGAAATAATGGGAAAGCTCTGGGATCTATGGAAGAGGCTAAAGGGAGGACAAAGGCACCTATTGAAATTGCCTCCCACTAATGCAGTGTGGGCAGTGTTTCACCCACTGGGTTAGGAGGAATGATTTTGGAGATACTTGATAGTGACCAGGTGGGATTTATCGGAGTCAGACAGCTGCTGTTCATCAGCAATGGAGAAAAATTATGTGCTGTGCTGGGAGAGGAATTTGCAAGCCCCAGTACAAAATGAGTAATAAGGGTAAATCAATTGGAGATGCACTGTGCTTTTCCTGGGAACGGCCGAGTGAGCAGCACAGCGTTTAGTTCAATTGGGAGCCTTAGATAAAATGCTGCATTTCATATGTAGGCATTTTCTGGTATTTCTTTATTTTTAGAAACACTGTTGACTTTTGTAATCGTGCTTCATTTTGGTATGGCAGCAGCATTATTGGGAAAATAAATGGTGCAGAGGCCGAGTTTCTTCTTGAGTGCTGCCCCTATGTTTCTCCAGGTCTTGGGGAGAAGTGGAGCCAAAGATCTGCCCAATTTCCTGCAGCCCAGTTGGTTTACCTGAGGATGAGCTGCTGCTGCCATGGTGGGAGCCTCCTGCACGTGCCTTTGAGCAGTCACCTTAGGGACATTTCCCCCTTGCCCTGTAAGCCCCCAGGCCTCTGCTTCCTGCAGGCAAAGATCAGGTTCACCTTCTCCCCAAGCCTTCAGCTTCAGCCAGAGTTCTCCCTGTGGCTCCTGTGACAATCCCAAGTGTTAGAGCTCTCTCACAAATATGCCACCCTCGGGGCTGTGCAACCTCAGCTGCTTGCAGGATTGCAGGGAGCAGGAGAACTTCTCCAAGCAGGAGAACCTCTCCAGTGCTGTGTTACAGCTGCCTCTGTAGTGCATTGGAAAAGTTAAACCTTCCCCTTTGCTTTCCAGGACTCACTGGTGTCCTTTCCAAGTGGCCCTCGGTCACCATGGTACAGAAGGGAGACCTGGCACAGGGAGGGTGGCCTTCCTTTCCCATGCTTGTGGGAGATGGATTAAAATGATGCTTGGGGTTTATTTTTATCCTCTAACAGAGGACTGTAATTAAATGTCTCTTTCCTTAATGTCTCCTATGGTAATTTGAGACAACTTATTAAAGGCTCAATGGCTGCTCCTGCTGCAGAGTGCTGCTGCCTCCTGCCCAGCACCCCGAGCAAGGTCAGGGGTCTGGAGTGTGAGATGCTGCACTGACACACAGTGAGATGTGGCTCTTGCTTTAATAACCTACTTCTCAGTGGGTAGCTGGGACCTGTGAAGTCCCAAAGGAGGCCTTTATTGTATTTTTTTAAGAGATGTTCTCTGAAATATAGGAATGGGATGAATGCCATATTTCTCTGTTGCTGTTTTTAAAGAGGAAGGGTAAGCATTGAAAACATGATTTATGCTTTTCCCAGTCAATGCTCAGGCATGTTGATGGGATGGACCAAAAGAGAAGCTTTCTTCAGTGAAACAGTGCTGCTCAGTAGGAAATTTCCTATATGAAAACCTCCCCAAGTAAGGGCAGGAACACAGATTAGGTGTCAACATGAAGCTTCAGTTGTGGAAAGGAAAATAAATGACAGCTCTGAGGAGAAAATGAGACGTAATTCAGCATGCTTTAGCATGCATACTCTGCTAGGACTTCCACCACTCAATCAAACTTCCTATCCTTTAAAAAAATAAAAAACTGCAGTCAATTAAAAATCAAATTGTCCCACGTGGATGAGTTCAAATGACTAGGCTGGTTTTTTTAAATGTTTACTTCATGTGCTTACACTAATTGAAATGCTAGTTATATTGAATGAGTCTTTAAAAATGCCCTGGCCTCGCTGTATCCCAGCAAATGTCACAGGGAAAAGAATATTTAATTATAGCCTGCTTCAGGAAAAAAAAAATCAAGATTAAATTAATACTAATGTCTGTTTGAAAAATATAATAAATGTTAGACTAGGTGAGGAAGCATGAACAATCATCTGCGGCTTTACAGGATACTGCTTTTGCAAATTCATGGAAAATTAAAACCCATTAGCATCTTGAGTCTTTGCAGAGGAATTTGAGCAAAAGTTGTAGCTGTTCTCCTGCCCTGCTGGCAGTGCCCTGGGCTTGGTTACCTGAGCCTTCCTCCTGGGCAGGTGGAAGGGAGGGTGGATGCTGTGCTGGTATCCTGCTCTGGGAATCAGGATTTGCTGGAGTGGGTGCTGAGCCAGGACTCATCAGCCTGGAGCAGCATCAAGGAGTCAGTGTGGGACAGGGATGCAGGGGGGTTTAAATCTCTGTGAGAGGGGAGGCTGAAGG
Organism: Peucedramus taeniatus; assembly: GCA_013400575.1. NCBI lineage: Eukaryota > Metazoa > Chordata > Aves > Passeriformes > Fringillidae > Peucedramus > Peucedramus taeniatus. The sequence goes on along the minus strand of WBNO01021024.1, from coordinate 820,681 downwards.
TTACGTGTGGCCCTTGGCCATCAGGAACACAAATTTGTTCCCTTTGCAAGCACCAAAGCAATAAAACATACTGGAAGAGCCATCCCAGAATGCCTGCCAGCCTTCAGATGAGTTTATAGAGAAGCTGATGTGTAGCCAAAGTGGGAGGACTTTCACTGCCATTAGCAGATGTTGGTGGCTGCCACTCTAAAAACGAGCTCAGCTGTAAATCAGTTTCTCTACCTCTGCAGGATTATTTTTTCTTTCTGTAGTTTTCACTGTGCTCAGAGCAGCATCAAATCTTTCTCTGTCACCTTTTCCCTTCTCCATTCTTTCATGTGCCTGTGCCAGGGGCTGAAAATTCCCAGTTTCCAAACGTGAACATCAAGCTTGCAGCAGACCCTGAAGCTGCAGTGCTCTGGATGCAGAGGAGCCAACAGAGACCCAGAGGAGCTGCAGCTCCAGGGGCTGTGCTGGATCCCCTGGGACCAGCCTGCTTCCCCCTGCAGGGAGCTGTGCCAGAGCTCAGCCCCAGTGCTGGGTGGAGGTGCCCAGCTGTGGCTGCTCCACAGGCAGGACGTGTAGGAGGAGGGGGGACATTGCCTGACTGGAGCAATTACTTGGATGCATCTCCCAGTGTATGAGATAAATCTTTAAAAATCCTCCTGCCAGCTGAAGAAAGGCATCTTCTGCTTGTCCCTGGCTGCAGACTCGAGCTGTTCCCAAAACTGCCCTGGCTGGGTTGCTCTGGGACGCTGCAGTTCAGCCCCACGGGTTGCAAGGACAGACTTGCACTGAACAAGCAATTCTGCAGGACTTGGTTCTTCTCAGGGCTGGCCTCCTCACCCTTGTGCACCCCAAGTGTCCCTGTGCTGCCCCCTCAGTGCCCTTCCAGGTGCCATGAGCCTGGCCAGCCTCACTGTCCAGCCCAGAGAACCAGAGCTGCTCTCTTCCTTTTCCCTGGATGAACCTGATGAGGGTTTCCTGTTCTCTTACTGCCCTGGCCCCTCTAGAAATCCCTTTAGAGGAGGGTGGAATTGCCCACCAGCACTCAGAACACCTTAGAATACATTTGTATGCTGGTCTGGGACAGCAGGCATTGCTTCCCATCAGGTAGATAAGCTGGAGATCCCAGACTGAGCCAAATTGCTTTGGGCTCAGAGGATTTTATTCACAATAATTCCCCCCACCCCCTGGAACAATTTAACTTGTAACAGACGAGCTGTGGTTTGTTTATCTGTTGTTTCCATAGTTGTTATGCTGTGACTGGCACATAGACTTTTGACACATGGTTACTGTTTTGTAATCTTTATTCATGCTATTTTGGGATTTTAAGGACAATGACCCAAAATCAATATATATATTTTCCCAGAATAAGCAGGCCTTTGCCAGCCTTGGCCTGTGAATCTGGCTTCCTCCAGTATGTTCAGAAACACTAGCTCAAGTTTTTCTTTTATTGTCTCTTTTTCATTTTACTTTAGAGGTATTTCTTTCTGCATTGCCTTTACCTGCTACTGGGAATTGGGCTTTCTTTTTGTTTTTGTTCCCTTGTTTGGTTCTGCTTCTCTTTATTTTTTCTCTGCAAGCTCCTGTACTATGATAGGAAATTTTCTTCAGTTAGATGAAATGAATCCCATCCTGGTTTCAGATGATGGTGACCAACTCATGTGTAGACCATATCATTCATGCAACCAACTCATGTTTACCTGTGTTGTAAAGTCTCCCCTTGGATTTGATGAAGAAAATACCCTCTTCTAGGACACAACTAAAATGCCCTCTTCTAGGAGACAACTCATGCTCTCCTAAGTTAGATCTCTAAACCAGGTGAGCTGAAATGCACCCCAAAGGTGCCTGTTCTCCTCCTTAACCCATGAGGGATGCTGGACAATCAGTGCAGACTCAGGTTTCCATCCAAGCTGGGGGAGAGGAGTTCAGGTGCTGAAGTTTAAGATTTTTTCAGCTCTGGGATAGAAACTTGCTACTTGAAACAAAGTGCTCAACATTTTGTTTTCCTCCAACCTCTAGCTTGCCTCTGCCTGTGACAGAGATGATTTCCTGCTGTGCCAGCTCAGCTCAGCAATGAGCTCCATCACATTTTGTTTCCAGCCCTTCTACTGAGCCTCTACCCACTCACAGAGGTACCCAGGTGATAAGAGACCCTCACACTGGTGTTTCCCTCTCTGAGGGAATCTGAGAGGGATTCCTTGAATCTGGAGAGATCCCTGCAGGTCGTTCCCCTCCTCCCCTCTGTGCTGGGGCCCCCTGCTCCTCCTGAGGCTTTGGGGGTGCTCCAAGGTCATTTCTGGGGGTCTGCACTGGGCTCCTGTCAGTGCAGCAGAGCTGCAGGAGCCCACATGTACTTTCACACTGGATGGAAAACCCTTTCTGCAAAGACACTGGACTTTGAAATATTGTCTTGGGTCTTGCAGTTCTGGTTCTGCACCAGTCCCTGGTGTTGGGATGTGCTCACTCAGGCCACCATGGGTTTCTGGCCAGGATTTGCAGCTGTGATTCTCAGCAATAGTGGATCCTTGCTTGGCTTTTTTCAGCAGGGTATTTTCCAGTTTGGTGTCTCTGACAGCCCTTATAGCCTACTGTTAAACTAGGAATTTCAGTATACTGAGTTAGATGTAAATCTCCTGTCTTACACCTGAGAAGTTTCTGTCTTTATGTGAAAGTGATATCCCTCCAACATTTTTCTGTGAGACTGCAGTGTTCTCTTTTTTAGTGTCACCTAATTACCAGCTCTTCCCACTTAGCTGTAGACTATTGAGCAAGACTAATCTTTTTGACTGTGAAAAATTATATTTGTTTTAGAGCCATGCTTTGCTTGTCTTCCTTTTGAGCATGTCTTCATAAAAATAAAATCTTCCATGAGCTTTTATTGATGGTATTTCTGGTGCTGGGCACCTTCCTGTCTCTTATTTTCCAAATTCTTACAGACGAGAGACAAGTGTTGTAATCCATTATTTAATTTTGTATCTCATTTCTCCTTTACTCCTGTCAGTTTTATCCACTTGATGCCCTGTGCTCTCAAAGCTCCATAAGTCCATGGGTAATTTCCCTGCAGTGAAGGCAAGGAACAAGGTTTTCTGAAGGAAGAGCAGTGATTTTAGTAAGTCCCAATGCCTTAGCTTTTCCTAGAGCCTCGAATTTTGCAGCCACAATACATCAGTGATGCAAATCCTGCCTGCACATCTGGCGTGGCTTTCCCTGTGTTGTCCCACACTGCAGCACAGGATTAACTAATGCAGCACCATCTCTGGGAGAGGAGGTGAGGCTGAGCATCCTGAGATATTTGTGTGCTTGAGAAGACCAGAAGATTGCTCGTGATGAGGAACCTCAGCCCCAGCTCTGTGTGTCCAGGCATACAGGCATGCTGCTGTTTGAAACAGCCATTCTTACCTGGCCTGCTGCAAACAATAAACCCTCTGGTGGGTGGGGTGTGCCTTTCCTCCTGGATGATTTCTGTGAGCTGCCCAGATGGGAATACAGTGATTCAAGCCTGCAGCTGGATTCTCTGCTATACAAAACCCTGAAATGACAAATGAAGCTTTCAGAAACAGGTACAGTGTAAGTCCAGAGCTGCCACAGAGTGTTTTGTGTACACGTTGTTCCCCTCCTGATTGCCCTTCGTGGGTTATGATGCTTTTTCTTCTCCTCCCCTATTATGTGCAGTGAAAAAATGGCTTATTCAGAGCATTTGAACTGATAGTTGCAGCCCTCCTAATCCACAGGAAAGAGAGGCTGTAATATTTATTAGCCTGTCAATAAGGATTGCCTGAAGAGGGAAAAAAGGAGGTCTGAAATACAAACACAGAAAACAAACAACATATATATAGCTGACATTCCTCACAAATGAGCAAAGAGGAAGGAAACTGGTGTGTCCATGCTGTAGAAATGAGCTGCTACAGTGAAAGCAAGAGGAACATTATCACCTAAACCCTCACAAAAACTGCAAATCGACATTTTTCTGAGCTGAGCCACTATAAAAGAGGCACCTCTGCATTCCATTTCTAAATTAATTTGTGTAAAAGCAAAAAATCCCAACCAACCCCAACCCACACATGCCAAAACCCTGACAAATATCCAGCCAGCTCCTGTTCCTGTTGCAGTGGGGATGGTTGCTAATTTTTCTGTACAATGACTTGGTGCCAGACTGTTATCCTGATGCTTTTCACTTGGGCTAGAAATGTCCTGCAGCTCCTTACTTCCCCTCTCTGGGAGCAGGGAGGAATCCTTCCCCTCTTCCCTCCCCACCCCATGATTGATTGTTCAACATCCTGGGAAATGGAACAGAAGGCATCAGGTAAAGGGAAAACAGTAACTCCTTGTGATGCCAGAGACAAGGTCACGGATGCATCAGCAGCCAGGCATTTCTGCATGTCTGTTAGCAACAAATTTGGATTGTTGGTGGCTGCAGGCTGGATTAATGCTGAGTCCTGCACTGCATAAGCAGCATGGATAAGGTGAGGGGTTTCTGGTGAGCACGTAATGAAAGAATTTCTTGCACTAAGCTGAATCTGAAGAGTATTTTCTCACTGTGAAACAGTGGGAATGAAGGACATAGGTACCCAATCACTGTGAATGTCATTTGACTTTGAGCATGTTTTGACTCTGAGCAAGTGCTGGAAGCAGAGCATGGGGTGATGATGTGGGCAGAGGTGCCAGTGTGGCAGGGGAGAGCTGTGGGTGCAAACACAGCTGGACAGAGGGATGGACTGTGTGCACCCACCAGGGACTCACAGACCTGGCATCAAAGCTCAGGCAGCCACAGTGCTTTGTTCCAGTGCTCCAGCCAAAGGCTGTCCTCTGCCACCATGGACATCTGCTGGCAGTTTCCAAATCTGACCTCACCCAGACAGATGGGTGACTCTGGGGACTGGTGAGGAAAAAGCCATGGGGGAAATGAAGTGCAGAGATTGGGCACCAGCCTTGGTGGGGAGCTGATGATCCTTGCCTGAGAGAGAGCACAGCTTGGATCAGTGTTGGGAGCTTCAAATGGCAGAGGCTGAATCCACTGGTAGGATTCCCTTTGGTAGGAACCACGGGGAGATTCATGCTCAAGGAGAGAGGAGGAGGAAAACAGCAGGAAGAGGTTAGGGGAGGAATGAAAATGATAAAAGGAGAAAACACTGAATAGAAAGCAAAGCAGAAGGAAGATCCTGCCTCTCCACAGTCCTGGACTTGGTTTACCGCCCTGAACTGACAGAATTTATGCTTGGTGTGCCAGGGTGGCTGTGGCTGCTGAGCTGCCCTCACTCAGCAGTGACAGCTGGGTGCTGTTGGCCTCGTGAGAAAACACAGCAGTTCTTGAGTGGTAAAACAGAAAATGAGAACGTGCAGATGGTAGGTAGGAAAGGAAAATTAGACTCATTATCTGTGAGCCTGAAATGCATAATAGGAATACTGGGCTCTCCCTCCTGCCCCACCTCCCCATATCTGTACTCAATTTTAGCTGAGCCACTGTTTGGTTTTGTAACTGTATCTGTAACTTCTGGAGTGCTCTTTTCCTCTGCATGTGCAGCAGAAGTTATAAGTGATTTGAAGCAAGGTAGGCCATGAGTGAAATGCCAAAGCTTGAGCTGACAGCGTTTCATTTGGGTGTCTTTCACTTCTCAGTTCTGGACCAGCAGCCATCTGTGACTCGGGTTCCAGATAAGCAGCTCCAGACAGCCAGGCATGGCAGGCAGCCCCCCCTGCCTGCTCTCAGAGCAGATGGTCCCAACAAACACATTTAATAACTTTACATCTTTAGGGTGCAGTGATCCAAGGCACTCTCAATTCAGACCAGGAAGGAATCCCTTGTCTTCCATTACTCTCTGCAGCCCTGGAGATGACTGTGGATGTTTTTAGCCTGGATGGTTGTGTTGCTGCACTGTGTGTGATGCCATGTAACTCACAAGTAGGAATCAGCCTGAGCTGCCTAATTCATTAGGTGAAGTCATTAGTTTCCTTAGTTTTTAAGCTATTATGCTGATAGCTTTTAGAGGGAAGTTTCAATTCTGCTCTAGCTAACCAAAAAAGGCTTCCTTTTGTTTATCCTGAGGTTGGGGGATGATTTTGTTTTCTTTCATAGAAGATTTATCTCCTTATCTCCTTCCTTTATCGCAGGAAATTAAAAAAAAAAAAAAAAAAAGCATAGCAAAAGGTGGCAGACCTGTTTTCTGCTGAGATTTGGGTAGTGCTGGGATGTAGTGAGGGATGGAGATGCCAAGAAAGGCAGTGGCAGAGCTGAGGGTGAGGAGGTCATGGAGTGGTGGGACAGAGCTGGGAGACGGCCTGGGCAGGAGGAGGTGGCAAAAAAGAAATGTGGCATGTCCTAAGGGTCACCATGTGATATTTAGAAAGTAGAGGATGTATTTAAGCAGCTTGCAGGACAAAAAGCAAACAGGTAAAGCTGCCTGAGGACAGAAAAACAACCATCCTACTCCCCTATTTTTGCTAAAGGGGAACAATGTGTGTGCTGAAGCCCCGCAGGCTGGAAAGGTGGCATGTTATGTTTAAGACCAGAGGTAACTTCATTAGAGCTGTTATATTTAGCCTGTCTTATAAAGACTATTATTTCTATGGAATATTACATAGAAACTGTTACTATGTACAACACAGTAGAAAAATGTGGTTTCTGTCCCACAGAGCTCACAATCTGCCTCTGCAAATTAACTTTGCCGAAAAAGGTTAAATGGCAAGAGGTAGAATATTTGAATCTGTGAATTGCCACGTGGATGGTGAGCTCAGAGGGGGCAGTAGGTCTGGCTGAGACACTGTTTCCTGTCCTGGTGTACCTCTGAGATGGTGCAGGCTCCCAAGGAGCAGGGCTGGACTGAGGCCAGGCAGAGGGTGACAGTTTTACACAAAAACAGAGGAAACTTGGGGTAAGGGTGAGAAAGACCAGCTCTGCTCCAGCTTTGATGACATTTTCAGATATTGACTGAGATTAAATTCCAGCCTGCCCTGGATGTTATGGATGTTACCAGTGGCAAACATGGGAACAGGGCCCTTGGAGAGAATGTAGCATCTCTACCCTCAGAGATGTACAAAGCCCAGTTGAGCAACCTCCCCTGTCTGACCCTGCCAGACTTGCAGGGAGGTCAGAGGGTTAATTGTGAGAAGCACTGCCTTTGAAACTGGCACTGAAACTTGCAGCTAAGCTCTCTGCTCCCTAGGGAAGGGGTGCATCTGCTGCTTCCCCTCACACCCCTGCCCTGCACCCCAGGGATGCCCCAGAGTCCCCTCCCACCTGCCTGGCCTCCACCCAAACATCAGGTCATCTCCCCCCAGAGAGGGCCTGAAGGTGTTGGAGGAGAGAGCTTCAGGCTCAGGATGGGACAGAGACAGCCCTCAGTGAGCTGCCCTGCAGGGGCTGGACATCCTTGAGGGGAAGGCACTGAAGCATCCATCCATCCATCCATCCACCCATCCATCCACCCATCCATCCACCCATCCATCCATCCATCCATCCATCCATCCATCCATCCATCCATCCATCC
>WBNO01021024.1:780717-812680 GCA_013400575.1 Peucedramus taeniatus | reverse complement strand
CCATCCCTCCACCCATCCCTCCATCCCTCCATCTGTCCATCCATCCCTCCATCCCTCCATCCATCCATCCATCCATCCCTCCATCCATCCCTCCATCCATCCATCCATCCATCCATCCATCCATCCATCCATCCATCCATCCATCCATCCAATCGGGTGTGACTCAGGAGCTCTGTGGCAGGGAAGAGCCTGATGGAGGTAGCTGCCCTCTGGGCTCCCCCCATCCAGAGAAAGGACTTTGCTGGTAGGAGCCACAAGCCCTTTGGAGGTTGTCTGCAGGAGCAGGGCTCTGGGCAGTGCCCATGTGCAGGGCTCAGGTGGTCACTTGCCACCCACCCGTGCTTTTGGACCACAAGGTGCCTCTGGGGCTCATGCAGAAAGGCAGTGCTGGGGAAACCCCCTGTGGCAGGACTTGGCTGTGGGTGGCTTGCTTCTGAAAAGCAAGCAAGCATCACCTGGAGGAGTGCCAGACAGCTGTGAGCTGGAGCAGCACCCTGCTCTGCTCACTGGAGGAAGGCTGGGTGCCTTCACACTCTCCCTCATGCCCTGTGGGAGCTGCACCAGAGTCCCACCAGACTCTGGAGGGGGTGTGCAGGCTGCTGTGGTGTTTGTTAAGGGCAGCTTTTGGGAAGCCCTCAGCACTGACAGCATCAGAGGCCGTGCTTTGGGCAGGCAGAAGTTGCTCTCATCCCTCAGCTGAGACAGGGTGAGCTGGAAGAGGCCTCGCTGCTGTTTTGGCAGCACTTTGCTGCTTGGTGCAGGCAGAGGGTGGCAGGAGCCATTCAAGGTGTCAGGTGATGGCAAGGAGCAAAGAAAACCTGCAGGGAAATTATTAATCTTGGCTATAAATACTCTGTTAAATTGCCATAAACTGCATGCAGTGGTAGCTCAAGATGCTGCAAACAAATGGTCACTCACCTAAGTCCTGAGCAGAGCTCCTAAACCACAATTAACATAAACATGCTCTACTTCACGAAACCAGGGTTTTATTCTATTATTTTCCATTCAGAGCAATATTACAATGCTGGAATGTGTCTCAGCAGCCTTTTAGCCCTTGCCCATAAAAAAGAACAAGTGTTTTCAGTCAGTGCTAGACAGAGCAGCTGCCTGGTTGTGTGTCCCCAGCAGAACCTGAATGTTGGAGAGGAAAACTCCACTGGCAGCACACCTATCCATGAGGTGGTTTCACACCATGCTTGCTGAAAGGAAGAGCTTTGGAGAATCACTTGCACTTCGTTTTCCATCTGGGCCATCATGGTACTGCAAAACCTAGTGAGAGGTGAGCCAGAGGAGGAAAGCTGATTAGGAGAGGCTCAGGGATTTATTCCTTGTGGAAGTGGAGCTCTACACCTGCTGTCAGAGCAGCAGCACATTAAACTGCCTCCAGTGATAGGTGTATCCAGCAGTGGAAAGTGCCAGGGACTTCTCAGCTGGTAGCCTCAAGTTCTGGGTGACTGGTTTTGCTACTCCTTTCAAGTTGTTTTTTTTTTTTTCCCAAGTCTCCTCTAAAATCATTCAGGTTTTGGTCATTGGGAGCTGGAACATTGAGACCAGTACAATTCTCTGCTTGCTTCAGCTTAACTTTGAGTTTTCTGTATCCCTGCTGTAGACTCTGCTCTCCTGAGCAGTAAGTAGATGGCAGGTCTTTGAAGCATGGATGTTAAACAGAGACCTCCTCAGACTCAGATTCCCACTGAGTATTCAGGCAGCCTCTGACTAGGTTTGCAGTATGAGTGGGGAACCTGCTTGGCATCTCTTGTACCAAGAAGCACCTTTACTGAGAGGATCCTTCTCCAATTGATTTCCAGCAAGTATCTGAGGGCACCCAGATTTGAGGAGCTCTTGATTTATGTGTGTCAATGCTTGTTAGCTGGCAGCTCCAGGCTCTGCATGGAGAAGCACCTCATCCTGAAAATGATTGTTTTAATTTCATTCTAAAGGTAGAGGATATTAGAACCCGAAGTCTTAATGGCTCACGATAAAATATGGAATAGCAACCACCCATTACATTTGTTATTGTCTCTTTCTTCCGTAAATCAATATAATTGAATTTCTCCTAACTTCCCCAGTATTGCATGCAGCCGTGTGCAATCACAGGGGACACTGCACAAAGATGAATAAGCACAATGCTGTTCTAAATGAGCAAAGCACCCAGTAGCCTCTCGCAGAGATTGGTTTTGCAGCACACTCACGTTCTCCTGAGCCCGCCCGACTCTGTCCTGGGGGGAAGACTCCTTTCCCTGCAGCAGCTGGGACTTTCTGCAATATTCAGAAGTAGCATATGGAATTCTCATTGCCAGGAATGTCTGAGTCTCAAGAGTGGATGAGAGCCTCTGCTGAAAAGGCTTTTCACTGTCAGTGAATTGACTCCCAAGTGAAGTTTGTCTCTGCCTCAGTTTCCCGCGTTGTGTGACTTCACCAGCCACCTGGTTTCTCACCTGACTTTCTTAATTTCTTCCCCTTCACCCAGGTTTCCTCGTTTTTTAAAATTAATGTTGTAGAAAACCCAGGTTCTAAGGTTCTTTCTGCTGTTCCTGCTACAGAGCTGGCACACCTACCCAGCCCCTTTCCCCTCCCTGCCTCTCTCGGGCAGAGCCGTGCGATGGCTCCTGCAGGAGCTCACCGGAACGGTGGCTGCGAGCCCCTTCTACAGAGAGGGGAAACTGAGGCATGGAGCCAGGCGCCTTGTACAGGATCATCAGCGCCAAGGGTGGTGCTGGAAGCAGAGCTTCTGTTTCCTGAGCTGTCGGTCTGTGCTCTCACCTCTGCTCGCTGGGGAGGTGCTCCCCACGCCAGCGCAGGGCTGCAGGAGCTCACCCCGAGCAGGGGAAGCCTTCCCTCGCTGCAGGGCCAGGCTGCCTCCCCTGTCCCAGGGAGAAGCCGGGGTTTGTGTTTCACCATGCTCATCTGTAATTGCCCCGAGGCTCCCGAGGGGACCCCAGGAGGGAGCAAACAGCATCTGCAATGCTGGGAATTCCCCAAAGGGAGTCCAGAGCTGTGCGCTAAAATGCTGGGGTTTCACTTTCCGTACTGCCCTCACCGCGAAGCCGATGGTCTGTGCCTGCCCCCCCGATCCTGCCAGCAGCCAGCTCAATCCTTCCCATCTGGACAACACACATCTCCTTCAACAGCAGCAGCTGGGACACTGAACCAGCTTTCCATCCCGAGCTGCTGTGCCCTGAGATGCAGGGCAAATCCGCCGGGGTTTGGAGCGCTGTAAACCCTTCAGGGCAGCTCTGACATGAGCCTGTCACCGAGCCTCATCCTCCATCCCAGCGGGGACAGAGGTGGGACCCCTGCATGGCCAGGGATGCTGCTGCCTCCAGACACTGCTGCATATTGCAATGGACACCTCCTGCAGCTGGAATGGATCCCAGCCAGTGCCTGGGAAGAGAGGGCTTCCCGGGGTCCTGCTCCCCACCCCATGCAGAGGGGCTTTACTCCCCCAGCAGCCCGGGGTGAGTGGCACAGGCTCTGTTCCCGGCCGGCTGCAAAGCAGGCTAGTACGCTTATCAGTCCTTAAGCTCCTCCCCCATCACCAAGAAACCCCCTAAAAATCCCAAACCACCATAAAAATGTGTTGGCAGAATGGGAGCGAGTCATGCAGTGCTATTTGGAAAACACGATCTTGTTTTCAAAATAGATTAATGATGGGTTTGGTGCCGGGGAGTCTGCCCTCCCCAGCCCCCCCTTGGAAGAGCATTGCAGGCAGGTCTGCAGTCCAGCACTAGAACTTCCTAAAAAATAAATACAAGACTGGCTAATAATAACAGTGCCACCGCTAGTGCTACTAATAGTGTGCTTCTGGCTGGCAAGGTCTGTGCCTTTACAGACTGCTCTGAATGAGTAGGAGCCAGGGATGGGGAGGTGACAAACCCAATTAACTGGGATCCACCCTGGCAGGGGCAGTGGTGTCACCTGATGGGAGCTTAATGGTGAGGTTAAATGGCTGCCTCACAGATCCAACACAGTTCGTGCTGCTCTGAGCATGAGCTAATTTGTCAATTTTTGAGGTTTTTCCCACTTGTCTTTACTGGAGGCCAGGCTCTGGCCTTACCCCCACAGAGCCAGACCAGCTGGAAGTGTTCTGAGATCCAGCAGTAATAGAGATAGAAGTGATGGAAAATGCCACTTGGAGATGCACTAGGCAGCTCTTTTTCTACTAGGGCTTATTTGGGGTAAGGGGAACAGAGGACATATAGGGTACATTTGTCTGACAGAAATTCACTTTTAGAGATGACCAGCATCCACACCTAGACAACTTTGCATGGTCTAGTTGGTCTAGTTGTCCTGGTAAAACCCCACCAGTGCTGCTCTAGCCCCTACCCAAATTATAGAATCATGGAATGGCTTGGGTTGGAAGGGACCTTAAAGACCACCTTTCACTAGACCAGGTTTCTCAAAACCCCATCCAAGCTGGGCTTCAACAACTCCAGGGATGGAGCAGCCACAGCTTCTCTGGGCAACCTGTGCGAGTGCCTCACCACCCTCACAGTGAAGAATTTCCTCCTAACATCTGATCTAAATCTCTCCCCTTTCAGTCTGAAGTGTTTTATTCTGGCACAATTAATCGTGGCACGATCTGCCCAGCCTGAGCACAAGTGCTGCTCGGGAGGATTGATGCTGTGTCTGGCCATGAAGGATTTCAGTGGTGCTTCTTGGGGACACAGGGCAGAGCGGGGCTGGGGGATTGCAGTCACATGCTGCTACTGCAGGGCTGGAGGAGAATTAGTAAAATTTGCTGCAGGATTCCCACACCCTTGCAGCAGAGACTGGCACTGCATCCCGAGGGCCTCTGATTCAGCTCTTTCTCCCCTTGGTCTCGACTGCTAGCACTGTTTTTTATCAGATGCTATGGACTATAAAGTGATTTTCCTAAAAGCCGCTACTCAGAGCAGTTTCCCCCCCGCCCATGCTATTATTTAATGAAATCAATACACAGTGTTGTTGCATGTTATGTTGTTTGTAAGCTATAAGCTTCCAAGCTAGGAATTGGAGCAACATTATTCAAAGCCTTTTCAATTTGCTGTGCCTGCCAACTTATATGTTGATTGTGGCATTTTGTCCAAATAGCATCAACTTGCTAAACGGTAGTAAGAGATTTAGGTATGTTAACAAGAAGGATTAGAGTCTGTCATCAGGATTCACCTGCATGCCAGCAGAGATGTGACTTCATGTACTTTGTTTTTCCTACCTGTTCCACAGTTTGCTTGCACGCATGTATGGCCCAGGCTCCTTCCAGGCACTGTCAGACTGCACCATGTTCTGACTGCTAAAAGGACAGCCAAGGTGTGAGCCTGCAGAGGCTCTGGAAGTTGCATCCAGGCTGTGCCAAGCCTCCCTGAGCTCTGTGCTCTGCCAAAGCATCATGACAGAAGCTGTAACACTGTCAGCGTGTCCTCACCCAGGGGAACCCAGCTGGGTCACTGCAGCAAGGCTGGACTGTGGCTGCTGCTGAAACAGCCCCTCAGCTTCCCCTTTCTGAGCTTTTTTTAAACTGTAACTTTACAGTTGCATTAGTGCAGAGTACAGAACTGAACTCTCTCCCTTTTCACAGCCAGGAGGTGGGGGGGCAAATGTTATTGATGAAATAGCCCCGGCTGCCCCATGAAGTTCCCTGCTCATTAAGGGGGCAGGGCTGCAGCCAGGCTGGCTCCTCAGTGCTTTCAGCAGAGCCCCATGGACCGAGAGCAGCTCTGCAGTTCTCAGGGCCAACATGGTATCTTTTCTTGCACAAAGATCATTCAAAGCTTTCCCCTTTGAAACAAAGCCTTTGTAGTCAGATGAGATCTGAGGAGATGGTGTCGGGTTAGGGGCTCAAGGAGGTGAGGAGTGAATGAATTGACCTGCAGCATACAGCTCACATCTCCCACAGATCCTTTGGACTTGTTTACATGAAACATTTTATCTACATGAGAAAATAGCAGTGCATCCCTCCCCTTCCTGGGCAGACCCAAAACCGTGTGTGAGTGATGGTGGGAGAAAAAGGGGACAGAGGAGATGGATGTTATCAGGGATGCAATGGTCTGTCCTGCTGTTTTGCCAGTGCTGTTATGCTGGTTGGAGCAGTGGCTTTTCACTCTTCTGCTGCCAGAAAATATCTGTGCTGGCAAATGTCCCAGTGCTGATGCAGTTGTATCACTTGAAAAGGACTTTACTGGCATTGTTTGCTCTCTCTTAAGAGCCAGTCTGAGATATTCCAGCTGAAGGAGGTTGCAATGAGCTTCATTTCCTTAGGGGTGTTTGCTGAGAGGTGTGACCCGTTTCTGGGGAAGGTGGGGATGCTCAGGAAGGAAAAGATATCCTTGTGAAAACATGAATCAACCAGCCACTTGCAAATTCATATGCATTTCTGCTACTGAAACAAAAAATGAGGAAACAAACCTCAGGTTTTTGGGGTGCTCTCCTGCACCTTTGAACCTCTGCTCTTACTGTGAGAGCCAGAAAACTGAAAACAGGAAAGAGGGAGCAGTTTTATATTCATGAGAACCACTAAGCCACAGAGACCAAGGGCTTTGTCAGAGGAGCTCTAGGAGGTCCTGTGGTGGTGGTTTGAAGGCTGAATGGACCGCTCCAGGCTTTGCAGGATATTACTACTTGTGTAGCAGTAGAGTCCCTGGTTGTGAATTGTTCCCCTGGTGTTAGTGGGCCAGCAGGGAAAAAACAGAGATGAATTCATGCAGAGAATGATGAATTCAGATGAATTCAGATGAATGCATCACAGAGAGATGTCCCATTTGAGGTCTGTGACACACACTTTGCTGTGCCCCTGTCCAGCACACGGGAAAACTTCCCACCATGAAAGGTTCAGGTGGCACAAGTCCTGCTGTCCTCACAGAGGACCAGAAGCTGCAGGAAAGGTGTTTGTGACTCAGGCTAAATGACTACTGTGCAAGTGATAACACATGCTCATATGATCACTCTGTCCCCTTCAGATTTTTAACTCGTTTGACCAAATGAGACAAAATTTCAGGGACCTCAGAAATACCAAGCTCCCTAAGTTCCATGAATATGAAGACTTGTTACCACTCCTAACACAAGAAAGGAAGAGCAACTCATCTTTCTCTGGGTGTCTGGTAAGAATTGAGCTTCACCTTTAAGATGTTGTTTGTAGAAAGTGAAACTTTTTTGTTGTACACAGTATTACTTGTTTCTTTCATTGATTGCACTTGTCTGTTTTACTGTATGAAGATCCCAAGCAGGGCTCCATGACACTGAGACTCAAGGTTTATTTAAAGCCCAGGGGCAGGGCAGCCTTTCCATCTATGTTGGACCTTGTCATGCCGTGGTGCTTTGGGAGGAGAGGGATGAACAAGGGAGCAGCTGCTCTTCAGATGTCCCCCATGGATAAACCTTGTAACACAGCCTGGAGATGCTGACCAGCAGTGATGGCCTGGAACAGGAACAATCAGGTGATACAAACCAAGAGAGCCCTGGAATTCATCAGGGGGGTTTGGCTGCCTGTGCCAAAACCCAGCACAGTGAGTTTAGAGAGACCCAAACCTGACCTGGACCTGCCAGTTTGTTTGGTGTGTAAGTCTATTGGGAAGAAAGGTAACAACAACCTGAATATGCCTGGAGATGAATGCTAACAAAGTCAAATTTGGATGATGATGGATTGGTAGAAATTGGGGTGATGATGGTCTGTAATTTCTCTCTTGAATTTGGGAAGAATAAGTTGGTGAGGAAGCCTTAGACACTGCTCATGGCAAGGTTCCAGAATACCTCAGGATTGGCTCAAAGCCTGAATTTGTGCTGCTGGTGTAAAGCTGTGTGGGAACTGACGTGGTTTTGCTGGTGTTGGTGGTGCTCAGCAGGTATTTCAGGGCTGTGATATGAGAGTGGGGCAGGGCAGAAGGGCTGGGTGTCACACAGACACACACTGCTGGCATGGAGGGGACATGCTCTGGGGCTTACAGGGCTGGCACAGGTGTTGCAGCATCAGCTGGTTACTGAATCACAGGGTCCAGGGCTGGGAGAGGATTTTTGAACTCCATCTGCCTGCCATCAATGACCCCAAACAGCAGCAGTGCTGGGGATAGTCCTTTCTTCATGATCAGATGATCCCAAGGTGCTGCGAGTCCCTCTGTCACTGGTACCATGACAAAAACCTGGTCCCAAGCTCTCTCAGTTATGAGGTCTCCATGGACTTTTGAACCTATTTCTGATCTGGTTCAGCCATCCATGTGTGGCACCTGGCAACTGCTTCCATTTGGAGCAAAGTCTGATGTCCATGAGCTGGAATGGTCCAGAGATGTGTGCCCTGCACGGGTGGAGTGTAACCCTGAGTGCTGCAGTGCACTGATGCAGGCTCTGGGGATAGAACTCACTGCTCTTGTTGCTTCAGGATACAAAGGCAAGAGGGGCCAAACCCAGGTTGTTAAGACATGTCACTGAATCACAGAGTGGAACAAAAGGGAAAGGCTTATCCTGAGGATACTGGCAAAGGCAGTCCCCTAAGCATGGGGCATTACTCCACCACAGGGTTTCACCCAAACAAAAGGATGCATTTCTTTTCCCTGAAATCAATTAAAAATAAACAGTTTTTTTAAAAAATGAAGGTATTTTTTACATAGGAACTTTAAAACAAGGAAGAAAATCCCTCTATTCAAAAAACAAATCCAGACACAATTCCCAAGGTGGGAGTTACAATAGAAGCTATTTTCCTTTAGTAACATTCACGGCAGAATTCCCTTTATTGCAGTCTAATGGTCACAGCACACAGCACATTGGCACAAATGACATAGAAATAAAACTTGTAGTCTGAATGTCTTATAAAGTCATTTGTGCCATCTCCTTTCTTATTTCATCTCCTCCTTTACTTATAGGAAGAAGAAAAAGACCCCAGCCCACTGACCAGGGGTGTGTGTACCTGCATGCAATGAGAAATCCCCATTACACAGAGACAAGACTGACCCCCAGCAAGGACTGGCAGCCTTTGCTAATGATGAAAAGATGCTACCAGTTTCAGCATCACACTGCTTTTACTCAAAATAATTAAAATGTCTCTATTTTTCTCGTGTATTCGCTGGATAGATTTGACCATATCCACTGTATAATTTGTTTTGCTGCTACTTTCATGTAAAATCAGCTTTTTTTTCCCCCTTGTAGCTCTCTGTAGATCTTTTCTAGAGCAAGAAGGAAGCTCAAAAGGCAACTGCAGTTATATATCCAGAAAAGCATGCAGTGGAGAGAAAAGGGCCAGGTGTAGCACATGAAACTGCATTTTCTACCACAATCCCAACTCCAGGCTGAAAATATCCCATGGCATTTACAAGCACCTTGAAATAAATGGAAAAAAAACCCCACAACATGAAGATTTTCTTGCCTTTGTTCAGACTCTTGTCAGTTCAGAAAACTGCATATTCATGCTATTCATGCTAATTATTATTCCTGAAACAAAACCCACATAGCACAATGTTGGGAATAGTTTTTTTCTTTGGGACAGCTTTTGTGGTGAGCATTGTGTTTGCCTCTACAGCACATATTTCCATTTGTTTTCATGGATTTTCAGAACTCCTACCAAAAAAATACCCAAAAAAACCCCAAAAAACAAAAAAAAAAAAAGAAAAAAAAAAGAAAAAAAAAAGAAAAAAAAAAGAAAAAAAAAAGAAAAAAAAAAGAAAAAAAAACCCAGAACAACCAAATAAAAAAAAAACCTAACCAAATCAAAAACCTCCCCCAGAAAGCCCAAAAACTTTTGATTGATAGCTTAGCATAAATCCCTACTTCCTTCAACACTATTTTTCACAGTACAAATGATATGCACAGCTCATCCACTGGTGCAGCCCTGCAGCTTGAAAGGTGTTTGCTGTATTATCTCACTTAGATAATTATGTAGGCACTGGTGAACATCACTTTGAAACAGTCAATAAAGTAAGGTGAAAACCTGAATTATCTTTGTTTTCACACATTTTGGAAGGCTGATAGAAAACTCAAGCAGCAACACGGAGAGGAGCCTTGTACGTGCACATTTAGCTGTGAAGAGTTGCCTCAGCTCAGCTCCCCAGGAGCAGTTCTGAGACCAGATGTTTTTCTCATTCATTAAACAGTGCTGGCCAGCATGTAATTCTGAGCAGAAAATGTTGGAATTGCTGGAGATACAAGACCTCTTTGTGATGTGAGCTCTGGTTTTACACCTGATCCTGCTGTGTGCAAGTGTTGCAGGGCTGTACAGCTGGACCTGGGGGGTGTGAGCTGGAAATAAACCCCAAATCCAAGGTACAACTGCACACACCTGCCAGCCCCCAGGAGAAAGGGTGAATTTCTGGTCCCACTGAATCTGGTAGGAGTCTTCTCATCAGCTTCAGTGTGTTTTACTTTGCCTGTCTGGTTGTTTGGCTCCAAACTCCACATTTTTATGTCTTGAGCAAAAAGAGTGTTCCTGCAGCTGTTGGTAGTAATAAGTCTCTTCAAATCAGTCACTAGGGAACAACTTCACTCATTTGTACAAACAGAGCCAATGTAATGCAGGGATGTCAAAAAGCAACTGTGGCTGGCACCTGCAGGGAGGCTGAAAAAGTCAATTCAGGATGACTTTGGAGCTGCAGTTCTGTATTGACTCCCAAAGAGTCTTCCCTGTGTGAATGATGGGGTTTAGCCAGGAAAATGCCAGAGGCAGCTAAAGGAAAGTGCAGTTATAGGTGATGATTATAGATAAGGAGTGTCTCTCAGGATCCCTCTTGCTTCCTGCTCCAGCCCAGAGGAGTTGTTTAGACTGGAAAGCAAGTAGCATGTGGAGTAAGACATGGTTTTAAACTTCAGTTTTCTTTTAAAGGTGGCCAATTGTAACACTTCATAGAGATGCCACGAGATCTGTAGATGTGTTTGGTTGGTTGGGTTTTTTTGGTTCCTGCCCCCGCCCCCCCTCCAAGGGTGAATTTTATTTTTCTTGGAACAATGGAGTTTGGTAGCTTTCTAAGGAAATTAAGTCCAGATATTTTCTTCTGCACTTTTGAATGGTAACTAAACTAATGTTGCTGGCACTGTGAGGGCTGCTACTGAGTCAAAGGATAGCAAAGGTTCCTGTGCTTGCCAGCAAAGCTCCCTCTGGGATGGGTCTGGCTTAGCAAAGAGGGTTCCATGTGGCCCCATATATTTTTATGTATACCTGTGTATCTATATCTATCTCTATATATCTATATCTATTCTTGTGTGTGTGTATACCTATAGGAAGACAGGAGTTTTTAAAAACAAAAAGCTAAACTAATGTAAATTAACCACTTACCAAGTCGCAATGGGCTCTGCTCATTCAAAAATTCTTTCATTTTAAAATACTTGTATTATTAAAAAAAATAATTCCCATGAGATCAAGATTCAGAAGGATTCTCTCAATAGACTGTGTATTTTTTTGGAGTGTGGAGGGGATGGAAGGTGAGGTTGAGTTATTAGAAGCATCAAGAACACAATATATGAACATTGCAGTGAGTATTTCAAGAGTGGATTGAATTTTTTGCTGGGTTCATGCCTTGGTGAACGGTTTTCACTGGTACCATAATGAAAACCTGCCCTTCTGCCCATATTTTGAATGTGGAACAGAAAGAGCTCCGAGCATTTCTTGTCAATAAGGATGAATTCTGGGATGGGAACAGGGAATTTTTCCTAGTACATGATGTACAGGGGAAGAGGCAATTAGTTTACTAGCTTTGTGCACTTTGACCCTTTTACACACACCAAGTGGTTTGATGGTAGTTTGAGGATGGTATTAGGATCATCTGTTAGTCAGATTTCAAGTTAATTAACCAGCCAATCTGCTCACACTGGAAGGGGCTCGTGTATGATTATGAGTCACCCAGTTGGGTAACTGATATTTGTTTATTTTTAGGCAGACTATGAGGCACCCAGACACCACGGCAATGGGTTCCAGATCAGTACTTTAAATATATGAAATATACTGCTGATTTGGAGCTTGCAGATGAGAGGAGTGTCTGCTTTCTCACAACCTCTCCCTTTGTAGAAGATGAGGTCACGCTCATCACATGAAGACAAATTCCTTATCCTAAGTATAGTTAAGGCTCATTCCTGAAATATACAGAAAGCATTATTTTGGGATGGATCTGTATGTACTCTTGCAGTCCTTGGTAGGCCCTGTATTTCTAAGTGAAAGAGTTGGTCTTACCTGTGTAAGAGTATAAAATTGTGTGGTGCTGCATTAATAGCATCCCAATTTTTTTCTGCTTTGGACCTTTATTCTTGGAACGTGGTGCTGAAAGTGTGGGTCCATGAAAGTATGAGAGGTTTCAAAGAAAGTACAGAGGGGTTTGGGAACAGACTTGGGGGTCTCGGTACTGTTGAGACAAGTTGTGTGTCTTTGGAGGTGATCACACTCTATAATCCCTTTAATGAATGCACCAAACTCCTTTCCATACTTTATTAGGCTCCTGTCCTCTCCCACCCTGGAGCCACCAGCTTCTCGCTGCCACCTTAAATGGATTTGTGGCCAGCTCAGACCCATTTGTTCTTGTGCCAATGCTAACTTTCCTTCAGTAGCTTTTCTTATAGGGCACATCCCAATTTGTTTTGTCAAGAACAGGAGGAAAATTTTTCTTGTCCACATTACTGCATGAGGAATTTGGAAACAGAAGGAAGGCTTTGTCTAATAAGGACTTTTCCAGAGGCCAGTGCCTCCTCCTCTTGAGGAGTAAGTACTTTTCTTAGTTTCACTTTCCTTTCCTCAACGTTTGCCTCCTCCATCCTTTTCTCTATCTCATATTTCTCCCACTGGCCTCCTGTTTTGTTTTCTGTGGCACCTGGCGTGTGCATTCCTGTCACTTCTGTCCCTTTGCTGTGGGTGGGTGATGGGCTCAGGCACAAACCCTGCCATCTCCAGGGAAAGGCAGCTGCCCATCTCCTCTGTGTGCAAGGGCAGCAGTGGAGAGAAAGGTGACACAGGCTTCATGGCATTTATTTGCTTTTGATTCTGGGGAAAGCAGGGGGTGGGGGGACATCAACATCACCCATTCCTCTGCAGAAGTGACTTTGGACCATGCAGGATGACAATGAAGAAAGACAGAGTGAAATGGAGACCTGGCAGCTTGTTCAGATTGCTGGATACCAGGAGCCCCAAACATTTATCTGTGCATGTGAGATATGGAGCATTAATTAGACTGTGTAAACAACTATTTATTCATTCTTACTCTATAGCCTGGTGCAAGAAAAATTAAATGCTGGGGATTAGGTATCTTTCTGGAAAAGTGTAATTTTTATAGGAATTGCATTAAGCAAAGAGTTGACCTAATTTTGAATTGCCATTTTGTGTATTTATGTCTTAATATTGTATTTTTAACATTGTTTTTATTTAGTGCATTTTGTGTAGGCAGTCAATTAGCAATGACTTTATTTACTATTACAAAGATGATTTCTGTATTTTATTACTATTTGTTTTAGCATTGTAACTACATAAGCACAGTCTTCTCTTCAGTATCCAGATGTAAACAGCTGCATTTTCATTTTCCTGAAATGGGTTCTTTTAGGATCTTTCCCTGAAATTATTTTGCTCTATACATTTCATATTTGATCACTTCTGCAATGAAATTTAATGAGTTTTCCTTATAACAGTTTCCAGTGCAATGGTACTGCAGCATCACGATTCTGGTAAATTCAGTGAGGAGAGAAGATTTTCACATAAACTCTTTCTATGTTGTGGTTGCAAGGGGATTTGAAGGAAAATGTTGATAATTATGGTGAAATTAAAGCGAGGTGATGTTGTGCATGGTTTCAGACTCTGAGACACCTTCCCACAGAGGTTTCACCCAGCTGGTGGTGCTCATGGAATCACATGAAGGAGTTTAGTTCTGGAAAGGGTTTTCTGTGAGCCACAGAGGCCTGGCAATGTCACTGGGATGGGGGAAACCTTCTGGCTCCTGGCTCGAGCCAGCAGCACACATCTCACGCTATTACAAACACCCAATTAAATCAGCAGTGTTTTTAATAAACAATTTAAAAATATCAGACGTAGCAAAACAAACCTGGAGATGACAGAAACAGTGTTGTTTTTAGAGGTGGCAGAGAACAGAACATCCTTTTATTGGAAACACTACACGTCCAGGGGGAAAGCAGCTCCTCTGCAGTGTCTCAGCTTCCCCAGACACTGCTCTCACAGTCTCAAGCAGTGCTGGCCTGTGGAAACCCATGTGCCAATGTTTGTAGAAGCATGGGCTTCCCAGCTGTCCCAGGGATATTCCGTCTTTCTGTCACCTAAATAAAATTTCCTCTTGCAATTCTTGCATGTGAAGGCTAAAAAGGTTTGGTAATAACCCAAGAAATAAGTAATTTAGACTTAGTTTAGTTTTAGTAATTTAGAAATTAGTAATTTAGAGAAAAAAAGGGCTTTTAGTGACCCACAAGCAGTCATTCATTTTGAATGTTAGTGGCACAAATCATGCCTGGGCCTTGCCTTGTGATCTGTTATTTTAGCTGATGACCAAGAAGTAGGCAGCTGCCATGCTCTCCACCTTGGCAGCTGCAGCTCTGGGCTGGGTTTGGCCACTGATGTGTGAGAAAGCACCATTCAGGTGGTGTTCAAGCTTGAGTAGTTTGAAAACACACTGATGGCTCCTTATTGAATAAAGGAATGGGCCAGCCCTCACTGCAGAATCCTGAACACCCCAAATACAGCGCAGTATTAAATAATTTCCCCAAAGTAACCTTCCAAAGTTAAGATGCAGATAAGTTTGCCTGAGGGGTAAGAAGTGAAGAGACTTGAAGTGGGTATTTCCATGGAAAAGCAAGAAATGAACTGAAATGGGCTGGAGTCTTTCTGTGAGTGTTTGCCACTGAACTCCACTATCACAGGGGTCATCTCTGGGGGTTTGGGGAGAATCTAGAGAGACCAAAAACATACTTCAGTCTCCAGATAACTTTGATTTAATTCTTGGACTCTACACTTTGAAAAAAAATACATTAAAAAGTATTAAGTAATGATTTAGTTTTGTCAAGGACTACTGGTTTGATTCCTGGGCTGGTGTGCTCCTTGCCTACCTCTGCTCCTCAGCTTTAACATTCCTCCAGCTCTGAGGCACCTCTTGGAGCAATGACCAGCTTATTATGAAAAATATGGATCCAAAGCAAAGCAAAGAGCTTGCTGACTCCTGAAAATTTACAGGGAATGGGGCAAATATCTATTTAACTCTGTTTCAGTTCTGTTGGCATAAAGTTAAGCTGTATAAAATGTCCTGGAGGATGTCAGTTCTTTGGGTGGCTTCATGCAGGTGTGTCACTGAGTGATGCAGAAAGCCTGTCTGGTTTTCTTTGCTCCTGACCCTTCTGCCCCACCAGCCCCAGCCCCATCCCCTGTTGTCAGCTGCCTCACCTGGACATTGGGCCCTGCTCAGACTCCCATGTCCACCTGGGGAGGTGTTTCAATCCTCCTTCCTTCCCAGGAAAGAGGCAAGAGTACAATAAAAATCAAATCTCTTCACTAGGGCCTGGGCAAATATTCGACTCGCTGGCCTCTGCAAGTTATTTTTGTTTAATAAAATGCAGCAGAGGAGGATTTCTCAGGAGACTCTCTGCTTCACTCCATACTGCAGGGTCAATATTTTAACAACTTATTTTTCCTTGCATTTGTACTCTTAGAGTGTTTGTGCTGGGATGGCTGAGGTAGGACTGACACCACTGAAATGCAGGGAGAGAGGAGTTAGCAGCTGTGACCCTCAGCCTATCATGCAAAACCACCATGGACAAAATGCCCCAAACACAGGCTCCAGCCATGGGCAGTGGGGACTTTCTTGGCTGCTTCTAAATGCAGCAGTTGTAAGAGTCTACAACATTAAATTATAGCAGAACTAACTGTGGTTGGATAGAGAGAGGTGAAAACATAAAAATCAACAGATAAAAGGTATTTGGGGTTACCCAGGGCTGAACTCAGTCCCTCCCACAAGATTTTTTAAAAAATAAAAGTAATGAAATTAAAAAAAACAGAATTGATTAGCACAAAAGGCCTGTTGTCATGGACTCAGGGTTCAGTAGATTCACATGGCAAACTAAAAGGTATTAATAAGGGTTAAATAATGAGTGAGTGAGGTTTCTGCCCATATTGGGTCTGCAGTGGGCTCTAGGTGAAGTAAACATTTCTGGGGGAGTTGTAAACTCTCAGGTCTGCCCTGCCCAAGCATTTCTCAAACCCCAGAAACTACTAAGTTACTAAAATGGGTGTAATCTACTTCATCTTAGAAAAGTTATGTAGTTAGGGAAATTGAAGGAAAGGATCCAGCCAATATCTTCCATTGTTGGGTTTCTGTTTCTTATTTTCTTTCTTCCCTCTCCCTGTTTCCTCTTCTCTGTCTGCTTGTGCCCCTATTTCAGAGTGTGGATTAGGCAGCCAAGATTGCATTTTTGTTAGAGTACTGCAAGGGTGCTCAGGAAGGCTGAGCAGTGCCCTGATCAGCCCAGGGCTGGTACAAATCATCTCAGAGGAAATGGTAAGAGTGTGAGCTGTGCTCTTTCTTTCACAATGAGATGGAGGGGAAGAGTCAGCACCAACAGCTGCTGTCTTTTCTGTTTCTGCATATCTTCCCTCTTGTCCTCCATTTGTGTGCTCTTGTCTTTTTTTTTAGCCCTGGAGAAACAAAGGAGAACAACATCTCCTGTGGCCCATTTAAAATAACCTTTTCCCTTTTTGCCAGAATGGACAGCTGTTGTCATCTTTGGTACCTTACAAGAGCCAGTCAGAGAATGACTTTCCCTGAGAGTAGGTCATCCTGTAAGCAGGAAAAATAATGAAGGCTGTTTCTCTGCAGATCTATGTTCCTATCATGTAAAGGGCAATATTGACTTTTAAGTTAATTATACTCAAATCTACTGTTATCTCTGCATAAAGCATAAAGCATGTCATGCCCTGCAACTCTCATGTTCTTCAGCCACTCTGCCTTGCTGACCTCCCCACGGCTGCTCTGCTGCCTTCAGCCTTTCATCCTCCTTTCCATCTCCTCTGCACTTCACAGCCTCTGTGTTTTTCTGCTGCTCCAGGTTTCTCTTGAGATTGTCTTGTCATTTCCTCCTCCTTTTTAACCCATCCCTTCCCCTTACTTGAACCTTCTCTTTGAGGGGCTGTGTGAGCTGCTGCTGTCAGCATAAATAACAGCAGGGCTGTGGTTGAGCAGGAACAACTCCCAGCACATGGGGAGCTCCAGGGAAACAGGGCAATGCCTCACCCCACTCCTCCACAAGCGGTGAGCTCTCAAGGTCTCTCACATCCCATTAACCACAACACTTTTCAGAACTTGCTGTGCTCCAGAGATGGGACCCACCAATAGCCCATCTCCCCTGTTGACCATCCATCCAGTGACCACAATCCAGCTAGGGAATGTCCTTTTCCTGCTGCCTGCCACTGTGCAGCTCTTTCCCACAGCTCTGGCAGCACAGGGCTCACCCCAGCACTCAACAGGTCCCTAACACTGGTACCAGGACTTACATGACACAGCAGCTAAAGGTGGAAGAGCTGAGCCACAGCTGCTCCCTGGTACTCAATCAGCCCTTTGCACTGTGCAGTGCACTTCCTCAGTGGCTGCTATCTCTTATTATACATTTTTAATTGATTAATTTTTCATCCTTATCCTAAGGTCGCGCATTCGTGGCAGTCATTGTCAGCACCCCGTGTTCATTTCATGTAAAGCTATATTTAGACATTTTCTGGATGACATATCCCTAATCTATGAGCCTTTTATGGCTCATATTAAGTCAGACTTCAGACCTTTAGGCCAGGATTGGGTTAGTCCTTGACTGGACCATGAGGTGGGCTGCTCAGGAGAAGCTTGTTGGTCCCACCAGTGTGACCACAGTCACACAGCTGCATGAGGCTTCCTGGCTTTTTCACACTGTTTTTGGCAATAGGGCAATATCTTGCCCTATTCCCCTCCTATTCCTTTGTCTGTCCATGGCATGCTGCCCAAGGATGCCTGTGAGGATCCCATCCTTGGCCTTCACCCCAACAGCACCACAGTGGCTGTTGTGGATGGTTGTTGATGTTGTGTACTCACCATGGCACTTTTCCTCTTTGCTTTGCTCTTGCAACATTCCACACTTAATTCATCCCTGTCACCCCACTCCCTCTCTCCCCCCTCCCCTCAAAAATTTTTAAAGCAAAGTGATATTCTAGAAATAGGGTGAGAGGAGCAAAATCATTAGAGGTCAACTTGGGAAGTCCAAACCATGGTCTCTGCTTCCTGGCCGCTGTTCTTTATAAATCCCGTAAAAATTAATTTAAGCCTGAAGGACTTTACTTTCTATTAAGTGCTCTTGAAATTGGCTGATGGGGGAAAGAAGATTGAAGGGTGAGAGATGTGCATTGCCCAGCTGATCTCATAAGCTTTATTTCTATAGGAAATCGGTATAAAATGTGAAAGGGGGCAAGTCACGTTAAAATAACAGTTGTACTTGATCCTTCACGTATCTGATGCTTTTTTCTCTCCCTCCCAATACATTATGGGGGACACACAGGGCCGAGATGCTCTGCCTGAAGCCTGGGACTTCATTTGCCAAGCTGAAGTTGAGTTAGCACATCCGAGCCTCTGGGGCTGTGCCTTGCATCAGAGGCAGCACAGCTCGTTCTCGTCCCGAACCCTGCTCCTGTCACTACGTGATGGGGGAGACACGTGGAGGGAAACAGGATCTCTTCCAGAATATGTGAAAAGGTAGGTTTGACATAAGATTAAATCAATAAGGGGAAGATGGATGAGCATTCATTACCTGTATTATGGAGGAGACTGTTTTAAGAGAAGGGAAAGTTTACCTTAGGACATTCGTTCCCCTCCCCTTTGTTGTACAGCTGCTTATCAGTCAGTTCTTTGGCTGTCACGGCTGGGAGTGTGTGTTTCAAGGTGAACTGTTGCTTATTTCAGTTTGCCTTAAAATGTTGCTTGGCAAACCGAGGTAGTTCAGGAGATGATTGATGAGCAATGAGACAAGCACGCAGCAGGGACAAGCTGGACAGCTGGGATGACTTCAGCCTCAGTCCAGAGCTGATCCTATCATTTAAAGGGCAGGATTGGGTCAAAAGGAAAAGGGATGCTAAAGGAAAAATAATGAATAAGGGAGAGAAAGAGAGGGTTTCAAAGGCTGCGATACAGTAGTCACCATAGTGATGATGAGGGAGGGAGGCAGAGGAGAGGGCAAAGCCAGTTGACAGTGAAGACATTCAAGGTTTAAAAGGCAGCCTGCTGGCTTTGTGCATGTCTGGGAACCCTAAAGACACCACCTGGCATCTCCAAGCCTTTCTGCTGCTCTTGGTTTAATTCTGTAAAGATTCATTTCAGGTTATTATTTGGATCATCATTTAAGAGTTACAATTGACTTTAGTTAAAGAATATTCTCTTTTGATAGAAGTGACTCTTGGCTAAACTTGACCAACTCTGTAGTGAGATTGGTGGGGGGGGGGGGAATTCCATGTGGCCTCCTTCCTGTCTTTTAGTAGTGCCTTTGAGTTGTTAATGCATTTTCTTGCTGTGAAAGGTGGATTGCCCTACTGATGGGGTAATTAGAACACAGCTAGACACCAGCCACAGGAGGATCTAAAGGTCTGTGGCAGACCCCTTGCCCCCTCATTGGGTGGAGGTGGCAAGGTAACATCAGAAGAAGATCCCAAAAACCACTATACTGAGATGCCAGTTAGCAAAAGTAGGAGGCACTGAAAAGAGGAGACATCCTTGGATATACATTACCACTTCAGAAGAAACTTCATCAGTTGAAGACATGATCATCCCTTCAGCTGTTTGAGTTGGTCACATCCCTGCCCAGGGTTACCATTGTCACACCCCAGCAGGGCAATGTCAGACCAGCCCTCCTCTGAGGCAGGCCAGTTATGTCACAAGCAACTCTGCCAGCCCTGCTAAGGGAAAGCAACAGTTTTCAGGCCAGGAGTTGTAGCTGAAGGACAAGGACACTCCTTACACTGCCACAGTTACATTTGCAAGAGGCCACCTGACCGAAGCTCTAAATCCATCCCTTCTCATGGGAGAGGCATCTGACTGCACACCACCAGGCAGTGCCTGTCTCCTTTCAGAATTCAAACTGCAGCTTGATGCCTCAAACTTTACTTTATTGTTCTAGGCTGTTGTTTGTGCTGTTTCTGTGTCAGCTGCTGGAGATGACACAAGAGGCAGGGGTTAGAGCACTTGACAAAGAGATCCATTCACCTCCTGTCGATCAGCAGAGCATTGAGGCAGAGCTGGAATTGTGCTACAAGGGAAGATCCTGAAGACCTTTCAAAGCTTTTATCTGTTGCATGAACTAATTAGAGATTCTTGAAGGACAACAAAGGGGGAGAATAATTGTTCCAGATATTACAGTACCTATCTCTGAGTCTCAGCATCCCAGGCCATCCCTACTAATTTAGCTAGTCATGCTAAGACTTGCTCAGTCTTTGTCTTCTCAGAACTTTATTCCAGACAGCAGGGTTTCTCTGAACTGTGGGGAACAAGATGTATAAGATTAGAGACAAAAATCAGTCTTATTCCAGTTATTACTGGAATACTCCAAGGGCACAAGAATTTGACACTGGTTATTAAGTGTGTTATTGCTATCCCCTTGAAGGCTTCAGGCTATGCTGGATTTACTGTGACCCTTTTACTTGCACCTGTGTCTTTTAATGCTTCATGGTAAAATCATCTGGTGTTGTCTTTTATTCTCTCTTTCTTTAGAAATTAAGTGAATTTTAGATTTTCAAACCTGTTTTCCTTGACCTTCTTCAATGAGAAAAGGTCTTTGACTGTGCCATGAGAAGTCTGGAGATTTTTGTATTTTTTGCCCAGTTTTTTAAGGTATAGAATGGACTGAGTTTGGGTTTACTTCCCGTTCAATAAATACCCTCACCACAATATTCCCATTCAATTTGGGCTGTAAAACCAAGCCTACTGTTGCAGAAAAAATTGTGCCAAGCTGAATTAGCCCCCTTCCTTTGGTCTCTTCAGCAGATCACAGCATTTTAAAATTCTTGATTCCTGAACACTGCAGTTCTAGACAGATTTCAGGCTTCCTGGACCCTCCTATAAATATCTCAAAATGTGCAGGTGAAGTGCACTGCATGATGGACAATGAAACAGTGAACTTGAATCAACAGACAAACATACTGTCCCTTGCTCCTGCGTGGTTTTTTATTGTGTTTCAACACTTTGTGTTATTTGTAGCTTTCATGCACCAGCAAGGGTTCAGATTGCAGCATTGTTGTCTCCAATAACCCACCCCTGGGTGTTTATTTTGGCAAAGGTGTCACCATGATAGCTGGTGTGGGGCACAGGCTTAGGGGGGACAGAGATATAAAGGGAAAGGGAAATTGTACAAGTGCAAGGGAGAAAAAACAGGAATGAACATGATTAAAAGATGGCTGGTCTTTGGTGCAAAGGCATTGACAGTGTAGAAAGAGACCAGTACTTGGATGGAAAATCAAGAGTTGGAGGTTATAATGAGAGACTGGGATGAGGACAGGATCCCTGAGAAATGGAGAGTGAAGTTAAAACTACAGGAAAAATGAGCAGCATGAGAGGAAATAGGGTCCCTTTTAGGGATCAAGATGTGCAACACCCCCCATGGAAAAGCATCCAGGCTGCTGAGCCTCACTGTCTGCTGTGGTTAAACAGCAGTGATGCTGTGGTGGCAGGAGAGGAGCTCTTCCTCCAGAGCCCCAGGCATTGCAGCTCTGTGAGCAGCTGCTCTCTTGGGTCAAGCAGTAGAAGTCTGTGGAGTGGATGTAAAGAGTCTCCTCTATCTGAGCATGAGAAGATGAATTACTCTGGATGACACAATTTAAAAAAAAACCAAACCAAAATCAGTCGTCACTCTCCTTGCCCTCAACCCAAAATAGAAATCCACACGAACAAGTGACAATGAGGTTGAAGTTCAGGTGATTCAGAAATTCAAATGACTCAGAAAAATGTCAGAATGAAGATGGTGTTATGATGCAGTGCTTAGTGGGATACTATTCTTTCCAAAGGGCTTGAATTTCTTTGATACACAAGATGGACAGAGGACCCTTAGTAATTTTGTTTTATCTGCAGCATTTAATGTGTGGTGCCCTACATATTTATTTTGTGTTATCCAGGCTTGTTTGAAAAGCCATCTGTTTCCTCCTAAGTAAGGGTGCTGTATATTTGTTTTTCTCTGGTACATACTTTTTTCTGCCCTTTGAATCCCAGCTGGATGATTCTTTTAGGCAGTAAACATGATTTTAAAAAAGGATGGGAGCACTTTTGAGGGATAAGTGCTCTTGGCTTTGGAGGATTTGGGAGTAACCATGGAAGACCTCTATTCCTCTTACTTTTTGTCAGTGATGTGCTAGCTCAAATCCTAAATTTTTTTCTCTAGTACTCATCACTGCTGCTCTTGAGGGCTTCACAAACATTCAATTGATCTTCATATCAGCTTGGCAAGGTTTTCACTTTGCTTTGTTATTTTTGGGAGAAGTTAGGTAAGGTTTTAGAAATAAATTTCATTATCCATCTTTCAACTTTGATTATAGGGTGCATCTATCCAAGCAAAGATCTTGCCAACAGCATTCTGGTAGCATAATGGATAACACCTTCTAATTATGAATGAGAGGACTGCAAGTATGACTCCTGGATAGTGTTTCTTCTGCAGGCTGCATGCTTTTCCCTTCTCATTGAAGGTGTTTGAAGCCCAGCATGTTAAACTCTTTGCAGTCCTGGATTCCTTACTAGCTGAGTGTGCAAATACCCACTTTTCACCTACTTTCTATAGGACTTGGTTTCTGTAGAACCAAGTTCCTCTTTAAGCATGAAGTGAAATACAGATGTGGGAGGCAGGAGTCCCTCCTGCTGCATGCTTCATATCCAAACCTCATCAGAATGATCTCTTACTCAGAGAGGTAGCAGATCCTACCTTACATAGCAGATTTTTTTGTGGAAAAAATGTGATGGCATAATTAAGGGCTTCAGAATACACATTCAGAAGCAGGGCAGAAGGGATATCAGACAAGCTGGAGTTGCACACACAGGCTTAATATTAGTGCTTCCTCAGTCCCCCAGTCACATTGTTACTAGATTTTGATATAAGTGGTGGAAGTAGAAATGGAATGACAAATACACTTAGCAGAACTGATATCAATTCACTGCAAAATATATAAGTTGTGAACAATAAAGTCAGATTATTTAGCTGGATTTACTCTGGGTTTACCCTAGTGTAACCCAGAACAGACTGTGGTCCGGTGGGTATGAGAGAAGTGAGACTTTAAAGAAATAAATCTCACCTATTTCAAGTTTTATTAGCTTCTATTTCCATTGTGCCTTTCAATTTTTATATTTGTCATATACTGGAGCTTGCCTAGATGAAAGTCTTCATTGTGTAACAGAGGTTTTGTAAAGAGAAGATGATGTTTTTAAAAAGCTGAGAATAGACAATACATGTAATTGTTTATAGTGAACTTACTCTTGGCTCAATTTAGCCTTTAGTGTGACAAAGAATTTTATCCAAGAGAATAATGATTCTATATCGTATTGCCAAGCTGAATAATTTAAAAATAATGAGTCAGATCTTTAAAAAAAGTAGGAAAGGGACTTCTAGTTATAATGTTTAGGAGAGAATATACAATTCAATTAATTTTGCTTTACCTTCTGCTTCCTCAGCCTTTGCTCAGCTTATATTTTTATGCTTCTGTCTATAACCATGACAGCAGGAAAATTACTGCCTTTTTGTTTAAATGAAAGAAAAGTTGGAGTTTTTACATAATCCCATCATTCCAAGAGATGGTACTTTGAGGAAAAAGCCTCAAATATCGCAAAACTTACAATAAAGATCGCGAGAATTGGCAATTTTTAGTTCCTCAGATGTGTTTGAGGTTTAGAAATGCCCTTCTTATAAATAAAGAACTTCCTGAGGTCTATAAAAGATGCAAAGCTATATTTTAGCAGCAACACCATTGGAAATGACTTCTCTTTCTGAAGGGAAAGATGCAGATTGTCCCCTTCTCTCTCCACAGCCACTGAAGTGGGAGGCCCAGCTCATGAAAAATAGTTCTGCTCTCAGCTGAGTCGACAGTGTTACCATGGTATGGGATGGGAGTAACTCCAAGAAAGGGGGTGCAAATACCACAGCTTTCCACTTTGGACCAGAATGTCTCCTGACACCTTGGGGAAGCTGGAGGAGGGAGGGATACTGGGTTTTGGTTTTTTGACTGTAGTATCTCAGCCCAGGAGAGGTTTGGGGCCTCTTTCTGCTGTGGATTATGTTGGTGTCAGTCTGCAGCAATGGCACAAAGACAAATTAGCATTCCCCAGGTAAGAATGAGGCCAAAGAAGAATTTGGTTTTTGTGGCTCTTAATTCAGTGCAAAGATGACATAAGATTTTGTGCATTTTAAGTCGCATCTGTCTGCAACAGAGGAGCATTTAATTCAGGATGTGAAAGCATCTTTCTTAGCAGCTGGAGCAGATACTGAGGACTGAACTCAGGAAAGTAGCACAGGATCAGAAAAAGGCTCTTATCTCTCTGGGATACAAACTAGGAAGGATGAAAAACTGAAGGACCTGGGAACTGCTGTGGTGTGACCTAAGGAATGGTGAAGTCCCATTGTCTCAGCTCCCCAAGGATCCTGAGAGTTCAGCTATTCTGTGTGAGGCTGAACACAGCAGCTCCTTGTCCTCAAACCCACTGACAACTTTTGCCTGCTATTATTAAAGTGAGAGGGTTGTCCTTAGAATATTCTGGGGCTCCTTCAGCTCCATCTGCTAAAATTACAAGAGTGTCTGGGCTTGCCTGCAGTTTGACAACAGGGTCTGTTCTATTATTATCTGTTCTTGTGAACAAATAAATGCAAAATTCATTTTGATTTGAAAAGAATCCTTGTTTTCTACACTGGCAGCAGATTGCTAAATTTGTCCTGTAAGCTGACCTCTCCTTAAATCTTCTGCTGCTCCAAGAGTTCTTTATGGAGAATTCTAAGTGGCCTTTCTGAGTTATAAGGGTAACTAGAGCAAAGTGTTACCCCCTCTGCCCATTTTTCAGCAGGGAGATGCCTGTGGCTGAGACACCATCCCATGGCTACAGCAGATGACCCCTGCTGAGAGAAGCAGCTCATATTTTCTGTGGAAAATCTTTTTCTAATACCCCTATCTCAGACCTTTGCAGAATCTTAGCTGGTATTTCACCCCTTCCACAACAGGTCTTTCAGCATCTGGAAGAGCAGGAAGGGCTTTTTCTCTGGTGGACATGGCTCTTGTGTGGGTTGGTGCCAGCAGAACTTGACTGTTATCCCCCAGTACCAAAACAGCAGCCTCTGCAGTGGGATTGTAGATTATATCCAGTAATTGAAGACACAATATCCAACAGGTGCACCCAAAAATCTGAATAGTCCCTCCTGATTAGGAAACTCAAAGTAGTTCTCTTAGCAGGGTAGTTTTCTTCCAAATGCTGCACATGAAAGACTCACAGCTCTTGAATCACTGCTGCCTCATGCTAATCATTGCAACTGGGTTCTTTCTAGCTCTTGTTAATTGCTGTCTAGCTTATATATAACCCCCTCATATTGCAATCACAGAGATAGTAAAGATTATGCAAATGCTGATTAGGGTGTAATGTGGCTTGCAGAGCATTCATCATAACCAGTAAGAAGGGAGAAGAAGGGAAGCTTGATTCATAGGGGCTAGGCTGAGATTGTCCTGAGAGCACTTGGATTTTACTTTTTTTACTTGAAAACTGAGCATATTTGATATGGAGAATGCAGAAGCTCAGCAAGGAAAATATTTGAATATAATCATGCTTCCCTGAAGATAGATTTAAACTAGATTCCTGCCCTTGGGTTTTAACAATGCACTATGTGGGGGCTGCTAAGACAGCCAGTTGTTTTCATCCCAAGACAGCCACTCTCTTCCCAATACTACCTGGAGCATTTGTAGTCATTTTGTTCATATGCACAGGCTGGAAACCTCCTGTGATAAAAAATTATAGGTGGAAGTGAAATAATTCTAAATACCATCCAGTGAATATGCTGATGTCTCCTAACTCTCAGGACCCAGGTGGATAAATAGAATCCAGCTCAGAGGTGTCTTCAGATCAACACCTGGATAATTATTGCTTCTCTAGTTACCTCATTTATGCATACTGTCATGAGACAGAATGAATGGTATCTGGGAAACTGTAAATCTGAATTACCATTTTCCTATACAAGGTGAGAAAATTGCTAAGAACAGGGGGAAAAACTGTGGAGTCACAAGAGGCAGATCAACAAGGGACTAGAAGCTTTAAGGTAAAAGCCAGAAAGAAGGACTTTCTGCTGTCATACAGGATATACATACAAGATGTGCACATCTTGAATCTCACAAGTGTGGATCCTGTAGAGGGCTGGATGTATGTTAAGACAAAGGAAACCATTGTGACAAGAGAAGTGTTTTCCTTCTAGAACAACTGTTCTTTATATGGTGATTCTCCTGACTGGATACTCTTCAGGAATCTGCCAGGGCAGCAAACACAGAGGTTCCATCCTGTGCAATCTCTTCAGTATTGAAGTCTGGTTGGTCTGCCTGGGTCAGGCTGCACGTGGATTCAGGACAGAATACTTCAGGCTTTCTAAAGGCACCTTTTATAGGCAGTTTACCTACAACAAAAGAACATCCACAGGCTCAAACAACCTTCCAGGATACTTTGAAATATCCCTTTAGAACTACCTAGAGCACTGTCAATAAAAGGGAGGGTGAAAAAGCCTCTCAGACCTGTTCTGATGCTCTGACAGCACTGGGGGTGAGGCACACAGCTAAGCTGGCAGCCAGGAAAATCATGATACAGTGACCACCTCCCAATCATCTCAAATGCTCAAATTATTCCTAAGCCTGATTCTCACAGGTTGTTTGGTGTTCCCATGACTACATGCAGAAAAGGTGAAAGCAAAAGTAGTTACATCACTCTGAAGAAAGAGCTACTATTGATTACTGAAGAAGAGCCTGTAACAATTTCTACAATAACGAAAGACTCTCAGCATTGAAAGTGTACCCACCTGCTCTTTCTGACAATGTTAGGTAAGGCTTTTTCTCTTATATTATTAGATTCTGAGATTCTTGGTGGACAAAATATCCTAAGAATATCAGGATAACCTAAGGATATTTCATCCAGAAAATGAGGGCATCTGAATAAATCAATACAGCTGTTATATTCATGTCAGCCTTTTACTTTGCCAGGTTTCAACAGAATCCTTGCAGTTGCTAGTTACAAACTAGGATAATAACTGACACTTTATGTCTGGATAAATCTTTTGGACCAAATCCTTCTTCCTGATAAAGCTTCTTTGTGCTGCTCTGAAGGCACAAAGCAGCCTTTAAGATGCTTTTATCGGTTATATTCAGATTCAGCTGTCACAGGGAAATCTCCATATGGTGAAGAGCTGATCTTGCTGAGTTTGCACCCTTCCCATCACAGCTCTGATTTTGCAGCCATACCGAGAGGCTGGAGGCTGTATGTCTGAGGCATTGCTGTGCTCTAGTAACTCCCTGCTGTGGAGCTGTATCTTGTCTCTTTTTCCAGGCACAGCTCAGAGTTCACGTGAACCACTTTGCAGGCCTCTTTGGGAATCCACTGACATGCACTCCAAAATTTCATTTGACTCCAAAGTCAATTTGGCAAGGGCACAATGGCAGTCTTGATAATAGGGGAGCCTGGGGACCTCAATATATTTTTAATAGTCTCAAGAAGAGAGTAAGAAGGCCCTAAGATTGCTGAGATGCAGTTGTTATGCCATACTAATATTCCTTGTCAAGTGTGAAGTAGCTCTATGAGTTGACTTGGGAATTAAAATTAACTTGAAAGAAAAGAAAAATGTTACATAGCAAATGCAGAAAGGCATCTATAACTTATTTCTGGAAGAGTTAGGGAATGTTTCACCTTAAATGCTTGTCATTTGGACAACCGTCACTTTTTAGGAAATTAAAGTAGAAAATCATAGCTTGGGCAGGGGAATTTTTTCCCCTAAACAAATGGGCTATGACATTAGACATTATTGCCTAGTTGAGATAAACCCCGAGGAACCCCTATCTTATGTATAGGATGCAATAAATGAATGTGTATTCCCATGATACAGGTCCTCTTGGGCATTGCTTCAGCAATAAAAATAATAGGAATTTAATGATTTTATTATGTTAATAAGCATCTTCAATCCAGAGCATAGGATGAGGAAGCTGCAAGTCAAGATACTGCCTCAGTGCCAGAAATGTAGAAACTGGCTACTGCTAAGTGTTGCTCAGATCCACAATAGGTATTGATTAGAAAAAAAACATAACCACCTTCTGCAGAAACTGTGGAGAAGCCATGTGAAGCACACAAACCACGACACTTAAGAGATAGCATTCCCTACAGAAGCAGTGCCAAATTGCACCTGAAACAGCAGGGTTAATAAAGATGTACTGTACCATTCCAAATTACAAATGTTCAGCTCAATGACTGTTAATTGCAATAAGCAAATTCACACAAGAAACAATGGTTTGCTGCCCTCTTTCTCTCTTCCTCTCTCAGGTTTACTTCCACAATTAAAAATAACCTGTTGATGCCACCTCTGGGAAGATAGGACTGAGAATGATCCCCCTCTACAAACACAAAATGGCCATTTTGTTTAGGAGATCTCAGAGCAATAACTTTTCTGCATCCCCACTCATCAAGAGTCACCAAACCCTTTATGGTAAGAGGTAATAAAATTAAGAGCTACAGTAAAAGGCTAAACCTCTCAAGCACAATATCAGAGAAGACTATAACCAGTACCCATACAACAAGATATTTACCAAATAAATCTCCCAGAAGATTCTGAGAAGGTGGCAAGGGGAACACAACAGAGTCCTTTGCCAGGCTCACCTGAGGGAAAAGGTTTTGTGGCAACACAAATCTGGCAATCACAGTATGCCTGTGAGCAAGATCCACCACAAACCACCTGATGACTTAATGTCACCAGCCCTTTCTACATCCTGTCTCTGACTAATTTCCAGTGCCTCAGAGGCAGTTGAAAAAAACCTCACAAGTCAAATGTAGATGGGGCAGAGGACCAGAAGTAGGCCTGAAACTTGGGAATGATTTCAGTACAATGTCAAAGGGCAGCAGCTCAGCTGTCTTCAGATCCCCTTTGGACACAGCAAAGCATCATGCCCTGATTTAAAACCATGTAGGTGTTTGTTCCTCAAGTACTGTTTGTTTGCTCTTGGAATGGTTAGAAATTCATACTTTTCAATCTAAGTATACTCATGACCAATTTATGACCATGCATCACCGTTTTAACATAATCCTTTAATTTAAATGATACTTCTGCCTTGATATTTACTGCCTGAGTCATGCTATTTTGGCTTAATTTGGCTATCTGAGGAAGCTAATTTTGCTTGCTTGCAGCTCCCATTCAAGAATACAGATACTCTGCCCCTTGCCACCCCAATATTCCTCTTCTGCACCTGTGGCAACCTGAGTCAATCTTTTCTGACCGTAAGTCACCGGAACTGGGTGCAATTTTCCAAACAAGGTTCCTCAGCTGTACTTTGTAAAGCCATATTAATACTTCCCTCTCTCTACTAAAAATACCATGCTCTGTGCATCATGGACTCAAGTGAGTCTTTTCCACAGCCATTCTGCTGGCAGCTCACAGTCATTTTCTCTTTTCTCACCCCCATGGTAAGGTCAGAGCAGTAGACCCAAGGCTACCAGCATCACCACCCTCCTTCTTTCCCTATACTGTTTCAGGCACAGGGTATTGCTTCTAGCCTTTTTAACCTTGAACAAATCCTTGCTTTGGCAATTGTTATTTGCTGCTTCTTTCAATATCTCTAAGTAAAAATCATTGTTGGGTTCATCCATCCTGTCAGCCTCAGGAATTTTCCCATTCCTCTAAGTTTGCTGTTCTGCAATCCCAAGTCTTAGTCAAATAGCTGCATTTGTCCCTCTTGCAGTTTAACTTCAGCTGGATTAGTTTGTGATCACTCAGTTCATGATCAGTTTCAATACTCTGGCCTTCTACAAAGTCCTTGCTACTTATTAATACCAGTCCTAAAATAGCATCCTCTCTCATGGACTGTTTGCCTGAGAAATCGAGTTTCTACAATACTCCAGAACATTTAAGCCCTACCAGTTCCCAGTGGTACCTTCCAGTCTGTAGCTGAGAAATTAGTTTCCCATAATCACATGCCATTTGCTCTTCTATGTCTTCCAAATAGTTTCTGGAGATAAGTATCCCTGTCCAAGTTTGTAAGGGATTACCACTTTTCTCTCAGTGGATTTTTTTTTATTCTTTCCTCTCAGGTGATTTTCTAATGTAATGCACTATTATTTTATTTCTTCAAACAATTTACTAAAATATAGAGCTACTCCATGGTCTTTACTATAATTTCTGCTGTTTTAAGTAGCTACCCCTCCAACGACTGTATTCTAAATAATACTGCCAAGCAGAGGTGTTCAGCATATCACAGCAGCCTTGAGACAACACTAAGCCCTAGAGAAAACATTGCTTATAACACAGAATTCCAAACCAATTAAAGACTAAACATTGGTGACGTATTTGCTGTAAGAATTATATTAGAAATCTCTAAAATTTTGGAGTCACAACATGGAAAAAGAAAAAAAACACCAAAGCAATTGCAATGCTAGGTATTTCATGAAATAATCACTTTATCCCTTTGCAAACAGACATTTTTTTTAATGTGGAAAGGCTTCTGATATCTTTAAAAGGTATAATAATTTGTTTTCTCTTTTTGGTGAAGAATACATTAGTACAGCTGCTAGAGCTATAGGCACTGGAATCCTATTATGCTTTTCTCAATTTTTTTCTTTTTTTTTTTTTTTTTTTTTAGGGCAAAACAAGAGGACACGTATACAACAGCAAAAAGAGTGGCAAAGGAGGAAATTGCAGGTTTGTCTCTGATAGAAACTTATTTGCAGCCCTGCTGCTGGAGAAATCCAGGCTTGGTGCACAATTCTTTCTGCTGGTCCAGAGCCAAGCAGTCTTGAACAAGTGATGAGAACATGCAAGACATCCGTCTGAGACTGTCTTTCTGATGGCAGGTT
Organism: Peucedramus taeniatus; assembly: GCA_013400575.1. Classification (NCBI taxonomy): domain Eukaryota; kingdom Metazoa; phylum Chordata; class Aves; order Passeriformes; family Fringillidae; genus Peucedramus; species Peucedramus taeniatus. The sequence continues at coordinate 781,718 of WBNO01021024.1, read as the reverse complement.
CACGGCATCGTTTCAAAAGCCGCAGTTGTCTTGACAGCTAAGCCAGCCTTTGACTGGGGACAGCAGCAAAGGCGGGAGAGAGGGGGAAAGAGAGAAGGCAGAGAAGTGGGATGAGGAGAAAAACAGCACACAGGAGGGAATTAGCAGTGCGGCCGAGCTTCGTGATTTAGAGGCTGGTGAGGACAGTGCTGGAGGCAGAGATGTTTAGGTTTGCAGGGCAGCGTGGCGTGGGCGGTGCGGAGAGCCGGGGGCTATGAAGACCGAGGAGGGTCAGGATGGATTTCGGGACGCGTGGAGATGCTGCAAGCGGCAACTATGACGCAAAGCTTGTCCGTTCAGGATCACGCATCCAACTGTTCCTCCCTAGTGATCCCTCGATAAACAACGTCCAAAAAGGACGGTGACCTCATCCCACTGAAATTAGCCAAACACCACACATTTCTCCGTGTTCAGCTCTGCACATTCCTTAGAGCTGCGACTCTCCCGGCTGCCAGCCCCATCGCTGCACCCAGGGCTCCGAAGGCCCCTGTGGGGCAATTCCTGCAGCCCACGCTGGACCAAGGGTCCGGCTAAGCCCCCATCCCCAGCTCCGGCTGGGCATTCCCGGCTCCGGCTGAGCCCCCGCGCCGCTTCTGCGCCAGAGCCGCCTCTCCCCCTCCCTCCCTCTGTGCCCGCAGCCCGGTGAGGCGGCGGGAACACGACAAGCCACGACAGCCAACGATGCCCCGTGTAAAAGCGTGACCGCCGGTACGGGCGGAACAAACGCCCCGGTCGGGACACGCCGCGGAGCTAGCGGAGCACGACGCAGGCATTTATTTCACCTGGCTGCCGGGAGCGACAGGTTCTGTGGGCTGCCGGCGCCGTCCCCTTTCCCCGGCCGCCTGCGGAGGGGACGCGGGTGCTTCTCGCAGCCCCGGGGCGCCGGGCAGGGAACACCCCCGACCCTCTGCCCGCCGCCGGGATCGGGGCTGGCACCTACGGCCGGCGGCTGCCGGAGCGCC
>WBNO01021024.1:614384-779587 GCA_013400575.1 Peucedramus taeniatus | reverse complement strand
CGGCTGCCGCTGCGGCGGAGCCCCCGCCGCTCCCCGGCCATGGGGCTGCGCCCGGACCCGCCGCCGGAGCTGCCCCTCGTCGGCGCCCAAGGAGTTGTGTTTTCTCAAAGTCCGCCTGCCTGCGCCGGCGCTGCGCTATCCCCGTCTGCCTGCCGTGAGCGGAAAGAAAAGTGTTTTGTTTTCTCGCCATTCATTTCATGCGCTGATTCGCGACGCCGCGTTGTAGCGCGTTGAATGAATTGCCGTGTTGTAGGGTAGGAAAAAAATCATGAATGTTTAAAAGTTTATACTGAGTCATTCTTCTGCAGATTAACCTATGACTGACTCATAATCTGAGAACTGCAGTGGCTTGTAAAATAGGAAGGTAAGGCATTTACGTCTTGATATTTTTGTGTCTTTTGAGTGCCTGAGATCTGAATTACCTGCAGAAAAACAGGAGAAATTGTATTAATGTTAAGAGGCATAATCTCATGTTCTGCTGATCAGAGCTTGTGTGTGACGTGACAGACTGTATGTGCTCCTCTGCCTGGATCTTTACCACGCATTAGGGCATCTTTCATCTTCTGCTGTTTCTGTAGTAGTAAAATGTGGGAAGTTCCAGTGATACAATTTGAAATATGCTGTCTCTTGGTCTGTGACTTCTCTGCCATGTTGAGATCTGAGCCTTATATACTGCATATTGTAATTTATGTGTTTTCTATTTCTTGAGTAGAATGGTGTGTTTTTCCTTGCAGATTTGTCCCATAGGATCCATGTAGCATTATTGAGCACTACTCTGGACTTGCATTCATAGACTGGAAAGGAGTTTATTGCATGATGCAAAGGTGTACTAGCAGTGTCTAGCTTAGACAAATGAAACAGTATCATTTCAAGTAGTTAGTAAAAATCTGCATTTAAAATGGCTGTTGACTTGCCTAGGAGCCTGGATCCAAAGGCTACACTGCTGGTTGATCAGAACTGGAGAGACCATAGCAAATACTGCATGTTGTCCTTTTAAGTGAGCCATTGGCTCATACCACATATGGATTAAGATCTAAATGCTGTTTGTGGTGATTAGGGAGAGGGCTATTCGTTTAAGGTGAGAAATACTTGAACATTTGGACGGAATCAGTTTTTTATGGCTGCACTGGGAAACCCCTTGTCATAGAGCTTGGTAACGGAAACATTGATGTATCATGAGCTTGGGCATTGTAAGCAGGCAGCACTAGGGGGTTGTAAAAGTTGGGTTGTTCCAGCACAAGAATGGTAGGTGTTTTACTGAAATATCACTTGGTGAGTTGCTTCTAATAATAGCTGGACCCAGAATATAGAATCATAAAGTGCATTCAGTATCAACGCAAATTAATTCTAATCAAGAGGGGGTGCTAAATGACTCGGTCTTTAGGCTTTCCTGAAGTCCTCCTGTAATTAAGTTTGATGATACCAATTTTGAGAAGCCATTCTTGCATGGATTCAGAGAATTTGAGTAATGTGTAAGGATATTTACTGTTGATACATCAGCATCAGTGGCCAAAAATTATTTATGAAGTCTTATTAGTCCATGTTAATACAGTTTGTCTTTTAAATGATCCTGGGATTCTGTTGTATTTTAGGTCTTTACATTGTTCTTGTCCATAATGAACACTTAAGGAGAGAAGAGGAATGGCTTTTTGGTACTGAAGTCCAGCCATTCTATAGTAGCTATGGCAATGCTGAAAATACAAAAAGCCAAAAACCTTGATTTTTAAATGATAAGCTACTGATCATGGTTCTTCTGATGATGAAAAGGCAGTTTGAGAATGCCTTAAATCTACTCCAGTATCCTAAACTGGCCTTGTATGACTAGATATTGTAAAAATACAGCATTCTGATCTCTTATATCTTAGATGATGTAGTTACTGGATTTTATTAGAGTTTTTTTATTATGATAGTGTTTCTAAGTTGAAGGTGCTGCATCTTAGGATGTGTGAAGATTGCTCATTACACACTGGTTTCAGGTATCCGTATACTGGTGCACAGTTCCTTTAAAGAATTGCCAAGGCTTAAGTTTGTTTGTTTAAGCTGTGGATACTTTCTAAATAGAATGCTTATGTTTGAAACCTCCTTGAATTTTTGGTGTCTGGCTCAGGAACACCAGAAGTGGTGGGAGAAATTGGAGATTTCAAAATGAAATATGGGGAAAAGGAGCCAAGGGAGGGAGAGTTGTGTGGTTTTGTGCAGCAGAATAAAGGTGTGATTGTAGCACAAGAGGGAGTGCTGTAGTTGCACCAGGTTTTATCTTAAACTTTTTAACCTGTGGTGATGAAGTGGTGCTGTAGAAACTACAGTAGTAAAGGGCTGGCAGAGAGAATACAACTGGTCTCTCAGCTCTGCCTGCTGGAATCCCATGCTGTCATAAATGGATAGTTTAAGGCAGTATATTTAGTTTTGACAAATCACAAATGTTTCCTTTGTTTTTGGTCTTTTTTCTTAGGGCAGGAGGAGGGACTAGAGAATTGGGAGAAAAAGGGAGTCAACTTATAATGAACTATCATTAGGTGCCCACTATGTAGGAATATGTGTTCTCTGTCTCTCTTTTTGTAATGGAAAAGAAGAGAAAAGGAGATAAGTACAAAAAAGCTCTCAGGATATCTAAGGGAAGTAAGGAAAGTATCCAGAGGAAACATCTTAGAACTTAAGGAGAAAATGAAGCAGAAGGTGATTTGGTATTGAGAATTCCGTATGTGTATGGAAGAGGGAGAGATACTGATGTAGTCTTTGGGGGAGTGTTTGTTTTCTTCGTGTAGATCTTTTCTTCTGGAGCTCTGATGGAATAATATTGTTGCCATTGTGACTTCAAATTGCTACTGACTGTTAGCTTTGTAACTAGGTTAACAGGGCGAGTGTCTCTAAAATTATATACAACAACTGTAGGTCACTAATCCTCTCCACCCCCCAAAAAATGTTAAGCCTTTGATTTCCGTGCTGTTGTTCTTCCCCGCTGCTTTACTCTGCCTGTATAAAATGTGATTTCAGTAGAATTTCAAGTTCTGCTGTCCATCTATTCAAGGCAGCCTTGGAAGCAAAGTCTCAACATGTGTGTAGAAGAAGTTCAGTATTGTATGTGTGTGATGGATTCCATCCCCTGCTCACTCCTTCTACTGAAACTTGGGGTGTTGTGTACTTGAACATCAATATTTGAATTTTTCCTAGTTGCAGGCTATAGAACCTCAGTGGCCATTGCAGGAACACCTTAAGTTGGAATATTTCGTAGTTCTGGTATTATTTTATATAGTTTCATAAAATGTTGATTTGTAAAATAGTTTTCTTTGATATGTAGAGGAAACATTCTGTAGATTATTTGCCATGATAAAAGTTGCTACTAATTCTGTAGCAATTTAAATGTTCTGAAGTGAATCTTTTCACGCACAAATTGTAAATGCTTCTCAAAAATATTTGTGAAAGAAGTCATGAATCTTCCATTTTACATGTTTTAGTGATGACTGTATGGTACCTCATAATTGAATAAATGTAACATTTGGAGTAATACTGGACTTTTATCTCATGTATTGGTTTCTGCATTAATGTAAAAGACATGTTTTTGTAGATAAAGTAGGATATGCACACTGAAGACAAGCTCAAAATGCCCCGAGTCTTTACAGCTTTCTTAGGTGTCTGGGAAAACAAGTAATTTGGATTTCGTCTGTCTCTAAAAGTGTGTTGCAGATACCAGTGTAAGATAAGTGCCTTCCTGGCTGCCACTTTGTTCCTGCAAGTTTTGACATCTCTCAAGAAAGAGAAGATGGTCCACTGCAGGTGTCAGTGTAAAACCAGGATATCTGGAGGCTGGGCTTTGGTTTTCTCTCATTCCTGTACATGTGTGTACTTAGGCCTTTCAGTTAGGGCCAAACCAACAAGGGGCTTTGATGTTTCAGTGCTGACTGATGTGACATCATGTCCGAGTCCCATGGGCAGAAGGGGGATTCCAGTCCAAGTTTCCTACTTCCCTGGGGAGTATTAGCATCATCAGACCACAGGCCAGTTGAGAGTAGTGTCACTTCCTTCTCTTGAAACTTTTTGTCATGCCAGGAAAAATCAAAACTCAGTGTGCCTAAGAAACAGAGTGAGAGGAAGCATGATGTCTCAGTCAAGTGGTTAGAACTTTTGTTAGGATTACCAGGATGAGTAAAGACTTGGATTCTGCTGATGCTTCATCCTCTGTGGTTTTGTTTATAGTTTTCGTGTGCATTTCAACTTGATGTTCTTCCTGAGGTTATCAGCCTTGTCAGGATGTTTTTTTAAGTGGGGAATATATGCTGGAAAAGAAAAGAGAAACTTGGGTGTTGTGCAGGTTTAGGTGGTAGCTGACTGGGCTTCTGAAAATAACTTTGATGCAGCTAGTGGCTTATTTTGTGTCTAGCTCCTTGCTCCATATACAGACCATTTTCTTGGTCTGTAATAACATGGGAATAGCGGTACTTTCCTGTGATCTGAGGACATAAAAATGATGAGGTGCTGAGACCCAGCAGGGCAGTGCAAGCGTCATCTGTTGATAAAGTGAGCGAATTACAAGTGCTGTGTGGAGGCATCCAGTCCTGCCTCTCTGCAGAGCTGTGCCATCCTGCACTGTCAGTGTTGTGGGACAGGAAACAGCACTTGCTTTGCTCTTCCATCGATGCCCACAGCAAACATGCAGTGCTTTATGAAGCTGAGTGTACAGACAATTTTTTTGGTGGTAGTTGTTCCAGTGCTTGTACTTGTTCCTGGCTTTCTCCTTTGAATGTTCTAGAAAAGTAACATTTTTTTACTTATTTTATGGAGCCAGCTTGCATGGTACTGGTGCCACTTTGTAACAGCAAAGCTTAGCTCATAAACCAAATTTTAGCAATGTGAATGGATTTTGTTTTGTAACCTCGTCTCTGTACACACGCAAGAGAGATAATTAGAACAATTATTAGAGGTTTTTATAATGAAGATCTTGTGTGCTGTACCAGATTGACTGTGCCCACTCTGTCTTTACACAGAGAGGATCCTTGTGAGAGTGTGTTGAGGCTTCTAAATTAATGACTCGCAGATGTAAATCTTGATTTTTGCACAGAAAGTATAACTTCATAATTTTCATTTAACTTATTCTTGTTTTAATCTCCTTTAAGCCATCCCAAGTGACTCCTCTTTCTGCATTTAAGCTCTTCAGTTACCAATGGATTGCTCTTGTCCGTGCTGTGCTTCTCTTCCATCTTGTTTGTCCAAACAGTAAAAATGCTCTTAATTTCTCCAGCTGGTCCTTCTGACTCTTAGAAGAGACTTTATTTTGACCCGCTTTCCATCAGATTTCTTGCAATTTTAGAGTTGCTAATGGATGACTTTTATTCCAAGGTGGTTTCATCCTTGCACTTGAGCAAAGTAACTGCATTCTCCCCTTTACTTGTAAATGGTTACATAATTATTTTTTTCTCTTGAAATACCTGTTTCCAGGGTTGTACCTATTTTCACACTCTGGCTAGTAATTTCTGTCTGCAAAATCCACTTTTCTTTGGCCTCTTTGTAGCTACCTGCTTCTGTTATTCCCTCTCTGCCCCACCTCCCACTCCAGGTGAATTAACGTGCTCTTCTCTTCCAGGTCACCAGAGATACACTGCAGTGTACCCTCCTGTTTTCTGAAGTACATATGTCTGTGATTCTACACTTGCCCTTATTCCATCCTTTCCACTGTCCTCTTTCCTGTTCAGCACAACATCCTTGAGAGGATATTGTGCTTGGGAATGTTTTTATCATTACCACTGTTGTGGTTCAACTTGATTAGGATACCAGTTCCGTATTCAGTAGATGAAGGTAGAAGTCCTTGTGGTTGTAAAATGCCATGTTCTCAAAATGTTACCATTTGGGAGTTTGAGTAGGAGGAGATTGGATACCTAAATAAATGAAGACTGCTGAGTTGCATGTGTGCATCTCTAGCAGTTTTGGAACCCTTTGATGCAGTAGTATTTTCATTGCATTCTCAAATTTGGTATTTTGGTGGGGAGGGGGGAATAAAGGATTTGTGCTAACTTCATTTGAAATTAATGACATGCAGTGTCCCTTGAAGTCAGTAGTATCCTGACTCTGTAGTTCTCTGTCAGGAGTTGAATCATGTTTCTATCTACAGAACCTGAGTGTGCTATAGTTCGGATTAGCAAATACATCTCACTACTCACCCATGGTGTCAATATGTGATGGAAATGCCAATGAATCCTATGCTGTAGTTCAGCTAGTAGATATTGCTGTTGTGTTGCTCATACTGTTTGGCAGGTGGTTTTTGTAGCAGTGTGGTTTTAAGCATGGACAGAAAAATTCTCTTGCAACCTCTAGGAAGATAAAACAAGTTTATCATTATTTGAGTATTATATTTCATCAGATATTTTTTCACTAGCTGGCACCATAAATTTCCCCTATTCCTCTTTCCTTCTTGCAAATTCCTGAGAACTGCACTTTCATTTTGAAAAGGATTATTTAGGCATGCAACTTTCAGTATTTTAGCCAGTAAGATTCTGAGGGAATTTTGGGGGATTTACTCTTTTGGTAGTTTGTCTGGTTTGGTTGATATTTGGGGGTTTTTTTGTTGTTGTTGTTGTGTTGGGTCTTTTTTGTTTGTTTGGTTTTGTGTGTGCTTTTGTTTACTTTTTAAAGACAGGTTGAGCACAAGCAAATAAATATCTACCCACTGCATTCTGTGTATTTTTGCAGAGGAGACTCTCTCAAAATATATGAGGAAGAAGCTTGGAATTATCCTCTTAGTGTAAATAAAGCTTTTAGTACATATAGCCAAAGTATGATGCTGTAATTTCGCAGAATTAATGACTAAGATTTTGGTGGTGTTTTTGTTTGGTTTTTTTCAATATGAACTCTCAGTATATTAGTTGACTGTTTTGAGATGAGCTCAGGCAGACTTTGAAAGTCCTCTGAGCCATACATAAAAAGGCAGTTATTCCAGAACAAGTGTCCATGTGCTGAGTTAATTGGAAAAGTTCAACATAGTTGAACCCTTATTTACAGTGTTGTGATTTATATAACTAACATGGATGACAAAAGGCAGTGAGGAAAAAACTGACTTCTTATGTATCCACTTATGCATAAGTTCTGTCATGTCTGTTGGCAGGAGATAAATGATGGATGTTTACAACAGGTATCATGCTGCCTGTTGATGACTTTTTTGATGCTTACAGTAAATTGCTGCACATCTCCCATAAGATGTTTTGTAGCAGAACTGCAGCCTGAAGATGTCTGGGAATGCATAACTTCATCTTAGGTTGGGGTTTGTCAGTGTTCTGTGCACTTCAGGGGTAGTGACATCTCTGTTTTCCTTTCTGAGGGCAAGTTGAAACATGCCTAAGGTAGCTGACACTGCTGCACAGTTATTGTTGTTTGGGGTTTTTTATAAATTTCTAACTAAAATCTTCCTAAAATCTTATCTCCTGGTTAAACAAATGTCTTGTGTACTTAAGAAATTTCTGTATGAATGTAATGTGGGTGTGTGAAGAAAAAATACCATGACTGTCTATGGAGAAATGGTTTGGCTTCTCTTGTAGCTAATCATATTTTATAGGGTAATAATTAGGCCATGTGCTAAAGTACCAGTTGTTAACACCTCCAAACTCAAATATTTGTCATGTTAAAGAAGGGGGAAAATTGGTGAGCTCTCCATTAGGTGGTGCTGCTGGGATTGAAATATTTATATACCTAATAGAAGCAGACTTCTGCCTCGAATTATTTCTATGTCTGTATTTTTCTTTTTAAGGTCTTCTCTTTTAAATAAACTTTTCAAAGGCAGGAATGCTTGCTAAGGTATGGGTTTTTTTCCAGTTTGAAGTGATAAAATACTAAAAAGACAGGCTGTCATCATGGGAAGGAGGTATGGAAGGAATCAATCATTTGCTTTTTGTGTGGGTGATTTAGATTTTAGCAGCTGCCTCTGTTGTAGCTCTCGTCTGTGCAAGTGTTGACTCCATTATGTTCATACACTGCTGCCATGTAGATGGGGATACTGCAGCATTAAAGAACTGCAGTCTCAAGAAATATTTGATTTAAAAATCCTGAAATTAATTAGACTATTACAGCAAAAATGCTCTTGTGAATCTTTTGAGTTCCTATGATCTCTTTTACCCTGTGTATTAGCATTTCATTTTAAAGAGCTGTGTTGTAACTTAAACACATCATGATGGTATTTCTTTGCTTAAGCCCTGACTGACTACTGACTTTAGAAAAACCTAAGGGAACAAAGATGGTGCCTACACACAGAGGCACTGAGTACCACCTTAAATGTTGTAGGTTCTTCCCTGTGGTGTGAAGTTGATGCTCAGAAAATATGAGATATGGCTAAACTCTTTATCTGCCAGTTCTGCACAGGACTTGGCATCTGGAATTGTACTAAACACCTGTGATTAGACCCTTGACTCTCTCTGCAGTAGTTAGAGCTGAGATACGAGCTAAAGTAAAAGTGAATTTGTTAAGTGCTCTTTGCTGGTAGGATTGCTTCAAAGATAGCAGAATGAGGTTGCTGAAGTCTTTGAATTCCCCCACACCACAGGGCTGTAAGTAGAAAAAAACCCCAAACTTATTTTTTAGAAATGGTGTTGGCCAAGAGCAATCAAGTTAATCACATTGGGTTCTCTTTTTATCACAGTAGAAGTATTTTTAGTGTGATTTACAGAATCAAGGTAACTATAACCAACCAGCTAGCAAAAAAAGTTCAGTAGCATTAAAAAGCACTGAGCAAGAAATGCAAGTGATGCATTTTTTTCGTAGGAAACTGAGACTAATCCTTTTTTCTTTCTTTTGAGGAAGACATAGCAAAAATCCACCTCTTAGAGTTAAAAAGTTTAAGTAATTTCAGATCTAGCAGCTGGAAGCCTAGTTTAACAGTCTTGACCTGAGTTTTACAGCTGTTGAAGTAGTGTGAGAGAGCCAGTGGGTGTCACATGCAATTTTCTGTTTTCAAAGAGAAATAGAGAAGTTTGCAAAAATCTTTGTTGGCTTTCTAACCTTGGCCAGGATTAAAATGTGTCAGATGCTGTTAGTTCCTCAAAATATAACAGTAAGTAATATAACTGGTTCAAGTAATAGGCAGGGGGATGATATTTCTTGATCTTAATCATTTATTTAGGAATAACTCAGTGTGATAACTGAAAAATTGACAAGTTACTGTGTGAGAGAGCTTGGCCATTAATGTTTTATCAGTTTGCTAATAATAACTTAGAGCTGGCTAATAATAACCCTTAAAGGGGCAATTAAAAGAGAGCAGCTGTGATGTCCAGCCATATGACATTGTGTCAAATGTGACTTGTCATTCCTTGGTTACATGATTGGCTTGGTGAGTGAGGCCAAAGCTGAAGGTGGAAACCAACCAGGAAGGATGAAAGTTGTGCTTGGTCGCCTTGAATGGAAAGCCTTGATTCTGGCATTGTCCAGGACAGTGTATGGAGAAAAGGCTAATAGTATTCTGCACTTAGTAGAGATACATAAAAATTAACAAAACCTAGCCTTGCTTCTTCCCTCCTACCTTGACTTTCAAGTGGTTAGGAGACTGACTCTGTTTACAGGCTGAGATTTGGCAATTAACAGGATTTGTCACTGCATTTTGCTGTGCTTAGACTCCAGATTGAGGAATAACTGCTGCTCCTACAGCCAAAATGGCATCCAACAGCATATCCCACTGTCATGTGGATCAGAGAGGACATAGGACAGGGAAGAAGTGACAACATATTGTAGTGTAGTGAGGTTGTGTCTTGTTTATTTTAAGGTGAAGAAGGTAATGAGGAGAGGCTTAGGGAGTGTTAAGAGCAGTGTTGTGATACACCCACCAAAAATGAGTGGGATGGTGTATTTCTGCTTTAAAAAAAAAAGTAGTAAATAAATGATCAAACATGAAACTTTTCATAAATGAAGGATTTTATTTGTGCACATATCTTTTGAGAAAGGAGTACATGTCCCATGCGCCTGGGCAAGAATTTGTCAATGTACAGGAAACCTCTTGATAATAAATATGAATGGCTGTCCTGAGTTATTAAATTAAAGGCTGGAGCCTGATGTTGAGACTAGATGCAATGTGTCAGGCTTGATGCTGTTACTGACACCAAAATGAAATCGTGTATCTTCATCACTCAGAGCGCGCCCAGAGCTGCAGAGTACTGGAGCTCATTTTCTACCTTTAAACCTAGTGTTTAAATTACTGCTGAACATGAGTTCTGTGTTATATGATGTTGTGAAGTTAACTATAAAAAACATGAATTTGTCATGATTTTAGGTTTGGCTTTGGTTTTGTCTTGTTTTGTTTTTTGTTTTTTTTTCACTACTGCAAACGTAGTAAATTCCAAGGAAGAGGTGGGAAGGCCAAATAAAGACCTACCAATATCTAAATGTTGTAGTCAGTTACCAGGGCTCAAGCATCAGAGCCTACTGCCAACTATTACATTAAATAAGATAGAAACAAGAGCATTTAGTGTGTGTTTTAATAACATTTCTGTATGGCCTCATTCCCTGTTAGAGCTCCCTGAGCCCATATGATGCATTCCTTAAACGGATGTCTCTCTGTTCTTCTGGTCTCTACTCATTTTCCTGTTAATAGAAATGTTTTTAAGAAAGCTTTAATGTTCAGATACAAGTGACTTTTGAGGTGGTGTTTCCCTACAGCTATCCTACTTGTCCAGATGTTCACTGCAAGAGTAAAGAGGCTAGTGTATAATGGCTGTAAATTAATACAGAAGAGTTCAGCTTCCATTTGTTCTCAGATGATGTAGGCTATTAATCTGTTTTCACTACCTAGGGTAAATGGTGACTTGGGGTCATTCTTCTTGCAGATACCACTGTGGTCAATCAGTCCTCTCTGGCAGTATCACAGCTTTGCTGTGATTGTGGCAGAACTAGTTAGACAATCCAAACTAACTTTGGAAAAGCAAGCAGTATGAGAATTGAAATCAGTCTGATGAATTTTCAGCATTATGTTAAGTGATAAAACTGATCTGCTGCCAATGCTTGGGGGTGTAGATGCTGGAGTGTTCCACGTGTTAAATCAGTGACCACTGCCTGCAGTCTGCCCAGATGTAATAGTTTCTGGTGGCTGTCTGAACACAGAAGGCTTCAGGGTTGTCCCCAGTGTGTACTCAGACTTGTGGGTAGCTGGACTGGAGGTGTGAAGTCTGGGGAGCCAATATGCCATACAGGGGGCTTGGTCTGCAGGCAGGGCACTGTAGAAAGACACAAGTCTCCATTACAGAATTTGGAGTCTTTCAGGTGTGGAGTGATGTTCTGCCTGCTTTCATCATCTCTTCTTTCTCATTCACCAGAGGCCTAGAGCAGGGGCTGGACTATAGGCTGGTACACAGCTGTTTGTTGCTGCTGCAAGGATTTGTTTTTCTAATTATTCCTTTCTCTCTGCTCTAGTTTTTTATATAGTATTTTATTTCTTGTGTGGTTATTTTGTTTTGTTTTGAGTTTTTTTTTTTCTAATTTGCACTGTAAGTTTTGTGTTTCAGCTTACTGTACTGAGATTCTTCCATGTACCATATGGAGATACAGCATTAGAAAAGAATTACTGAAGCTCCTCTGCCATTATGCTCCTATCTGAACCGAGGCAATGGGTTTCATGGTGTTACCTTACCTTGTAAGAGTAGCTCCAAGGGTTCTGAGCTCTGTAGGGCCATCTTGCAAAGTAGCAGATTAAGCTTGTTCCAGCATGATTTCCAGATGTTTAACATTGTAGGAAGAGCTGTGCTTGCTCTTGAGATTTGAGTGGAAGACCTAAGGCAGACCCACAGAGCTAATACTTTCTTGGCTATAGTTTTTTAGTAAGGCAAACCAGGAGTGCAGCCTGCCATTCCGTGGAGGGTGAGGACTTAGATCCGTGTGTGGATAAAGATGGTGAAGTCCATGTAAGTACAGCACTGTTAAGACTGACCAGAAGAGTCTGGCTGCAAGTGAGGAGCAATGTTCACTATCCCAGGAAACAGAGCTGTGCTGCTGTTTGCTTTCCTTGTGACCTGATGGACACATGGGGAAAAGTGCTGAGGACCCAAGAGAATGCTTTGGTAATTACTGCATGGAGATGTTGCATCTTACTTGAGCAGTGCAGCTTCATTGCTGGTCTTGTATGTTCCAGGAATAGAATTTAGGCCTTCAGATGAATGAGTGCATCAGCAGATAACAGAAAGGAACATGCTTTCTGTTTTCTGTTCTGCATATGCTTTTTTGTCTTTCTCCATAATTACAGGTCGGTTCTGTTGGGCAGTGGAGGCAGCCCCCATCACTAGGTTTCAATTTAAAAAGAAGCATATAGTTACTTAAGTCAGAAGACCTTTCCCATTCATTCTTCTGTTACCATCAACGTGGCTTTTACTGGCAATTACATAGGTAAATTATCTATGAGAAGAAAAGTGAGATGGGATGTCTTGATGTACTGTGGGGGGATGAGAATGTTTCAGTAGGACAGAATGCTTTAGAAAGGATTTGCATCAACAAAAGCAGATCAAAAAATAAGAACTCTAGAAACAGTTCTTGATATATTGCATTATGGAGTGCCAGCACTAAGGATTGGCTGAATATGAACTCAATTTTCTGAATTTGAGCTTCTAATCACGTGTCCCCCTGAATTCTCTGTGGCCTGCTAGGAAAGTTGTTTTGCACTGTCATGGTAATACAATTATACTACTCCAGTAGTAAAACAAATGTGATCTCTGTGCTTTTGAAATTTAACACATAGGCTTTAGTTTATGAGCAACTTCGTAATTTAAAGTCTCTTTTAGAACTCTAATCCTGATACTTGTGCATGTATGATCCATGACATTAATTCAAAATATTTATTCAATTTCCAACTTCTAAAAAGTTGTGTGATGAAAATGCTTACTCTTAAGTATAATTCAAAATATTTTAAAAGCAACAACTAAAATATAATTTGCATTTTTAAACTGGTAATTTTAAGCAGATTAAGAGGAATAATATAATGTGTGCAATGTTTTGAATTTACTCTTTGGTTTTTAAATATAATCCTTAAAAGGTTATCAGCCCTCTGAAAACTGAGGAAAGATTCCTTCATTCAAGCTACCTTAATTTGTGTAAACTAGATTTTATACTGTAGTGGTGTTGCAGCATATTTTCCTTGTTAAAAGAAGGAGGGAACTCCTTTCAGTTCATTACAGACTAATGATTCTTAGCTCTCTTATTAGCTTTTACAAGTAAGGTGAAAATGGAAGAACTAGGATGGTATCATGCTTTCTTGTAAATACCTTCTGACTGGCTCACTGATTTTCTACAAGAGTAAAACAGGTTCCTTAAACTACTTCCGTTCTTAGTGTCAGGGCTCAGAAATGGCAACAATGTGCTAACCAAGATTTTATGCTGGCTAATATGTTTTAATACCATTTGGTGATAGACTAAAAGCTACCTCTGTTTCCAGTGTTCACATTTCCATCCTTTAATAGCAGAATGTAAGTCTTTCCTGTGCTGAGAAGGTTGAAGAGCAGTAGCCAGTAAAATTAGAGCTGTGTTGCAGAATGGAGTGTCATCTCAGATAGATAGTTTCTTTTCTTAGTTTTGGTTTAGGTTAACAGAAGTATCTTTACATCTGCAGTTTCTGGAAATTTAAGAACACTGTGAACCTCTGGCCAATAAAAATTTTCCCATTATGTAAAACGTTCTTGTAGATATTGACTCACTGATGGCTTCCTCCATGAAGTAAACAGACTTTTGTAATGAATTTTCTAGTGAACTAGTAAGTTTCAGTGCAGCTTTTTGATTTGCTGTAGTTTGCTACAGTTTAGTGCAGCCTTTCCCTACTATTTTTCTTTCTTTGCCTTCAGGCTTGTGAGAATTGTTTCTGTGTATTAATAGGAGATGCTTGAAACCAACTTGACTTGTTTGTTTCCCAGCAGGAAAGCCTAAGTGCTTAGGCTTTAACTGAATCAAGACCAGCTCTCAGCAGTGGGAAACAATATATTAATCTATCGGAAGCACAGACTGCAGGCTTGTGTGTCACTGGGGTTTGTGTTGTGAATTTTTTTCATGTGAACAGGTAGGTAGGAACAATTCTTCTGCTGTGTATGTTTTTAATATGTATGTTGAGAAACCTCATGACAGTTGTGTGAGTTGGGGCTTTTTTTTTGGATGGGACTTTTTGGTTGTTTTTTGGGTTTTTTTTTTAGTATTAGTATCATTGCATGACACCGTAAAGTACCTCGTTCTCCTTTGTGTTTTCACATCTTTAAGTTGATGATACTAATTTAACAAATCCTCTTCAGTGCCTGGGTTTGGTTTAGTTATGAATGAAGGTGATACCTCAAAAGTCAAATCAAGTTTCATTCTCATTTCCATAAATAAACCCTCTTGTAGCATTGTTCTGTCTCATTGTGTGCCTTGCACACAATCAGAATGGATTATTTGGCAAGTTCTGCATTCTGCCTGATGGACTTTAGTTGCATGATAGTGTATGAAGACTGGGTTTTTTTGTTTTCATCAGTTGTACTTGCAAGGAAGGTAAGCAAATTATTATCTCTATTTCACAAAAAAATCTTCCTCTCAGATGTTTGATTTCAAATAGATTAAAAATATGATTAGAACCCATAGGTGGTAACCAGCTTCCTCAGTCAGCCACAGCCTAATTTGGAAAACTGCATTTAACCTTACTTGCAAGAGGAGAAAATGTCCTGAATCCTTTAGAGCAGTACTTTAAATATGTTTGGGGTTGTGCTTTCCTTCCTTGTTCCACTCTACTTTTTCTGGAGTTTAAAAAGAAATTATGCTTCTAAAAAAAAGTTAGTCCTGTTTGCCTTCAGTTTAAGCTTTAAATTAGGAATGGATAAAAGAAGTGAAACGTGCTCCTTTCAACTTCTTGACATGAACATAGGAAATTCATCAGTCCTTCAGGTGAGTGATGGGGGCTGTGTCTTTGCAGAGGAGCAGCAGGTGATGCTCTGGGACTACTCTGTGGCTTTTTCCTTGGAACAGGTACAGCTTTATAAAGCTGGGAGGTAGAGAGGCTCTTTCAAAATTCTCTGTGGAAAAGGATAAAAATTAAGCTTTTTGCTACACTATTACTAGACCATATGTTAAGCATGTGACTAAGAACTTCTTGTTGGTAACAAATTATGTGAATTAATGATGGTGTTTATATACAGAAGTTCATGTTCTTGTCACAGTAAGTTCTTTTTGTGGGTTCACACAACAGCATGACAAGTCCTTTTTAGGTTGTGATCTAGAAGTAACATCTGAAGGATGCAGGAAAAGGAAGTAGTCTGCTGGAATAACTGGACACTCTTTTGGCCTTTTCTCTTTCTCTTTTACTCTCCAACACAGGACCATGAATTTATTAAGCAGACTTGCTATCTTTCTGTAATATTCTTTTTCCCTTGGCCACGTCTTCTAAGCTGGTTCTAGGTGTCTGGTGGTGTTTTCCTAAGGAATGTTGTGTGCCTCTGTGCTGGTATGTGAATGTCTGCCAGAAAGCAACTAGGCTACACATGGCTGTCTTGAAGTAATTATCACTGTCCTGAAGCAAAACAGGTTAAAAAGTGTTAAGGTGCTAGTCTTAGACTAACTGCAGAAACAAAAAAAAATAACTAAAGATCTTATTTTCCTATGTATGTTTGGTTTTTAGGGGAAAGGGATATTTTTGCTCCTTCTTCTCCCCAGCTTTATCAAGATATAATTGTTTTTGTGTTCCTTTTTTCTAGTATTTTTTTTCACTTTTGACAGTTCCCAGCTTAAGACTGGAGTCCTATTATACAAGGTAATACATATGAAGAGATGGGAACTTGGTAGGTGCCCAGGTAAGATCAGAGAAAGGGGATCTGTTCCTCAGCAAAGGAGAATAGAAATATACAGAAGTGCATTAGGTCATGCAGAAAGTCTCTGATAGTTTTTCTGATTTCATTCTTCTGTTTCAAAGCCAACAGGCCTCTCTTTCCCCTTTTCAAATTTGTGATCATGTTTTTAAAATGTTTTATGTCACATGGTCTGCAAATCAGGGAAGGGATTTGAAGCTGAAGATGACCTTTAGTGGTAAATTATTTTCAGTAGGTAAAAACTTAAAATAAAACTAACTAAAACTTTGTTTGGGAGCCTAAACTGGGTATATATGATCCACTACAGGAATGTCAGTGTTAACTAAGCCATGTTAGAAGAAAAATTGTAAAATCGCTGTTTCAGTGCATGGGAACTCAGGAGCTCCTGCAAGGAGTAAGCAAAGGGCTTTGAGAATTTTCAAAAAGGACTTTGAGGACAGCTTTGAGAAATTAATCTTTCTCCCATCTGTTGGTGGGGGAGTGGGCAGTAGTTGTTTTCATTGTGTCTGAGTCTGTACCTATGTTGCCCATTATATTGGCCTTTTAAGGGAAAGGAAAACCTTGAAACACACCCCTAAAACCAGCCAGCCTTAGCACTGCTTTGAGCCAAACCCTCAAAGGATGTATCTCCCTCTAAACTTTCCCATTTCCTTTCTGCTCATGCCCATATAACACGCTCTGATTGCTGGCTACTGCCCCTCCTGGGGGCTGCACAGGAGGTGGGGAGGTGCCAGAGGGCTGGGGAGGTTTCTGAGCTTTCCATGTCATTGCCAGCAGGTGCTCAGCCTTGCCTAATGTTCCAGTGAGGCTGAACCAGAGGCAGGATGCTCCCCCGAGGAGGGCCTGGATCTCCAGGAATAATAGGTTGCTGATGGTAGGCAGCTGTGGTGAGCTAAAAGATCTGGCCTTGAGCCTGGCTCTGCAGGATGCAGAAGGAAGGAGGGGTGGGAAGCAGTGATGAGCCTATTGTTTCAAATGAGCCAACACTGGCTGATTGACACCGAGGGCTCCTTGTTGCTGCCTTTGCTCTTAAACACAGCTGTGGAGAGAGTGGAGGAGGATGGAGGTAACTCAAATTAGAGATTAGACTTCCAGTGTCCAGAGAGGCAGTGGCATAAATAAAGAAAAAAAAAAGATAAAATTCCATCTGAATACAAGAAAAGCTTTTGGTGGGGGGTGTGCTCAAACACTGCAACAGGCTGCCCAGTGTGGTGAAGAATCACTCTGCAAATCCTCAAAACCCGATGGGTGGCTGTGCTGGGCAGCTCTGCCTGACCCTGCCTGGGCAGAGGGGGCTGGCCTGGATGGTCTCCAGATGGCCCTTCCAACCCCACTGCTTCTGTGAAAGCTTCTTTAATATTTGGATGCATTCTTTTGCTGCTGTTGTGGAACACTTGGGGAATAATTACAGATGCCCCTGCTGGGCACTTGTCTCACAAATACTGCTGTTGTGTAATCACGGCAGTTTTAATTGTATAGGGAAAGCATCCAAGTGCTAAGTAGTTAATTGACTAAACTCCCCAATTTAAGCAACAAAAGCAAAAAAAAAAAAAAATCCACCAGTATCTCCCCCTTTCTTGAATTGAGAAAACACCAAAACATCTTAAACCTGAAAAGGCATTTTGGTTTTAATCCCTTAAAATATTACAGTTATGAGAGTTAAAGGTAGCTTTATTATAACAAAATTGTTTGTTATTTTCCCCTCATTCCCTCTAGTTTTGCCACACAGTACTGTCCTCAAATTATCCTGTGAAAAATGAAATAAAAAATAGGCAGGAGCATGAGAGGAGGAACAGCAGAGAAAATTCTAAGTGATCCCACCAAACTCTGCAGTTTATACCTTTCAGCCCATGGCTCGGGAGTCAGGGGGTGATTTGAAAGAACTTTGCTGTAGCTGTGTTTCTTTGCCGGGCTCTTTCAGCCCTCCCCCGATTGCATTTTACACAGCCCTCAGAAAGACTGCAGTGCAGTAGTTGGGAATTACTAGGAGGGAAAATCAAGCTGTGGTGGCTCCTCTTGCAGTGTGGTGCTGCTGAGATCTGCATTTCAGAGGAGGTAATGAACGGCTGCCTTTGGATTTCCAACTCAGAAGTCTGGGAGCTTGCAAATAAAAGGATGTGGATAAGTTTCCATTAAATGTCCCTAGAGTGTGCATGGCATGCTGGACAGCCACTAAGCTTATTGGTGCAGTGGTTTGGATTCTCTTGTTGATACAAAACACCTGCAGTTTCTGCCTAATACTTTGTTTTTAATCCTCTGTGCTCAGACAGTGGAGAATAAGGTAAGGTACTTTTTGTTGACTAACATACAAAGGATAATGGAAGTAATATCTATATGTTGTAGCATGCAACAAAATAACTGTGTTTGTTGGAAAGTAAAAGTTTTGATTGCCTTTTTTATTGCTTGTAATTCATTGAAATTCTTTGCAATAATTCCCCTGAATTATCTAGTGTATTCAAGTTGAGAAACAGTTATGTGTACGTCATTAGTATTAAAAGATTATTTTTTAGTCAGTTTTCACTTTGGTTTTCAAGTATAATGCAGAATTATTTTCAAGATCAATTATTTTCAATTGTTCTGAGAATGTTCCTCTTTTTGTATTAATCTTCGGAGCTAAATCCCCAATCCTCTCTATGTCTTACCAATATCTCTGGATTTTTTTTTCATGCCAGATTTTTAAGGGCGTAGCACTGTCCTAATGCTGCTGTTCAGCTGTGGAGTGCACTTGTTTAGTAAGAATGAAACTTCGGAGGCACCTCAATATTCTGTGGTTTGGAAGGGGTTGATTGGTGTCTTGGGAGGGAAAGGAGAGGCTGAAAGTGCAAAACTCCCTGCACTAAATTCGGATTTATACCTAAGAATATGAAGGAGCCCAGGGTCATTGATATAACTGGTGTCTGAAGTCAGTATCAGAGCTAAGAGTTTTAAAACTTTAGTTTTTTGCTGAGTTAATATGTAAATGTTTAGTACAGGAATTTGTACTACTTTCATGGCACCTGTAGGTATAATGGGCTGACTTGTAATTTATATACTGTTTTGGTGGGGGAAAGCGTACAGTTGCAGATCTCCTTTTTGTTTGAGTAAGCATTTATTCTTAGAGTTTTCTGTAAATCTCAGTGCTGGGCTATTTTTCCAGGTACTGTGTTTCTAGAATGAGCCAGTTTGGGCTTTCCTTGGCCTGTGTGTGTTTTGCCAGAATCTGTAACCACTCATTGGCACTTATGGTCCAAAGTAGCATTGCTGCTACTTTGTTAGCAGCAGTAGCCTTTCCTTTCCACTTCCTGAGGACCAAAGGTGAATTGTAGCACATGACTAAGATTAAAAAAAAAAAAAAATAATCAGAAAGCCACAAACTCCCCTATTTTATAGCTGTATAAGTTTGCGGCATTCCTCCTTTCTGGCTAAATGCTATCTTGGTCTCTGTTACAAAGTCCCGCACTTCTGCTGTGGCAAGGGGAGTGAAAGCAAAGGGTCAGGTGAGCATTTCTGTGACTGTGTGACCTTCCTTAGCCAGCGGTGTGGCTGCTGAGGCCGGTCCGTGTCCGCCGCGCTGTGTGTGGGATGGCAGCGGGGAGCGGGCCAGGCCGGGCCCTCACTGCCGGCCTGCTCGGAGCCGCCCGGGATCGCCGCTGCACCGGCACCACGGAGTAGCCGCCCGGCTTGGCCCTCCTGGACTCTGGGCTAGGTGGGTGCAAAGTTCACTGACAAGAGCTGAGTGGCTGAAATCCCTGTGGAATGTGCTTTGGCTCTGTATTGTGCGGGGCCAGGTGAGCTTGCTGCTGTGTGCTCACAGAATTTGGCCTTGACATATAAGGATGAGAGAGGCAGCGGGGACGTCAGACTTTGTGTGGTGGTGACCTGGTGGGCATTGTGGTAGTATTTGTTGAACTTTACTATCACGTTTAAGAATGTATGTAGATTGATGAAGATTTGTATTAATTATGCTTTTGGACCATTTTCCTCTTTTTCTCTGTCCTTGTAAAAATTCCAGGATGAAACAAACTTCCCCAAACTAAGTTGCTTACTTCCCCAAGTTCCCCCCCCCAAGTTGCTTACTTCCAATAACCTCTTGGAATATTGTCGTGGGATGTTTTTTTTAAGAAACGCTCTGCAGAACACTTAATTACTTTCCCAGAATTGAGCTGGTGTTTTCAAATGGAATTTAGCAGACTTTTCAAGAAAATGGCACTGCTTTGAAGATTTTGTACAGTCTATAATGACCCACAGTGTATCTGGGTGGAGAAGTTTTTGTGTGTGCGTGAAAGCAAGAAATTATAGCTGTGAAAATAATTGTGAATATCCTCCTTTAATGCTGTTTTGTTGAGTCATTTCTGAGCAATAGTGGATGAGAAGAAAACAATAGTTTAAAAATCATGTTGATACGTTTTGTGTAGTGTTCTTTGTTATTTATCTTGCGTTTAGGTTATTTTTAAAATTCGTCATTAAGAATTAGTTTGATGGTCTAGTGAAACTAACAAAGTAACTTGATAGATTCTGAGAAGCCTGTTACAGCATTTTTGAATGAAGGTAATGTAACTCAAACTCTTTCTTTCTTCAGGACAAAGAAAGAAACCAGGCAGACTGTAGCAAAGCTCCCTTTATTGGCAGGAGTAAAGAGAACCCTATCAGAGCATTGAGAAAGCCTATTCTTTCTTCTCAAGCTGCGGATCAAATGAGATTCAAATAAAACCAAGGAAATGTAAGCAATCAGAGAGTCTTCCAAATTTGGGGGAGGTGTGGGAAGAAGAGAAGTATACAGATCTGATCAAAAAAGTTGTTGCATGGACTTTGGAAATCAAGAGCTTTTATTTAAGCTAACAACTGAGTTTTTAATATAGTTTCTTCAGTTGTCTGTGAAGGAGAATTGCTACATCAGAAGGAACATATAATCTCCAGACTGATAGAGAGTTTACCTGTTAGCAGGTAATTAGAGAAAAAGGTTAGAAAAAGCAGTAAGAACAAAGGCTGGACAAGAACTGTAAAGGATTTCAACCTTTATGCTGTTCTGGCGGCATCTGTGATATAAAGAGGTATTTAAATGGGAAAGGGTCCTGTAACCTGTTCTTAAGGTGAACCTTTTCTGAAGGTTAGATCCTAAGAAAATGCATACATTTCGTGGAATCGTGTTACTGTGAGTTTGGACACTCATCTTTAAACTTCTAATGCTTGTAACTTGACTTGTGTGTTACCTGAAATTGTATTCACATATATGCCATGTTTTTTGGTGGCACTGCCACTGCTTTCTGTGGCTCTGATGTGGTAAAACCCTTCCTTTTGTTTTTAATGTAAGGATTTTTTGGCTGCTGGGAAAATTCTCACATGTGTCAAACATGAAAAATTGACAGCATTGGATAAACTCTGAAGGAGATTGATTTGGAATGACAGTTTGATATACATTCTCTCAAAGGATTCTTTTGCCTTGTGTTTGAGTGCATGGCTGAACTGGGCTGTACTCAATCCAAACTTCATAAGCTTGCTAGGTACTGGTTAGGAGACAAATTGCTGTTGTATTCATTAAGGATATTATGATTTTTTTTTCTCCCAAAGCATGAATATTTGGTTAGAAGAGAACATTTTACCTACGCAGTCTTACTACTGCCGTGAAGTAGGTGCTCAGAAATCTGTTTTCCTTTGATTTTAATTCTAGTCATGCACATAATATTTCCTCCTCTACATCAAAAATGTAATAGTCTTTTGTGAGAATGAGTTATTTTGATGACCTTGGTCCAAATTTTCGTGTGCAATCCTTTCAGCAATTCATCATTGCACTGCTGGTATGATGAAAAATAGATTTTTACAATATATTCTCCTGGCATCTGTGTTGTTGATTTTTGTGTAGTGCATCAAAGTAAATGTTGAATGTGGTAGTGGAAGGCTTGATTGAAATCACTGGTCAAAACTGAGCAGATGAAACAAAAAAGGGACTATATAAAGGAAAGTGTATGAGTACAAAAAGTTTGTACTAAGAGATGATCTCTTATGTGCCTATTAGATTCAGCTTAGGCCGCTTTTAAAAAAAAATATCTGGAGATGGTTTTAAAAAACTGGGTGATGGCATATCATTAAAGATGTGAAGTTTTCTTGTGGGAAGTGAGAGAAACTTAGGATTGTCCTCTCTCAGCTGAACTTAAGATACTCAAGATCCAAATATGGATTTGCCCTAATTACAGCTGTTGCCAGCCCTCTGTCTTGTGTTAGTGCACTGATGAAGTCCCTTATTTCACTGAGACACAGAGGCTGTTTGGATTGATAACAAAACCCACCCTTGTTCCAAAGTGGAATGGCCTTCACTGTAACTAATCACAGCTATCATCAGCACAGCTGTCAGTGAATAAGTGTAACTCTGGTGCAGTCAATACCCTGGAGAATAAATTAGCCAAGTAGTAAGACCATATAAAGATAAAAATGCAGTGTGAGTTTACATACATCTAGTTTAATGATTTCTTTTTCCCCCCCAAATAACTGTCTTGAGAAATGGAAAATTGTTTTTAAAAGCCCCAAGACAAAGAAAACCCACTTTTGAGACATTATGACACTTGTCTAACTTGTAAAACTCAGTGTTCTGAGATAATACTAAGAATTTGCTGCTCTTGGCCTCAAAATAATTGCTTGTAAATATAGCAGATGTATAGAGGAAATAGGAATCCTGCTTAACAGAATCTTTGGAGATACCTTCCCCTCCCCTTTTTTTTCCCTCTTGCCTATCCACTAGTGTATTGTAGGTGCTGTATAATGATGGAAAAGAGTTCCAGGAACTGGAACATTACAACATTTTTAATGTATTTTGTGACTTTATGCTATATTGCAGGAAGTGCATTGATATATATTCTGAATTGGATTAAGTTCGACACTCCTTTGGGATCTTCTAAAGGCAGCCATAAAAGAACTTCCAAAACAGTGTGAAGGTTGAAGAAAAGATTCTTCTCAGAAGCATTTATAATGTTGAGGTGGTAATTCTCCTTATATAGAGAGATGTAGGTTTGTCTTTAATATTATACCTAGTGTTTTCAGGTCCTGAAATTGCTTCCTAAGATAAGAAAGCATAAATGTACAGTTTAGTTGGAAAGTATCATGTAAAAAAAAAAAAAAAGAATCTCTTATGACACTTAAGAAGTGTAGGCAAGTCACTTCTTTTTATCCAGACTTCTTAGGAGGGTTTAGAGCGGTGACAAATCTCGCTAGAAGAGTCCAAAAATAATACTTCCTACTGATATAGAACAATTCAGGTCAGGGATGCTATAAAAGGTAAGCAATGTTTTGCTTATTACACAGTTCAGGGAGAAACAAAGGGATAAAGTCTTAAAATCATGTAGCAATTCTGTAGAATCGGTGGGAAAAAAATCCAAACCACTGCTGTAATATTGGAAGCTTCACTGCCTAGATAGAAGTTATTTGCAAGAAGTGGGAATCAGCACTCTTTCCTCTGAAGTGTCATTAGCAGTGCAAGATCCTATAAGCTCTAATCTCAGGATGTAAGCCCCTTACTCTATCAGTGAGTGTCCTCTGCATACTTTTAAATCTGGTATTTGCTCCAGTTGTAAATTATTCTTTTCATTCTGCATATCTAGACTGTGCCTATGTGAATCTTTATAACAAGCAGATAATTATTTATGAGCATAAATTTTCCAAGGAATCTGAGTATTCTCATTTAGTTTCTAGAGTAACACCTGGAGGCTTTCAGGTTTGAATTTTGAAGAATAAAAATGCGTGTTTAAAGGTTAGATTGCCATTAATACATTAAACAGAATTGCTTTATTGAGTATTTATTTGGTAGAAGTGAACATGATTTCATTAATATTAGCTAAAGAAGCCCTCAGGTGATAAGCACGTAAAAAGAATTTTCAACTAAAACTGTCAACTTCATATTTCAAATCTGAAGACACATCTCTTTAAGGCCTTGTGGAGGGTGTGGAATGCACCAGTTTTAATGTGTTTCTGAAGCAGCAGCAGTACTGTACAATTTTATCAGAAGTTTCTTTGAAAGGTTGCTATTGCTTGTGTTAAATTTTTTTTGCTGTGTAACAGTGATAAACACTTGATTCTGGGTAGTGATGTGAAGTTCAGTCAGAAAAATTTATAAATTACTTTCACAACCTCCACATTAGGTATGCTGTAGAAGGATAACATTTTCATTGATTTTTGTTAATTCTCTTAATCCCATACAAGAGAAACCTTCAAAGGGGCCTGGGTTTTTTTTGTTCCTTAGTAGTGTCCTGTCTGACCCAGGGCTGTAGAGATGGCTTGTTCTCAAGATGTCAGTAATATCTGTTGATCTGAAACCTCCAGAACTGCATATGGTGTAAACCTGCAGGCAGCAAATAAAACATTTAAGCTTGGCAAGACAAAATAACACCGTAGTTCATTGCCTGGCAAAGTAATCAAAAAGAAGAGGTAGAAACTAGGAGAAACTGTGAGAGAAAGGAGGAAATTGCATGCAGGTTCCAGGTAAAAGCGTCTTGTAATTACACTTTGCAGTTGGAATAATGAACACTGTCATACACCAGCAGGCATTTGTGTCTTACGTGGACTTGGCTTCCAGTAGCACATTCCTAAAGTCTGTGTTTACTAGAAGAGCAAGCAACATGCTCCTTCCTTTCTTACATTGCTGGGAAATATGTTCTGTGAATCTAAATTTTCAGTTAGGGAAGACACAGCTTTCTCCATGAGCACCTTAATAAAGGTAAGAAATGCTTTAGATAGCAGTGAATGTGAAGTTGGGATTATGAGTACTATGACAGGTCTGGGTAAAGGGTCTGGGACTTTCCCCTGAAAACTCAACTTCAGCAATACTTTTTTACTAGAGCTGTAGAAACTGGAATGTACTTTAGCATAACTAGAAATTCTAGCACAAGTGGTTTACAGGGTTTTAAATTTTTGATATGTATTTTCTTTTCTTCCACGTTGTGTTTTCAAATGTGGTTTGGTTGTTGTTTTTTTCCATCTAATATAAAAATCTTAACAAAAACTCCAAGATCTTGGTCATAGATAATATAATCTAAACAGTGAAGTGTACAGTGTAGATATTGAAATCACTGAAGTTAAACCTGCTATCAGTTCATTAAATAAGTGGACAGTGTTTTTTTCCCCTTGTATTCTGATAAATAATAAAATATAGGCAAATGAAAAGAATTACTGTTACTCTCTTTTTCCCTTTTCCTTCCTGAATAAGAAGCAATGGATTCAGACAAAGCTGAAGGCATCATCTAGCATGGTGGGAAATTTCACTCAGGATTAGTGAGAGATTAAATTCTATGCATGAATAAATGTCTTCCATGCAGTTTACTGTTCAATAAAATATTCTGATGATGCCACATGCTGTGTTAATTTCTAGAGTTTGATTAGTATTTAGGCAGTGTAAAAAAGTATTTCTTTCTTACCTGTGTTCATAGTATGCCATGTTCACTGGGATAAAATGGAAGAGAAAGAAATGTTTTAGGAGAGTGAGTTAATTTCCATAAAAGACAGGTTAGATAGATTTTTCTTGGGTTTTGGATGTTAGTTTTGTGTGTGAAAGAGCTTCATGTGGAAGTGAGATACTGTGGTTTTAGTTTTCTGGTATTTCTGTATTTAGTTTTCTGGTCATTTCTAGTTGCACAGCACTTCATTTCAGTGTTGAGTTCAAAAAGCGCCAAGCCATATGTGAAGTTATATTCTATTTCATTTACCAGGTTCCTCTAAACTCTGCTGTGTTCAGAATTTCCTGGGAGGACTATTTTTGTTAAAGATGAGCTGCATTTTAAGATTAATTAAGTAGTATTTTGTAGGTATTCTTGAGAAGGCAGTTTTGCAGTAATTATTTATAATAAGCTTCTTGAAGTGCTTTGGGTTTTTTCCTTTTTATTTGCTGGTCTCTGACACCTTTGCCTTCCCATACTTTCTTCTAATTGTAGAAGATGAGGTATTACCTGTCTTATTTTTTAACCTCTGCTGAGATTTTTAAGGCTGGATTCATTAAGAGACAGCACAGATGCACTCTGTCAGGAATTGGCAATGCAGAAATATTTTTCATGCACTTGGCAGTCGGCAATGTAGGTAGGTAGACTCTGATTTGAGGAATAGAATTCTGCTATTCTAATATGTATAATTAATATAATATAATAATTCTAATATTATCTAAATATAATATTCTATGCTAATAGCTATTCTGCTATTCTGATAGAATTGAAATTTTGTTGGATTTGAAGCTGAGAATCTCTTTGACTAACAGAAAGTAAAAGAATAGCATTGATTGATAGGTTTTGGTTTAAGAACAAAGAAAAGGTTGACAAAAATTCTGCAATAGTTTTTGATTCCTACTTGGTGATTTCAAAGATGAAGAGACTTTGTGGTGTTAAGTTGTTTTAATTTATAAGCAATTTGTTACTGATTATTCATGCAGCAGATTTTTCTTGAAGGCACACCTTGGGAGGAAAAGGGGACTAGACTAGATCACTATAGGATGAGACATGATTTTCTAGGACTGCATGCCAGGGTCAGAATGACTGGGGCATGCCTTAACCCTTGTTGATCCTTGCTGGGGTTTGTCGTGGCTGTTGCCCAGTCACAGCAGGCAGAAATGGGAATCATAGTGAGCAGTCGGGCTTTGGGTGTCTGTGATTTGACACTTGCATCCTGTGAACTGAAGACTTGTGTGCTGTGCAGCAAAAGTAAAGGAAGTGTTAGGCTTGCTGTAAATCTGGATTGAAAAAGGAAATCTGGATTGATGGAAATAGCTTTCCATAAAAACAGAGTACTCCGAATGCAAATATAAACTAGTTTTTCCTAGTTCTCTCTTCAAAGCACATATAAAACCGTTTTGAAAGAGAAAATTACCTTTAATTTCAAATATTATGATTTTTATGGTGTTTCTGGGAATATTTTATCTGAGTATATTTCTTCTGCAGAAGATAAAATGTTTCCTTTGTAAACAGAGCCAGAAGTTAAAAAAATTAAAAAATTATAGCGTTCAGTCATTTCCCCCACATAGGATTGTCATATGTATCTCAATCATGGACTTCCCCTAAACAGCAGAGGAAGAGATTAAAGTATACTTTGTTCTGTGATCATCTGATCATCTTTTGATCTTTCCTGTTCTTCATCTGCTTCTACTAAAAGCCTGGTACAGAAATACAGATCACAGCTGGGGGTTAACTCCGTAGGTAAAATACAATAGCTTTGTCTAGGGGTACATGAGAGAAAAGAGGAAAAATACAGGAACCTGAATTGGAATTGGAAATGCAGAAGAATACTCATTGTGAGCTTGGACAGCATTTCTCTTATCTGCTATCTTGTGACCCAGGCTTTCAAAGCTTAAGAGGTCTTTTGATTTCTAAGAGATGCTTTTGATTTCTTGCACTTCAGATGACTTTATACTGTATTTTGGTAGCCCAGTGAGATTAGGAAGTAATTACTGAGAGCTGTAGATAGCAAGTGTAAGTCAAAATACAAACACTTTTACTGCTGCCTCAGGCTGAATCTTAAAGCTGTTTTGCCAATCCATGTGTCATGATTCAAAGGAATGCTGTAAACTTTCAAAAAAGTAAGAGTTGAACATAGTGCCACATAAAAATCAGCTTTCCTTAATTGCACTCACTTCTTCTGCTGTGTTTTCTTAATAGATAAAATTCAAGCCCTTTTAAAGTTGTGTTTTTTTTCTTTTCTCTCATCTGGTGAAATATGTGTCCAGCTAAATGTTAATTGTATTCAGCATATTATTGGATGGTTACTGAAAGTGTCAGTCCCTGCTTCTTGGGCATTCTAAACTATGTTAATACTATGTTATTACTTATAAATATTACTATTCTAACCTTGTAGTGCTGATGTAATTACTTTCCTAATATGTCCTTTATTTAGACTTTAGAAGTTTGTTACACTGAGCAGGAGGGAGTATATGTTAGAACTCTTTTCATGACAGCATAGTCCAGCAGACTTGTTAATGGAGATCCTTGTACAGGGATGCTGTTTTGTTTAGTCCTCTAAGACACTTCACATTGGTGTGTGGACTCATTTTTGAAAGAAATACAGCCAAGGAAATAGATAAGGTAAAAGGATAAAACAATGTAAAACATAACTTACCTTTCATTTTCAGCTCTTCAGTCATCTTGCAAACTAGGACATGGGAAATACACAGTGTTTGTGATTCAAGTGACACATATGGTTGTTCTCTTGCAAGAATATGATGATAGCATCTTTGGATTATACTTCTGATTTTCTGGGTCAGATAGGAAAAGAAGGAATAGCATGTACTTCCAAGCCAAAAATAGTTTTCCTATTTTTCAATAATTTTTACAGGCTAGAGCCTGTGGAGATTGTGGTGAAATATGGTTTAATTGCTTGAGATCATAGCGGTTCAAGTATCAGAACAGGCCTTTTTGCTACCTAAGAATATCACGTAATTGCTACAATAAAAACTCCTCACAGGGGGGGTGTTAAGTACTGGGAGAGGTTGCAATTTCTTCACCCAGGGAGTTTTGAAAACTCAGCAGTGGATAACCTGACCTCACTTTGAAGATGGTCTCCTCTGAACAGGAGGTTGGGCTGGATGACCTCCAGAGGTGCCTTCCAAGCTCAGCAGCTGGGATGCTGCACTGATGAGTGGCTGTGGAGAGCTTGCAAGTGGCAGAAGCTTCCTGTGTGGAGAATACTCAGTGCACATCTTCTGTGTGTTTTCAAATGTTTGGCCTGCTTTCTTATATCCAAGCACTGATGTTTCCTGTTGGTCTTCATCTGTTCTATTGTATGTATGATCTTCAGGTCTTCTTCACAGCAAGGAAGGTGCATTCTTATGGAATCATAGGGCAAAGTTTAAAGTAGTTAAAATAGCCTATTTGTTATAGCACAGAGAAAAAGTTTTAAATATCAATGCTGCTTTCATTTCTGTACAGGAATTAGACTTAGTATTTGAGTGTAAATATAAAAGAAGGTGAGGAGTGGGCTCGTATTTCTCACTGTATAAAGTTGTGTCAGTGCTGGTCACTTAGCAACCCTTCCTTACCCTCCTCAGAATATTCTCTCAGAGCATGTCCTGGAAATACCTAAACCTCTGGTTAGTCAGTCCTATATATATATATGCTCTGGAGAAATGGTAAATAGCACTTCCATTATGAAAAATGCATGGAGGTAAAAATAAATAAATCAGTAGTTCCCCTGTGCAAACAACAGGAGTGGATGTGCCAAGACCTCTGACCTCACACAAAACAAATTTGATGGATGATTGTCTGCTTTCAAACCTGCCACTCCAGTGCTGCCTCAGTCATGGCCTGAGTCTTTCTTTGGAGTGATTCAAGCCATTTGCATTTTATTTATCTGTTGTTCAGTGCCCCTGCCCAGACTCAGCAGTGGGATTTTGCCAGAAGGCCAGGCTGAGGTGTGGATGTTGTGAGAATGATACTCTGCAGTAGGACCCCTTCAAGCTTGAGAGTTCCAGAGTGAAGATTTCCATGGCAGCCTTATTTTAATATTTTTGACATGTGTGCCCTGAGTAAACTGATAATATGTTGTCACCAATATACTGCTTTCAGCTTGCATTACTGTTTTAACAAGACATCAGAGTATGCCAATATATGTGGCATATTATAATAGCACTCAGAAGCAGAACCAACTGAGACTTGTCTAAAAAGGGTGAAAGAAAGATGGACTTTCTTTTCAGTATGTGCTAGGAATTTATTAGAAGCTATAAAATGCTGAAATATAAGACAGAGGAATAGTTCAGATTGTTTTAATAATTTAATTTTAAGATAAAGGTTTCTGTGTGCCAACTTGAAGCAATAATTCTTGATGATAGAAAGCAAGTGAGCTGGGAAGACTGAAGATCTGGAAATACCTCTCCTGGTACCTGGTTATCTGTCTCTCTAAGGGTATCCTGTGAAGTATAGAAGAAAATTCTGTGAAAAGCAGTGAAACTGATGAAGTCTGTTTTCCTACCAATCTGTGTTCTACATACCTTTTTTTATTCCTACTCCTCCCACCTCAAAAAGAACCCAAACAAAACCCAACCCCCAAAAAAAGGCAATAAAACAACAAAAAACCCTAAATCTCCAGCACACGCCTGCTTTTATGGTATAGGAGGAGACTGAGGCCATGGAGCTTGGTGGGACAAGAGGGAGCAGGTGTTCCTGGCTGGTTTGTGTGTGTCTGTGCTCTGACTGACTGATAGACCATGGGGCTGCACTTTTATGGCCTCTTGCTCACTGGGGCACTATGTTAAGTTTCCCTTTCTGTTCCCCTCATAGCTGTTCATTTTCGTGGAAGCACTGTCCAGTTGGTTCCAATGTGGTTTTGGGAGGCTGAGAGGAGAGACAGCACAATGACAATCCCTTATCTCATTAAAAGCTAGACTGAAAAATTATACCCCAGGCTACCCAAAAAAATGACCTAGTTCGGATGAGATGCTGAAGTTTGTGTGCTTTTACATGTTTTAGATATTACTTTTTTTTTTTTTTTTTTAAGAGGAAAGGTTACTTTTCTGCTCTGATCTTAAGCTCCCTGCCCCACTTTAGGTTTCTCTTTCAGAGCTTAATTTAGATATTGTGCATGCAGAGCTGTTCTGTTTGAGGAACTCCTGTTCTCAGTGCGAATTGTAATTTGATCAAAAAGCTTTGCTGTCCTGTAGTAATAACCAAATTAAACAGTGTCATGCATTATTCTCTTCTAAGGTACTGTAATGAAAACATTTATTTCTAATAGCTTTTGCTCTTTTTGAATTTCAAAGTTGTGGCAAAAGCTTCTTTGCTTCATAATGTCAATATACTGAAACTGTCTTAATACAGAGCTTCCTAGGTTCCAAATCCCATGGTACCTAGTACAATCAAATTTTTGGGAGTGTTTTACATTTGTATAAGAGTTAATTTTTTTCTGTTTTCTTTCGGATGCAAATTTATTTTGAATTTTTATAGAATCTTTATTGCATTTCTATGTCACAAACTGGCTTTATTCCTAAAGAACAAATCATAAAGACATGTGGTAATACAGAACACAAGTGCATATTTTTAGAATGTTTGCTCTTTGTGCAGTAAGAACAACATATTTGCTTAAATAAGGAAAGAGCAAAGTGCCTTTTTTTTGGGAATTCCCGTGCTTCCTAATTCTCGGAACAACTTTGTGGGTGAACTCACTTTTGCTTCCAGTTTCTAGGTTTCTGTACTGATATTGGTATTAGTTAAGCACCAGCAAATTGTTCTGACATTCACTGCAGTATATACAGCTTGAAGTATCAGTGGGGGTTCAGCCTCAGTTGCTTGAATATCACTCATGTTGAACAAGAGTAGTGACCAGGCTGGAGCAAGCAGTGTCACAGTGTCACCCATCTGATGGCCACAGCCATGTCCACTCAAGTGTGGATATTAGCATATGCTGGCTTCAGGAGAGGTGGCTGAAAGAAAAGCAACAGTGGACAGAACCAACCTTGGTGACTGTGCCTCTTTTTTTATATGCTTATCTGTCCTGAAAAGTGATTTTCCAAGGTTTAACAGTTTTAGAAGACATCTAAAAGTCATATAGTTTTATTGTGATGATATTTTCCCACAGGTAAGAAACTGGAGTGTAAGAACTAGCTGGTGATTAATTAGGCATTAAGATTTAGCTTGCTGAACAAGAACCAGAGTCTTTGGCTGGATGGCTCAATGCTCTGTTGTGTTTTATGACAGTACTTCATGAATGGCTTCCTAGTTTTGCTGCACAAGAAAATGCTGGCATTCAGAGTATTGTGGAAGAGAATTCCTCCCCACTCTGGCTGCTCTGTTGCTGAGCTTGTTTAGCTTTTCTGGTCTGACATACTTCTTCATAAAATAAATACAAAACCCAAGGCAGACAAATCTGTTAAGCATGTCTCATAGTATGTTTTATTTGTCAGTGTGCTTTCTGCTTGTTTTCTGTGACAAGATATCCAAGATGTCAGTTCCAAAAGTGGAGTCCTGTGGCACCCTGTGCACTTTATTCTGGTGTGAAATCTCTCTTGACAGCTGACAGTCCAGCCTGGAGCAGTTTTGGATCTCTGTGAAACTCTCACCTGCTGCTCATTTGGCATTCAGTGCTGTCTGTGCTAAGTCTTGAATATTCTCTTGTCACCCCTGTCTGCCTCCTTGTGACTAATTATTGTGTTTCCTTGAAGAAATCATGCTTTTGGACGACTTCACATTTCCAGTCATCTTTAGCTTCTTTTTGTTCAGAAGAAACTTAATGGGGAAGTAGACATTCAATAGTTGTGGACTGTGACTTGCAAGTTTGGGAACTTTGTGCTCTCTTGACTTGACAATTCTCCTGTCAGCATCTCTTCTAGTGCCTCTTTTCCTGTATTTCTTTTGTGGGTTAGAAGCAGGTCATGCCTTGGTTTTTCTGTCATTTTAAGAAAAGTAATGATCCCTATGTTGTTCCTACAAATCAACATGCTTGAAGTTGGCTTTTGACTTCAAGAATTGCCAGAACAGTGGAGGTCTTGAATATGATTTTTAAAAAATTACACAGCTGCAGAGGGAAAAGAGGTATTAGTATCTATAAATCAAGGAACTGAAAATTTGCAGATACCTTAACTGCAAGTGCCAAATGAAGCTTTTCCAATCACACATAGGAAGCAAGTCCTTAGGTAGCTAAGTTTCAGCAGACTGGATACAAAAGGAGTTGCACTTTTTTCCATCTCTTGCTAATCTTTTCTCTTGCAACCACAGAAAAGTGTCAGGTCCTAAGCTCATGACTGCATTCCCCCATGTCCAGCCACTGATGTTCAGCAGCAGCACTCACACCTTGGGCAGTCTTTAAATCTAGACTGCTTTTGTAAGCTGCTTTCCTTTCTCATTCATGGCACTTCTGTGAACCTCCTTGTCTGAATCATGTTCTCAACATCAAACTCATTTCTTTTGTGCTGGTTACAATCTTGAGTTGCCTCTTTACTGTCATTATTACCTGCTGGGGTTTTATGCTTGCTGGTGAAACTCTAGCTAAAGGTCTGAAATAATCTGAATTTCCTCATTAATGAGAAGTGTGAGTCACTTTCAGTTCAGCACAGACTTTTCGGTTCTTTCATATATTGTTCTGTCAAGACACAAGTCTCTGCAGTCTTTGAAGAGCAGACAAGGAATAGACTAACATTAATTCAAATGATGGATCAGAATTTATAGTAGCTTTTCAGTTCATAGAACCTGTTGGGTTTTTTCTTTTTTTTTTCCTTTGGTGTGTTTGTGTTATTTTGTTGGTTTAGAATAAGACACACTCACTAGGTCTGTGTGCTGAGTTATGAGGATGGGTTCCTTGGGCTCTCTCTGAGTTTGATGGAGATCAGAGAGGCTTTCCCCTGGGTAAGGGGGCAATGAAGTGAGAATTCTTCACTCAACACCTCTATCCTTGCTCAGCTGGTGTTGTAAAAACAAGAAGTGGTCTCAGCATTGAGTTGCAATGATTTTGTCTTTTGATCTGTAAATAATGGCATCAGAAATCAAAGAAAATTCCTTATCCGTTTAGTTTGCATGGAGAATTCTGTACCAAAATTACAGATGCAATAATTATCTACAAATAAACATGTTTCATTACAAGTGTGTGGTTTTTGGCTTAGCAATGAAAGGTAAGATACCACAAAAACTGTGTAAAAGAGGGTTTGTGTATTTGGAATGTGAGGCATTTGACTCCCTTTGTGGCATTTGTGGACATACTTTGAGAAGTGAACTGGGCCTCATTTCTTCATTCTGCTTCCTCCAACTGTGCTTTCGCCTGGATATGTGAGCCTTTCGAAGAGCACCTAGACTTGTTTGACTACAAGATCAGCTAGGAAATGATTGAAGACACATTTTAAAACTTAACCTGGGATATTATTCCTCTGTTGCTCTGCTGATGCTTTGCATGCTGACCTAGAAGAGGGATTGTCCAAGATAATAGGTGCTGTAATTTACTCTTCAGCTGGATTAATTATTTTCTCAGCTACCTGTCAGTTGTGCTTAGCCCTGGTAAATTAATCAAATGGCCATGTTACATAGGCCCTTCTCTGCTGTCAGTTAGACTTTGCTCAGCTGCTCTCTTCAGGTGAAGATGTGCCATGAAAAGGTTGGAAAGTATCTAATGTGTAAAACCCTTTTGTGGTGTTGTAAAGCAGACTTAAAGCAGCATGTCTTACACTATGCTGTTGCAAAGGGATAGACAGGAAATGTCGGCAGGGGAGCTGGGCAGGCTCTGGGTACCCTGTGTAGGACACTGGTGGTTATGTGCTTTTGCACATGATCCTGCATTTGAGCAGGATCATGTGCAGTACTGTACCAGAACACCTTCTTCACCACACCTCTTACTGCCTCTAAGGGTTTGACTTCAACATTAAGCAATACTTTTCAGAGAGAGAGAGAAAGATATGAAAGAATCCCTTATGTATTCTTAGAGTGATGGCCATAATTAACACTTCATTTTCAGGAGCAGATTTTAATTCTTTGCTTTCTAGAGCCTTTGAATATGTAGACTATTTTACAGATTTGCTATGCTGAACATACTCAGTATATTCAGGCAGTAATGTATGTATTATGTTCACATGACGTGTGGACACAGATCTGTTCTTGATGCTTTCTGATTTTATGCAGTTTCTCAAATGCTGTTTGTTTTATTTAAATGACGAAAGAGGTCATCATTCTCAGTTTTTCTCACTTTTGATTCACAGAAACTGTCTTAGAGCATGGACCCCAGTAAGAAGTCAGAACCCCCTTTATCTGTAGAAATGGTTCAGCAGAGGGCCAATCCTGACCGCAGTCCATCAGCATCCATCTATGTTCCAGAGCAAGGTGGCTACAAAGAGAAATTTGTGAATGCCGTGGAAGATAAGTACAAATGTGAAAAATGTCACCTCATCTTATGCAATCCTAAACAGACTGAATGTGGACACAGGTTCTGTGAAACCTGCATGAATGCCTTGCTGAGGTATGTTGTTTGTTCTGGTAGAGCATGTTGATACCTTTAAATGTTGTGAACTACTGACATTACTGTGAACACCATTGCAGCTTTAGGAGTATGTTGAGCCTTCCACTGTTGCTTGCTTGAATATTTGTTATCTGTGTGCTGGTGCAAACATTTTTGTTCTATTCTGGGTCAGGGTAAAACAACTGAGCTTTCCATCAGTATTATTGGAACAGTTGTTAAGGTGGTGTAATCCTGTGTAGAAATGTGTTAGGTTAGAATTTCATTCCCTGTGGAGGCAAAATGGAGTAGCTGTTTTGCAAGACTTGCAACTTGGGGTAATCTGGTGTCAAATACACACAGCAAATTGTGTGAGGAAGTGAGCTTGTACATGTTCCCACCACCCAGCCTCAGAGATGGGTGGTGGGACCCATGGATAAATGTACTTGCTTGTGGAGCAGTTTCCCTGTAGCCCTTCCAGCTGTTTGTTATGGGACTTGCATGTCCTGTGGGCTGCAGGAGGGTCAGAAAGGTCAGTCTTTATTACTGAGATGTTTGGGCCAGAGTGCAAAGAGGTGAGTGAATGATAGAGATGTAAAATGAATGCTGAGAGGTGCAATCTTTCCCAGTCTAGATAAGAATAAAAGTGCAATCATTCTGGGAGTATCTAGGTTTTAAGAAGTACCTGTGCATCAGTAGATTTTTTTGCCTCTCAACTTTGGTGCATTACTGCTGGTTGTATTCAGTAGTGTGATTTCAAAACTTTGTGTAAGGTCTGGAGACCATTCAGCACACTTTAATCTCCTGGGGTACATAAGCACCGAGTATGTTCATTTACTACTGGAAAAGCAGAAATACAGAAGATACTTGGCTGGATGAATGTTGTATACTGGACTGCTATCAGAGAGAGCATTTGACTTTGGAAGCCTTGGCACTCAGTTTGCTTTCTGTGACCACTCTGACTCTAGATGATGGTTTATATGGCACTTGGAAATACTGCAATCTGATACCCAAAGAGACATAAGTCAACACTACATGCAGCATGGCAAAAGAGTATGGAAGTTATTACAATACTCAATCTCCTGATAAAGAGTAGTCTGTGTACTGGGCAAACACAAGGGTCCATAGCTCACTAATGCTCTCATGCAGGTTTTGTGCCTACAGCATTTCAAATTTAAAACAACAACCAAAAAAACCACCAACTTTTCTTTTGATACACAGTGTGAAATGAGGTGTGGTATTTAAGAAATGCAGTTATTTCTTATGCCTTATGTGTTTTTGGAAGACTCTTACGTGGTTAATAACAGTGCGAAAAACCAAACACCTGCTATGCTTGGATGTGAGCAGGTTGGCAGAGCAGATCCTTGACAATCTAAGCAGTAACAATTCTGGCATTGCTAGAGTCTGGGCAGTTTTCCTTCCCTGCTGTGAGACATGCACATGTGCTTATTACAGTGTAGCTAGAATATGTGTAATTTTATCTTCCTAACTTTCCAACCAGTCTGTTACTGAAAAGGATACGTGCTTAATGCTATTGAGTTATTTCACTTTATTTAAGTGCTTGTTGCATGCAAATCCTTTATTAAAATAAAATTTACCTCCCTCCCTTTATTGTTTTTTTTTAATAAAAAGCGTGCCATAAAATTGAAAGTAAAATAGGTTTATGTTGGTCCTGTATTTGGCGCAAAATTTTTTCATTCAGTGTTGATATGTTGCTGCATACACAAACACAATAATTATATGCTAGCAACTTCTCTTCCAGGGTTGTTTGAGGACAAGGAATTGGGAGTTAGTGGAGATAAAGCAGTAAAGATGTCTGCTCAGTATGCAAGAGTAGTTTGAAAAAGCAAGTTGGATGCTTGAGTGAATTCAGTAAGAGCAAGGAAAGCATGACATTGTATTAAACACTATATGCCCTGATGTAGTTTAGATTCCTTTTTTTTTCCTGACTTATGAAAACCATTACAGATATTGAAGCTTCAAGGTACTTAAGATGCTCAGAAATATGATGAGACACAAAATGGTTGGTTTGAAGAGCAGAAGCCAGCGAGATGATTTGAAATAACCATACCGAATATATAACATAATTGAATTTTTTCAGCCTTTTACATTGATTTGCACTGCTGCTAGCAGCCACAGCTCAGGTAGCCTGTCAGTGAGTTGCTTTATGAAAGAATTCACGCAGCTTTTACCTGGTGCTTTTCGTCTCGGTGCTTTACAAGGGAGATAATTTTGACTGTTCCCATTTTATGTGGGGAAAAGAAGCTGTAAAGGAACAGAATCACAGAATGACTAGGTTGGAAGAGACCTTCAGGATCACTGAGTCCAACCCATAAGCACCTCAACTAAACCATGACACCGAGTGCCACACCCGGTCTTTTCTTAAACACATCCAGGGATGGTGACTCCACCATGAACAAAGCAGCCTGCTCTGGTGGAAGGAGTTCCTCTCCATGGCAGGGCAGTGGAACCAGATGAGCTTTGCTCTCTTCAGCCCAATCCATTCTATGATTCTAAGGGGTTTACACTACAACACTTGGCAGGTCAGAGCCAGAAACAGCTGTAGAAACTCAGGTTTTCTGCACTCCAGTTTCTCTTCACAGTCTGCCCTGCTCCTGATTCTGCCTGTTGTCCAAGAGGTCACAAGTTTGGTAATTTACCAAGACAGCTACAAGGCAGTAGTTCAGATAGAGGAGGCAGCAAGCATCTGTGACAGTTGCTAAAACCGGAACAGACTTGAAGGAGATGGACATAAATACTTTTTTACCCTAAAAGGATGTATAATTGACTGTCAGAGAAAGTAAATTTTCATTAGATATTGTTTGAAAAACAATAATTGAAGAAACAATATTTTGCCTGTTTGCACAGATTGAGAAATGACAACAATTTTGGATCAGATGCAGACTGAAAAATAAGGAATGAATTTTACCGACTTGAAAACCACTGTGCAGTTGTGTGGAGACATTGTGGTGGAAAATTTTCCATTTTTTTGGAAATGCCAGATACTTTCCAGTGAAAACTCAAATGTTGAAATTTATTGAAATAACGTTGTACTTTCCCCTTATAATGAACTGTATCCACTTTTAATGGTTTTAGAATATATTGAATAATCAAAACTAAGTGCCTCATAAACGGAAATTTTTGTACTACAAAAATTCAGATGAACTAAAATAGTTTTCCTCTTTTCTCTTCAGGTCTTCTAGTCCGAAATGTACAGCATGTCAAGAAAGCATAGTAAAAGATAAGGTATTGTTAAAATAATTTCTTATTCAAGAGTATTGAACTGTGTGGTGTAAACAACTTGTGTTACTGTTATGTGGTAATTATTTAATAAACCTAATAAGCTGCCTAAAAAGGTAGGTTTGTCATAAAACCTAAGCCATGCATTTTAAAGAGGTAGGTAGCTAATTTCCCTGTTAACCTCATGGTAGAAAACATGACAGCTTCATCCCAAAAAGTCCAGACAGGTGTCACATCTTGTATTCATAGCTGGGAAGCTGCAGCAACACATTGCAGTTGTCCTCCCATCAACCAAGAGGATGATGAGAAATATTCCATCTCCTGTAGATGCAGGGATGTGACAGGTCTAGTTGAACACTGATTTGGCTCTAGACCAGTGGCTGCTGTTTCACTCATCTCTTGTACAGTGTGGTGTTCAGTGAACCCCACTGGAATTAGGACAGTGGGAAGTTACAGTAATGGTAATGGAATCAGATTCTTTTTTATATGTTGAAGTTACTTCAGTGATAGCCTCTTCACTGTTTTTCACATC
Organism: Peucedramus taeniatus; assembly: GCA_013400575.1. Taxonomy (NCBI): domain Eukaryota; kingdom Metazoa; phylum Chordata; class Aves; order Passeriformes; family Fringillidae; genus Peucedramus; species Peucedramus taeniatus. The sequence goes on along the minus strand of WBNO01021024.1, from coordinate 741,214 downwards.
AAAACTTTTTGCTGCCCTTGAAACGTTGAAGGTAGAAAAACTTCTTGGCTTGGTGCATGGTTTATGTGGTTTTACATTATTGCTAAATTGTTCGGTAACTTATTTGTGCTAGTAATTTTTCTTGCCTAAATGAATACTTGTGTTTGCAACCATTTTCAAGAAAAGGTTGATGGGTACATTAATCTCTTTGTTTTAATCTAAAACAGTTCTCTGAACAGTGCTCAGTGTAATTTGGTTTTAACACAGATGGACTCTTCAGGAGTTTAGACCAACAATCATGACGCCTAATTTATTTGTTCTTTTAACTCTGACTTTCTGACTCTCAATATACATAAATATGTACATTTGCTATGAAACTTCAAGTATCTTTAAAACAGAACAAGAAGGCCAATGTATACTAAATACCTGTTAGACTAACTGTGCAAATCAGTGTTTTTCATGAAACTGGAAACCTCTCTTCCTGTAGAATGCTGAAGTCCTAAATCACAGAAATGCTTTTAGATAGTCTTTGAAAAACTTAAAGGTTGTCTTCTTACCTTATCTTCACTCAGCAAAACTCTGCATACTGACCCTGTGAATTACTTTGGAAAAGATACTGCAGCATAGCCAATTGATTATTTAAATGAGACTTGTTGATTCATTAAACTTCCCACACGCTTCTGAAAAGTAAATAGAAATCAGTGACCTGTGTCAGATGGGATCAGATGAGAGTGATTGCAGTGTTCCCTTCTTCACTGATACTGGGGATAGGTTCATGGTCACTGTGGGCAGGTGGATTATAATTCTTGGTTAAGTGTTAGCATGCAGAACCATTCCATAATTACAGGAGTGCTGCAGTGTGCACAGGAGTCTGTTTATCAGAGAAGCAGTCATAGGTTGGGCTGGGTTCTTGAGGTATTTCTTAAAGGCTGTTAAAGCAGTTGAAAAACAATTAGAAGTTTATCTCTTTGGTTTTGGACTTTTAAAATAGCGGTAATGGTTTTCAGTTCTTGTCTCTCTCTAGTTCCTGCCCTTTGCAACTTGGCTCCTTGAGAGTTCAGTTGTGTTGTCTCTTATAGGGTAAAACTCAAACCCCAACCTCTCTATTTGTAACTTCTTCCAGTTTTATTGTGGACAAAAAATGCTGAAAGTGCTCATAAACATTAAAATGGAGAGATAGTTAAAGCCTGCTTATCTGTGAAATAAAAAACCTCCTTCCATCCAAAACCTTAGAAAATACCTGTAATTACATGTTACCACTGAAGTGCAGGTAGGTATTCCAGCCAGCCAATCTAATAATTTTGGAATCACCATCCATGAAACACTTCCCCTCCAAACTACTGCGCTTTGAGTCTCTTTTGTCTTATGGTATTGTGCCTAATATAGCAGCTCCCCATCGATGGAGAGGGTTCTAGCTTGTGCAGGCCTAATATTGGCAAGCAAATACCAGCAAATTTGGTCCTTTCTTGTACCTTTCCCTCTATTGTATTTACAGTACAACTGAAACAGTAGTGGAGTATCTGTCCAAATACTCTTTCACTGAGTTGCTTCACAGTGGAGGAACCTAAGTGTTGTGCACATTCTAGAAAAATAGAATAGCAGGATTTTATTTCTGGCACATAAAGCTTGAATTGAATGATACTGCTGTAGCTGAATTGCATGGCTTCTATTTTATTTGAACTTGCATATCCTTGAGTGGTTTTCAGTTTCTAAAATAAAGTGATTTTTGATTTTTCAGGTATTTAAAGATAATTGTTGCAGGAGAGAACTACTTGCCCTTCAAATATACTGCAGAAATGAAAACAAGGGCTGTAAGGAACAGCTATCTTTGGGTCAGTTACTGGTAAGTTAATCTAACAGTCATAAGCTTTCTTTTGAGTTAAAAAAGGATGAAAAAATTCTTACAAATTAAAATCACAGTCAATTTCTTAACTTACTCTCACTGTTGGTTAATGTGATTTATGAATGTTACAATAGATTTAAATTGTTTTGAAACTCAGCTTTTTTATGAACTGTAAGGAATTCTAAAAAAAATCATGCAATTGTCTGGTACTAAAGCTTGGAAATATAAATGTATGAACCAAATGAGAACTGGAAGGAGAAATAAAATAGTGAAGAATTTTAATGTGTACTTGACAAATGTGAGAAATTTGATTTCTATTTTGGTGTGTTTTTAATTTATCTTAATCCTCTTGTGTGGTGTTTATGCGTGAAATTAAATTTTTGGCTTCTCCAGAGTTGTGTAAAATAAGGTGTAGCTCTTTTGGTGAAGGCACAAGATAGCAGTAATTCAGTAATTCAACAGTTGTATGGTATGGCTGCACAGCAGTTTGCAGTGAGATGTGTAGACTCTTGCTTTGAGTGATGAGCAAGCTCAGGTACCTAAACAACTTAAAGCAGCCTCTCTGTTTATGTGGAATAATATACCTTTAAAAGAGTGCTTACTTTTTATTTAAATAGCCTGTGTAGAATTTTGTGCTGTGTTAGAATGCTTTTAGTGTAGGAATAGCTCATGTACATCTGTAATGCAGTGAAATCTGCTGTCCAGGTAAAGGGACTGTACAGTCAGAGATTTATTCCTCAGTAGATTTGTCAGTGTTTGCTCTTGTGTGATGCAGTTCACAAAATAACCCTCCTTACTTTGGTTCTGAAGTTATTTAATGTTGGATGTCTTCAAAGGATGCCCAAAACATATGGATGCACAAAGACATGCACAAAATTTAATTGGATTGACTTTTTTTTTTTTAATCTTTCAGATGCATTTGAGGACTGATTGTCAGTTTGAAGAACTCCCATGTCCTCGTGCTGATTGCAAAGAAAAAATACTGAGAAAAGATTTGCCAGACCATGTAGAGAAGACCTGTAAATACCGGGAGACAACCTGTAAATACTGTAAAAGCCAAGTCCCAATGATTATGTTGCAGGTGCAGTATTTTCTGTGTATATACATCAAGATTTCCTACATTAATGTAGAATAATAACAGCTCTTCTTGTCCTTCTCTGTAGCTGGCAAGAGAGCTTTGGCCCCTCAACCAGAATTACTAATTCAAAAAAGAAAATAGGCTGACTTTCAAAACATGTCTTTTTCCTGGAAAAAAAAAGTGCATTGAAGAGAAAATATTTTCTTTATTCTGATGTTCAGGGACTGCATTTTAAAAAGTTCAGGTCCACTGCCTGGTATTGATATTGAAGTTGGTTTTGCTATGCTTTTTAGATTTTTTTATATTTTAGATAATAAATGCAGCTACCATAATAACAATCAAATATTGTGCAAGGAAAGCATAAGTATTGCAATTGACTGGAAAAATAGCATCTTCTATGTAATCATTCTTGGGTACTCTGTGATCTGTTATGGGAGGAAGGGAAGACTGTAAAACCAATTCTGTCTTATGAGAGGAAAGAAAGAATGTAAAAGCAAATTGTACCTTGGCATAACCAGCAGTGGTACATGACAGGCCTAGGATGAGTTACTGCTGTTCTTGGCATCAGATTAGTTTATCTGATAGGCAGCATATTGAGGGTTAGAATTACAGAGCAGAGGTTGAGAAAGTCATGCTTACTTTACACATAGAATTTTAACTTGACTGTTTTTATGTTATTTCACATTGAAAGATATTATGCTGAATCTATCTTCGTATGATTTTAACATTTAAAAAAAAACCTGTCTACATAGTTTCTGTAGTTTGATGGTCTTGGATCTCACACTCTCTTACTTCAGTAAGAGTGATGAAAATTTTATTCTCATTTTTGTTCTTGCGCTAGAAGAACAAAAAGTGTTTTGTGAAAAGTGTGACTTCACTTTGTTAGGTGAAGTCTGACAATGATGAGAAGTGTTCTTTGCTTGGAGATGCTTTTACAGAAAGGCTAGGTAGAAACTTGTCAAGTTCTGGTATAGCTTTGGCTCTGTTATTTGGGTGCACACTTGCAGGGGCTGGTAGTTCAATAACTGTGCCTTACTTAGAATAAGGTGGCTGAGACATGAAAATACACAGAAAAATTAAGTCTGGCCTGTATTTATTCTTGTACATTCTGATACAGAGGTGAAGTGTATTTAGATAGATTATGATTGCTGTTCTCCCAGAATTATGATTAGGCTGAGGATTGGCATGAGGCAAAAAGGGATATTAAAAAGTATGTGTTGTCTTAACAGACAGAATCAGAGATATGTTCTGCAAACTGGATTGGTGGATACTTTTGGAGTTTTTTCCTAGATTTTTAAAAGTTCAGTGGTTATAGAAATGCAGATGGGCTTCTTTGTTGTGGCCTGATTAAAATGTTATCTCACTATACTTTAGTAATAAGAATCACATGCTTAATGACACTGTATGTTTGAATCTTAGAATCACAGAATGGTTTGACTTGGAAGGGACCTTAAAAATCATTCTTGTTCCAACCCTTCTGCTGTGGGCAGGGAGAGCTTCCACTTGACTAGGTTGCTCAAAACCACATCCAACATAGCCTTGAATGCTTCCAGGGATTAAGCATTCACTATTTCTCTGGAAAATCTCCTCACCACCCTCACAGTCTAGAACTTCCTAATACCTGATTTTAATCTGCCCTCTTATCAGGTTAAAGCTCTTCTCCCTTGTCCTGTCTCTACACGGCTCTGCAAAAAAAGTCCCTCTCTGGCTTTTTGTAGGCCCCTTTGGGTACTGTAAGGTTTCTTTTGACTTCTCATTTGAGTTTTGTCCCCCTGTTGAGTTCATCTCTGGGTTCTGTAGCCTAGAATTTTCTCTAATGCAATAATGTGATAATGACTGAAGCTGGCCTCAGTGACTTGAACTGAAAATGGAGATAGGGGGAGCAGACTGAGAAAAAAGGTATGCAAATGGAAACAAAAAAATTTACTGGAGAACATGTGGTTCATGTCTTCATAGAATCCCGTGACCCGTGGGGTAGGAAATCCCCGTTGTTGGAGGCAGACTCCAACAAGTTAACATTGTCAGTAAAATGCTTTTTTAGGCTGCATTTGTCTTGGCTGCATGCTCACTTGGTGACTTCACCTCTTAATGTCCTTTATTCAAACCATCTAAAAATGTAGGGGTTTTTTTTGTCACAAACCTACTTTTTCCATACGCTACCTCCTGACAGATAAAGATGGTGCATTGTTAAAACAGAAATTAGTAGTATGAAATGCTTCTGAAATACTGTATTTTACTGTGTATAATCCACAAATCTGCTTGGAAGTGCTTTTCCTGTGAAAATGATACTTAGCAGTAGTGTGACATGGATCTGGAAGGACAGCACTGTTCCATGCCTGGGCTCCTTCCTGAAACCCTGGCCATAAACCAGACCCTGCCAGGACAGTCTGGGCTCTGCCCGGTGCTCTGAAATACGGCTGAGCTGACTGGGACAGCATTAGGGAAGACCTGAGACATTGTCCCTTGCTCCCTGTCACTGCTCTGGAGCCAGACATGTTCCCAATGTGTCTCTGGCTCTTCTGGGAGCCATGTTAATATCCTGCCCTGCCCTCACCTGTGCTGGGAGCCCTGCATGTGCTATCACCTGGGGTTTGTGCTGGATTTGGTGTTTGGCTTTATGTACTCAGCTGGGTGAACTGAGATTAAGAAGGAGAGAGTTCTGCAACTGGACTGGAGTTACTCTGGTATGTCCTGAAGTCACTGGAAAGGCTTGCCATGGCTTCAGTGGGTGAACACTGGGATGTAGAGCAAGGAGGAAAACAGGAGAGAATGCTGAGAAGTTGCATGTTGCCTTTTTATCAAGACTCAGTGTCACAGCCTTTGTCAGATAGTTTGGGTAGGTTAGGGAATTAAAATTAGGGAATGAACACTAGAAGGGAGTATTACTTTTCTGGGTTTGTAGTTGATAAATAACTAAGATGTGTGTAGGGCATTAGGCTCCTAAAGTGGTTGTGTGAGATGTCTCCCTTCAACACAGTTCAGATGTGTTGAGAGGCCCAGGTCCAGCTCTTGACTCTGAGCAGGAGTGGTGCTTGGGGGCTCAGCTTGTCAGAAGAGCATCACTGTCAGCCTGACAAGCTGCTCTGAGGAGAGGTTCCTGGCTGGCTACCCTGGTGGGGATGGACTGATGATGGCTCAGGAGCTGTCCCAGCTCTCTGGCTAAGGAGCAGCTGAGGGTTCCCTGGTTCCTGTCACTGGGACTGTGCCACATCCCGAGTGAGTGTGAATGGGGAGCATGGCAGGGTAGAGGGGTCAGGACAGTGTCTGATGGCCTGCTTTAAAAGGAACAGATACACAGCTTCAGATAGTGGCAGATTTATGCCAGAGTTCTGACCAAGGCCTTTCAAATCTTGGAAATCAGATCTCCTTTACATCTTGGTTTTGTTTCAAAAAATAGACCTGGTTACTGGACAAAAAGGGCCTGCAATTTGTTCTTCCCTTTCTAACAGGCTTATAAATCTAGAGCTTTGTTTCCTTTGCTTTTCTTAAGTACCAGAAATGAAGCAGTGTGTTTCAAGTTGAATGGGACGTGTCACTTGATGAGAAGTGTATTTTTCATTGAAGTTCATTGAGTTTATTGAGAAAACTGAGAGGAAATGTAAATTCAGTTATCTTGGGCCTGACTTTCTTCCCTCACTGGAATGGTAGGGTCTGACAGCTGTGTTGAGATACCTGTCATCTGGGTTCAGGTTAAAATCCCTGCCCAGCATCATGATGTGTTACAGTGAGTCTTAGGTGTTTGGGAATCAAAATTAGAGAAGAATTGAAAGGGAATATCCATACATAGGAAAGAGAATCTCTGAGAGTGGGCAGTGTACATTTCTGATTAACTTTTCCATGCAGTATATACCCTTACTAGAAAGGACATCTACACTGGTTCTGCTTTCTCTTAAAGATGCCCAGTTTTGTGAGTAATTGTTGGGGGTTTAAGCTTGACTTTGACTACTGTTTCATTGTATGAAGTAAAGCCAATAAAATGGTAAGCAAATAGATTTGCTTTGCATGGTAGAACACAAGGAGCCCCTTGGTTTTGCTTCAGAATATCAACACCTCCATCAGAAGTATAAAATGATGTTTGAGCAATTGCAGTTCTATAACTGCGCAATTCAGAATAACATTGAAAAAATCTTGTGGGATTTTTAATTATTGTAGGATGCTTTTCTTTGCAGGTAAGTCCTCTCTTAATTAAAGAGTAAGATCTGATTTGTGGTTTGTTTGCTTTTTTCCTCTGTAGAAACATGAAGATACAGACTGCCCATGTGTCATGGTTTCATGTCCTCATAAATGTAGTGTTAAAACACTGATGAGGAGCGAGGTAAGAAGTCATGCCCAGTGTTGTGCTGAAAAATTAAATAATGTCTTTAGTAAGATCTCGCAAGAATTTTGCCAGAAGCCATTTCCTTGTTAAAATGTGAGATCTAAGGAAAAGCTTTTTCTACCACACAGTTAAGTGTGATAACACTCAAATATTTTTAATGATATCTTGAAAAACTATTTAAAAGGAAACAATTTCTTAATTTTGAGTCATTATTATACTTGGCTTGTCCAAGATTAGCGCATGTCCTTCTTGCTTTTGTTTTTACTAGCTCTCCCCCTGCCCTTCCCTTGTTTCAGCACCATAGAGTAGCATCTTGGGGTAGTTAGCTTATATTAAAATAAAAATACACAATTAAAATTCAGTCCACGTTGAGAAGAGTTAGTAAAGACTACAGAAATCATACAGATGTGTAATTTCATGGAAAAACTTAAATTACTATTAAATCTATTAAATTTTAGGGGGAAAATAGTAACCGATACTTAGAGAAATGGTGTGAGATTAAGGTTGAGTACAACGCTCCAATAGCAGATGCAACAGTGCATAAAAGTTTATCCTGATGTGTAGAAGCTTCCAGTAATATGTAGATGAAAAAAAAATTTAGGCCTGGCTTTGAAGAGATCCATGTTCTTGTACATGAAAAGATAATAGTAGCATCTGTCAAAATTGAGGTACTTAATTTTTCTATTAAAGTACAACTAACTTGCCAAGGATAGAGAAGAACTTACTGAAGTCTTCATCACTCAGTAAGCCTCTTTAAAGGAAAGTGAAGTTTCTGATCTGAGGATGAGCTTTTCTCTTTCCTCTGCTACTACTTCCCAAGCTGGATTCATCCCATTTTTCAGTTGCACTTATAAATAATTAATTGTGGCAGAGTGCAGAAGGCACATAAGACTTCTGCCAAAGTTTAATGCAGTCTTTTCCTCCAAGATTATGAAATACAAAATGTATGATAGACACTGTATTTTTTAAGAGAAATTGAGATGTTCAGAAAAGAGAAAATACATATACTGGCCAACCCTACCAGTGCTTACTGCCAAGATTAGATCCTGGTTCTGGAGCACTTTGGCTTATTCTTAAACCCTGACTTTAGCAGTTACTTTCAGAAGAGGTGTGTCTGAGTGCTTTTAAGAGCTGCACCATTAAAGTCTGGGTTGTTACACAGAGTCAGAATGGGGTTTGAAACCATGGGTAGAAACAGAACTTTAAACAGCCCTTTGCCCTGCATCATCTGTTGCTGTATGTTGCTTATTTTTTTTTCTAATACTGTGAAAATGTATGTATTTCTTGGTTGCATGATTAGGGACAAGAAGTCTAATGCAGAAAATGGGAAAATGCCTGCCTGACAGTTTGAGAAAATTCTGTGGTGTACAAGTGGATATCATACTGTAGAATAAAAGGCAATTTTCATGTTTAATTCACAACTCTTTGGCAGACTTCTGGTTTTCAGAAGTTGTAAAACGTGGCATTCTTGTAAAACCTGTTAGACCACATGTCCCTTTCTTACTTCATTTTTTTTTTCTTCCACTACATGTCTTTTGAAATGATACTGTGAATTTCTGCAGGTAGTGTTTAGAACACAATAGTTGTGAATCAGAGATAAGTGACCGATGGCATCTCGGTATGAGATTTTAAAGACTCTCCTGTCTGTTCCAGAGCTACACATTGAGAGCAGTGTTGATTCACCACTTCTTTCCAGGGAGGTGGATGAGCTGAGTCATGTGGGGCTTAAGGTGTGGGAATTTCAGATGAGATTCTGCAACCCAAAAGAGTGATGCCAGCTGAGGAGCCAGGCTCTGCTTTGCAGGAAATACAAACTGCAGACTCTGTTTTTGAAAGGAGAGTGTTTGTTAGGCTGTCCTTTCCAAAAATGTCTCTCTGGTCCAACTTTTAGGCAGTTTGCATCCAGCTGCTGCCATCTGTGCTGCTGCTGTCCATGTATATGTATATGCTTCACTTTTAAATGAAAAGTGGTCTGTGCTCGTAATAATCCAAGATATTGGACTAAATCTCAATCTGTGAAAAATGCAGGCATTTTACTAATCAGTTTTAATCCTGTGTACTGCATTTTTTTAAAGTTACTTAACTGTACCTATGCTAAAACTCTGTCTGTTTCATGCAGTACTTGTTTAGTCTTTTTTGTGTAATTTAACTGTTAAATTTAGGCACGAAGAATTGCATGTTATGTTTTGAAAAGTTGGTTCCTTGTGAAATTAGGATTAGAAAAAAATGTACTTTACTACAGTGAAACTGATCTTAAGATATGCTCTAAGCACCAGTAAAAAAAAAAATCACTTTTTGAGAAAAGATTAGCCATTTACTAAAGTCAAATGAAATCAAATAATTGTAGAGTATGTTCTTTCTGTTTGTTTTAGTTTTTTTTTAATTGGGTTGCCTATTGCAATAGTCTTTGGTAGAAGTTTCACTGTATATTAAGTGTATCACACTGTATACTGTATTGGCATGTGCGTGTGGTTTACATATGTGTATATACAGAATTAGCACTTGAGATCAGACTGGAGAAAATATACACATGTGTGTTGTATGTTCTGCAAATGGCACACAATACAAACCTGATAACCTCTGCCCTTTATGTTATCATGCAAAAGTATTTTTGCCAAAACTCACATTTTTTTCCTATTGCAGTTGAATGCACATTTGTCAGAATGTATTAATGCCCCAAGTACCTGTAGTTTTAAGCGTTATGGCTGCACTTTTCAGGTCAGTATATAACAATTATACTTCCCAATTGATGAAAGTCTGCAAATAGAACCTAATTCTTTGATAGGAAAGTTCTGGACTTCTCTAGTTGCACCAAGTGTCTATACAGGAGATGTTTGATTTTGCATTTTAAAAACAAAAGCCCACACATTCCTGCAGTGGTTTGTGAGTTCAGTTGTTAGGTGTATCTTGTTGAAATAGGAATATGAACCATTTGAAGAACTTGCTAACTTAGGATAAGAGGAAAGTCTCTTTAGTTCTTCATAGAATAGACTAGTAACTTCAGTTGTTTCTATGAAAGCATTTTCTTGAACTAAGTATGTTTATATTTTCTCTCATTTGTGTGTCTTAATATTTTTAATTGAGGTTACATGTAGGTTAGCGCACTTAAAACATGTATTTTTATGTGCATTAATATGTCTGTGTGCACACAGGTGTATAATCAAAGCATGAAATTTATTTTTTAAAAAAAGTTTTAGGTTTTAATCCTGGCAATCCCTGCAATATTTAAAAAAATAAAGTCAAACCTGAGAGTTTAGTTTCAGTAGTATTATTCCAGTTTCTTCCAATATTCTGCTTCCTTTACCATAAATCCTGGGGAATTTGGATGCTTATGTAATGAAAATATTAGTTAGGACATTTCAGAGATCGCTGACAGGAAAAAAGGGCGTTTATCTGATAGAATGATTCATTTGTTAGCCCATGACTATTTAAAAAGACAAGGACTCACTGAGAGCAACATGTCTCTATAGATGATGTCCTGCAGGTATTTCCAGGTTCTTAAATAATGAGCATTCATCTTTTTAAGTGTTAACAGTAATGCTCTTAGTGGTAGAACTGATCAATGCTGTAACCCTGCGCACTGTTATGTTGTACGTATTGCCATTCATTTTATGTATGTATATGTGTGCATATATGTACATATATCCACATATATATTTTTAGTACTTTATATAGAGTACATACCTTGAGGATCATTGAAACACTCTCAGTTGCTTTGCAGCCCTATCTACCATGAAAGCTAATATTCTCTGCATTGCAAAGCACTTACTGAAGTAGGTGTAGTGCAACATGATACAAATGAAGTAATGTGGTCTGCATCTTATGTACTCTGTATATAATCTATGTGTGTTCTGTAAACTCTTTATATAGTGGTTATTTGTAACAGCACTTATAGGTTGTGCAGAGGCAGCATATATGAATATCACAGAACAATCATGGTAACATCTTAAACATGACAAAATAGGCATTATAATAACTCTCAGTGTAGTTTATAAAGCTGGCAGTTTCCAGTGATGATAAATTTATCTTAAATATTTGTCTTTAATATTCAGCTGAAGGAAAATGTAATGCTTATGAAGCTGTTCATGAAATAGAACAAGTTTTAAATTACAGTTAGTGGAATTGGAAGTTTCAGATTTTATATGACTCAAGGGTTTTATTGTGCTTTGTTTAGTTCTAAGCTACACCAAAAGACTCTAAAATACAACTAATTTTGTAAATCTTGTTCATCTTTATTGTTTCTGAGTTATCAAGCACACTGGATGGAGATTCATAGCAGTTGTATAAAACACTTGCTATATTAAATGTATTCCTGATTTTTGTAAATTCCCAAGTAGATTTCCCTCCTGTCTGCAGTTCTGCAACAAGCACCTGTGAACCAAAATATGTAGTGTTGGTTCGATGTCTTTATATACTCTTTCTTTGTAGGTTTAAAAGAAGTGGAATTGGCTAAAATGTATAAATTCTTTGTTGTCACAGGGAACAAACCAACAAATTAAAGCACATGAAGCCAGCTCAGCAGTGCAGCATGTTAACTTATTGAAAGAGTGGAGCAATGCTCTAGAAAATAAGGTATATCTTCTACTCACTTCTAATTTTCATTGACTTCTTTAAATCATACATACTGGAAGAAGCGCTCTTTTCCTGTTTCACAGCTGTTCAGCATTACAGCTAAAGCACTAGTAGGCTTCAAAAGCTGTCAAGCCATTTAGCATATCCTTGTACCTTTGTTATATAATAAAATGCTGTGAGAAACTTGGCTTCGCAACCCCATGGACAATTTTCCTCATTAAAAACTTAATTAAAACACTTTCTTCAGATAAATAAACAGTCCAGTGTTATATTTCCTCTCTGAGCTGCCTTCTTACAGAACAGAGAGTTCAGAAAGCCATGGCAGCACTATAAGCTGTATCTTTGCTGCCTCATCATTTTTCCTGACATAACCTCAGAAGTGTGTAATAAACTCGTTTATTTTATTTATTTCTGTTCTTGCTCTCCAAACTTAAAGACCTTCACAGGTTAATTAAATTAAATATACTGTAACTTGTGGGCATAATGATGTCTGCTTTAGTGCTAGACCAGCATGAAGTTCATGTTGCAGTGTTTCCTTGGGACTCCAGGTTTTAAATTGTTTAGGATTTGGGAGATGCTGGGAGTTGTATCAGCTATGATCTTGTGAATAAGCTTGAATGACTTAACCACATGTTCTGTGAATAAAATTCAAGCCTTTGATTTAAAAAATGCAAAATTTCAGATCAAATTGCTGTTTTCTTAAATAATTTTGAAAAAGTCTTACATAGACATCAAACTGATGTTTCTGTACTTTTAGGGGAAAGAAGATCCCAGAATTACCAAAGTATTTTACAAATGCAGTCACAAGAGTGAGGAGCCCCCCTTCAGACTTTTCTCAAATGTGTTCACAAGTAGCAATTCCAGTGTAAGCTCAGTGGCACTTAGGATATGATTTCTGTCATCTCGGAGCGGATGACGAGCTAGAGTTTAGCAAACTCTATCTAGAAAGCATATTCCCTTCTTGGCCTACAGAGATCTCTTCTGCCTGGGTCTCCAGCAAGATCATGCAGCTGCAGGAATTTTAGTTTTAAAGCAGATATTAACTGGAACAGTGTAATATGTTTTTTGCCTAGCATGTTTGTTCCTGAACCTACTTGGTTTTGAACTTGAAGCCTCTTAAGGAAGCCATTGAACCTGGGAGAGGTCTAATACAGATTTTTTTAGATAGAATTTTTCTACACGTATAGGTAGGTCTTAGTTTGACAATCCATAACATTACTTAAGTTTGTTTTTGCATCTGAAACTTTATCAATGTAGGAACTTTACATTTTTCCGTTTTGAGAGATACAGATTCATATCCTTAGTTTGTTTTTCATTAGTCTGACGAAAACTACACAATTTATTTCACATAATAGGAAAAAACCCATGTTCCCTGTGACTTGCAGAATAGATCATGCTCTGCCTTTTCTCAGTGTCCTGAGAGGTGCTTTGTCATTTAAAAAATGCCCAGTGGTTCTATGTTTGTCTCTTATAGACCTTAGAGATTATACACTTTACTACTGTTTTATGCTCAACTTTGTTTCAACTTTCATTTAGGACATAACTGCTTATCATCATATGTCCATTTTTTTTTCTTTTTACTTCCTGCTTTGTAGACTTCTTCCTATTCATAATAAAGAGTTGAATCACTGGAAATCCCAAGCCAGTGCCAAGTTACCAGAATAGCTAACCACATGTCATATGTCAGTGACTTTATTCTAGGGAAGGGTAGCAAAATGATTTGTAACTTCATTGCTGTGCTCTTCTTTGAAGAAAAAAATTAATCAATGCACTGAAGAACAACAGTGCAAAGTCAGCTTGGCTGATGGGTATCTCAGAAATCGTAGCCCTGCTGAAGCCAGTGGAAGTCTTCTTAGTTTGTATAGGGTCAAGATTTCTTTTGGGGTTCTCTCTGTAGTACATCTGGAGGGGAAAGGAGAAGTTCTCTTCTCCCAGTCACCACATTCTTTAACAGTGCATGTGGAGTAGGCAGACTGGAAGTGTTCAGAGCTGCAAAGCTTGTGCTAAGTTAAGAGTGTAGTATTGAATGGTGCTGGTGACAAAGAGTAGTATGAGAAGGTCAGATGTAAAATCTTGAAGCAAAACTTTGTGGGGGGTATTAAAATTGAGTGCTTTTTCCCCCCTCTGTGATGGCAAAGAATTGCAGACTGAACTCCCACAGTTTTGTAATGTTGGAAATAATCAGTTGAAATAATTTTGTGGCTTCATCCCATTCTTACAGAAAACTGGTATAAACTGTTTTTTCTTTTTTAATGAGACTTCAATATGGAATCTGTTTGAATACAGCTTCTTGTGGCATAAGATTTTTTCCATTCTTCTTTAGTAAGCAACAATAAGCAACTGCTTAATTTGCAAAATTGCTGAATAAGAGCATGCTTTTTCCTAGGAATATTTCAAATATGCCAACTAAGTAAAGGAAGCTGATGCAATTTGTAATTAAATGCCGTGTTTCCTTTACCCTTTTTTAAACTGAAGTTCCAAAGACTTATGCTGAAACTATAGCTGAGAAACTACTTAGTGTTAAATATTTTTTTTATTCACAAATCCCCACCAAACTACAATTGCTGACTTAGCAGTGACCGTTCTGTATGATTAAGGACTGCAGGATATAATTCTACTTTTCTTGTATTCTCTAAAGCTCTGTGGAAAAATCTCAGGACAAGACAGGCCCATGTTTTATAACTTGTACAAAAATGGAAATGCAATGCTTAGTGACCCAGAGCAGAACTGCCTTGTGATTGGGAGGCCTGGGGAGGAAACAGTGAGAAAAGGGAAATGTAAAGATCACAATTAACTAAAGAACTCTGATTCATTAAGGAAATGGAGGATGCAAAAAAATGAAGCATCCACCCAGCAGATCTTAAATATCTGGGAGGCAGAGGTACTGGTTTAAGTTTAATTTTTTTCTACTACCTAGGCTTGCATTCCTTCAACCTCAGTATTGCTTCTCTCTCTGCACTGACAAACTTGGCTTTGTCTCATTTCTGTTGAGTTTCTTTTGCCAGTTTTTCCATGTATAAAGTGCAGAACCAGCCTCTGTGTGTATATGCACACATACTGTACTGTACTGTATTGAAAAGTAGATACCCTCACATATATTACAGTATCTCTGTATTTTTGGGACCCTGTCTGATGAACTTGTTTGAATGTCTGTGGACTTTGACAGTCCTTTGTCTAGTTTAGGCTGGTTCAGAGATTTGAGATGAATTACCTTTTCAAACAGGCTGGGTTCTGCTAGGAATGCAGCAACACATAAGGGATTTGGTGATGGCCTCTGATAAGAGGGCAGTTAGGGGGATGGAATTCTGCAGTGGCACCCACATAGAGGTAGAGATGGCAACTAGCACCTGTAATAGAGGCCAGGGAGTAGATTTTTTGAGAACATGAAACATCCAAGTAATTGGTTTTGATGTGAAGACTTTTTTGGATCTGAAATGGTGCTGTGTCATATCCGTTTTGAAGATCTATCTGTGGAACAGTCAGAGCATGTCCAAACATCATCTTGTGCCAAGTGTTTGTTTTCTCTGTTTTTGCTGCTGAATGATCTTGCCTGGGGGAAAACTACATTTCTTTAAAAATCAATGCACCACCACCAGCAAGCAGCCCCCTTCTCCAAACCACATTAATGAACAAGCACTAAGCAGTGTGACAGAAAATATTTACTGTATTACTTTCATCCCCAAGGAGATATATAATAGATATTCTTTTAACAAGGCTCATGCTTTAAAAACAGAATGAGTCACTAATGAATAAATTCATAAAATGTCAGTAAAGAGAGAGAATGTAATTCACAGCCTGTAGTTCTTTGGTCTTTTCTACTAGTAGGCACCATTGGATTGTCCTTCAGATGCATGGATCCCTTCTGTATTCACTCATCCCAAGAGTTTTCATTGCCATCACATTCTTTTAAGCCAAGTCAGTCCCATGCAGATGTTCTTCCTTAAATTTGCTATAGATCAGGACAGATTGGAGTAGGTGAAGAAGATTAGTGTTCCCTGATCCAACCAGTTCAGCTTGTCTCCAGTGTCCCTTCTGTGCAGGGCTCAAGTTCTTAACACCATTTTAGAGTGAATTAGGTTGTATCTTCCAAACTCCAAGCAACTCCCAAGTCAGTTGGTGGAAACCAGGAAACCAAGCCATAAAACAAGAAGTGAATAAAGATAATGTTACATTTAGACACAAGTTCTTTGTTGGTTTTGTGTCCCATCTGCACTTTCTTAAACCAAAGTTGTACCAATGCCATGTATTGGAAGTGCAAAAATAGCTATAAGAAGGTTGGGTTTTATTTATTTATTTATTTGCAATACGTGGAGAGAGATTTTAATAGGATCTTATCCCTTTCATGTGTTTAAGATAGTTTTAAACTAACAAAGTTATAGGTTTTTTAACAAACTTTGGCAGGAGTAATTGTAGAATTTTTTCCAGGTGGCCTTGCTCCAGAATGAAAGTTTGGAAAAGAACAAGAGTATACAAACTTTACATAATCAGATTTGTAGCTTTGAAATAGAAATTGAAAGACAGAAGGAAATGCTGCGGAATAATGAATCTAAAATACTTCATTTACAGGTAAGAAATACAGACTCACCCCATTAAAGCAGAAATGGTAGCTTCTGTGCCTTTACACTTGTGAAGTGAGGTGGTCTAATTAAAAGGGGGGGGAGAGATTTTACATTATCAGAGACCCATTCTGATTTTTTTTCTTCTGGTTTGTTGTGTTTAATGGGGTAAGGTACTTCACTAAACCCCTGCAATTGCCTAGCCTATGTTAAAACAAAAAGAAAAAACTGTTTAAAAAGGGAAAAGATTGGAAACAAAATAGAGATCTTATATGAAGAATAAACTTTTTTTTTTACGTAAACCACTTAAGTCCCACTGAAGGACAAGATTAGCCCCTTAAAATTGTCAGGTATTACATATATTCCTTTTCTACTTGGTGGTAATAAAAAAAAAAAAAAAAAAAAGAATCATGAGTGAGATCAGTCTGGTGTGGATTTAATTCAAGCATAGCATAATGCATTTGAATACACTTCTTAACAATCCAGATTTCTGTTGTCCTTCTGAGGAAAATTTATCTAGTTATTCCTTTGCTCATAGGTCTGAGTTTCATTCTCAGACCTCTCATTCTGTGTTTTGAATGACCTGGCCACAAGCCAGCATGAAACTAGGAATCCTCAGGATGCCCTAGCATGGTGGTTAGCCCAAGCTGAAATTCCTTGCTTTGTATTCAGAGCTGACTTGGAATGTGGGTGCTGGGAATTTGTATTAGCTTGCATGATACTAACCACAATAAGGGAAACCTCAGGAGATACTTAGCAAGCAATTGTGGAGGTATCATTTACACATTAATGTAATATGTCTGCTGCTAGAATATCAGATACTTGTTGTAGCATCCATCTTAAAGGAATGTAAATAAAATTATCTTTTTCACTTACTATTCATGTTACGTATAAACTGCAAATGTTGATAACTCAAGAAAGATAAACGTATCCAAACAACTCAAGAAAGATAAAGGTATCCAAACCAGTGTGTGGCTAAAATTCAAAGGATGGCACATTCAGGAGCTCAGAGCCTGGAGACCCTTGATGATGGTTTATAAGGAAACCTTCAAGTTTGGCAACTGCAACATTTTTCCTTATAGCAGTAATTTTTTTCCATGACCTGCCCACTTAGTAACCAGCTCAGCCTGCCTTACTCATTGTTACTTGTCTGATGATAGTCTGGGATATGGTTGCCTGCCTGCAATATTGCATTCTGACACTGGGGAGCTAATCCTTGTATGTACTGATATTGCTGATTGAATCTACCAGGAGGTAAGTTAATTTGTAAGCCTGGAGTTCTTACACATGCTGTCTCAATGGCCAGCAGTGAGAGTGGAAATGGAAAAAACATAGAGCAGAGTTTTTCATTATTGTCTTAAATGACAGATTGCAATATCTTTTTCCTCAAACTGTAAGTGTTAGCAAAATCAATTTTTGAGTGATTGGTTTAGGAAAAAAAGAAAACCCCAAACCACTACAAAGCAGCAAATTCCAACAGGTGGCTTTGTGGTGGTAATAAGTACTGGAGAAAATGTTTTGCTCTTTTTCTCTTTTTTTTTTTCTTTTTCTTTTTTTTTCTTTTTTTTTTTTCCCTGCTCTTTACTTCCTCTGTCCAGCTATTTCAATTTAGTTAAGTCAAATTGTATTTCAGTGCTATTTCAACCTGTTTCCTTCCACTTAGCAAAATTTCCTGGTTCAGTTTGATTGTTAAGGGTATCCTGGAAACACCCTCAATTTGTTTTTTCCTGGCAACATCATCAGCCTCCTCCTGTTGCCCACCAGGAATGGAAGGAATTCGTTACCTTTTGTGAGCCATTCTTTCCCTGGGCTGTGTTGAGCAGCTGTGGGTTACATGGGAGCTACAGATGCTGCACTAACCAGTTCAGGTCTGAGCAAGGGGTGTTTGCTTAGTCCCCCAAGACCTACAAAGGCTCCTGATGTCCAGTACAGTTCTAGTATTGGCTGTCAGGTGACCTTTTTGGCTAGGGAGTGGCAGCAGCATCAGTGAGCATCACCTGCACTGTGAGGCATCTGACACAACCAGTGTTAATGCATCAAGGGAGTCTGGGCACTGGCAGGAACCTCAGCCTAGAGATGCTTTAAGTTGAGTTTTCTATATATTGGTCTCTAGGGAAAGTGTTTTTACCAAGGGTGTGTGATACTTTTTTTGGTTGCTGTCATGTGGAGAGGAACTTTCACATGTCCAGTTTTTCATATGGACATGGAAGCATATGAGTAAGCCCATTGTAAGCAGGGTGGGGACGTGAGGTACTGAGGGACAAAAGAAACAGTGGCCTCATAAACATAAAATGATTTGATAAGTAATACATTCCTTCAGAGGAGAAGGACACATGATTTCTTTTCCAAGTCAAGCAGGACCTTTTCTAGTCTGTTCTTCAGCTTTTCAATTTCGCCCTATCAGTTGCAATAGAAAGGTCATTATAGCTCTTCAGTTCCTCGTGACATTTTCTGAAATTCTTTTAGTAAGTATAGTGCTAAAATTCTGGAAGTTGTCAGAAATACTAAACAAAAGCCCATATGAAAATCAACATCAAAAGGAGCTCACAATGGTTTGCCAAGCACATAACTCGGGATTAATGATCCAGAGAGGTCAGTTGCTAGAATAAAAAGTGCATGCAGAAAATTGATATCTACTTGAAAATTTATGAGTACAGTATGAGACATCTGTGTGCTTTCTAATGGAATAATTAGAGTGAAAATCTCCACTGCTGCATTAAATTCAGATTTAGTACATCAGTATCTCCCAGCAGGAGGGAGGTTGACTCCCTGTAGGGTAAAAAGATAGAGATCCCACTGCTTTTTAAAAATTAAATAGAAGTCTTATTTCTGATTATTTTATATCTCTTGAATTCTCATGTCAAGGTACAATAGATAAAAATGCTACACTTTGTCCAATGTGAAAAAGAAGCAGCTAAACCGGAATTGGTTATGCATGTACAAAGGTAGAATGTTGCACAGGTTGATGGAGAGAAGTGGGTCCCTAGTAACAACTTTAGGTAAACTTCTCCCAAAAGAGTATCTTAAAATTCTTCTGCATGTTTAGCACTTCCCCCCTTCATGTAAAAATGTGATCATTTATTTTGTTTGATGCTGTGTTAGTCCAAAGAGGTGCAAGCTGTGAGGCACTGTGCAAACCCCAGCCACGTTACTGTTCTTGCCTTGGAAAGTTCATGTTTGGGATGAGTAAAGGAAAAATATCAGACTTGGGCATATTTTGAGTTACTTTTGCGTGTTAACTGTGAACTAGTGGCCAAATCTTTGGTTCTGCTCTCTCAGCATGCAGTCAGGCCATGCTGTGGTATGTTTCCTTATTTATATGGCTAACAGCCCTTCCCTGCTCTACTGTCTGATTACCATCAGCCCAGGTGGGAGGGTGTGACTGTTGGTAGGTGCTGTTTCATAAGTCCAGGCAAGCTGCTTCATATTTTTTACTGGGCCCATACCCCTGGCATTTATGATTCAGTGCACAGCTTTCCTTCACAGAGCCCTAATTCTGGAGCCCTAATAATGAGAGATACATAACTTGTTAAAACATGAACATAGAAATAAATAGTTAATCCTGAAATATGTTAGATTGCTCAGTTGTTTTGAGACAAAAAATAAGACTCCTACAACCTGATTTTGCTAGCTGGCTCATCAAATTGACAACCTTCAATTATGGTTACAGACTTTCAGTATAACTGAAACCACGTGATTAAAAGCAAATGGCTCAAAGGGGAAATGGATGTGGCATAAGGCAGAAGGGTTTTCCCCATCAGTGGGGAACACTGAATCCACATGGCCAACCAGAAGGCAAATGCAAAATAAATTTATTTTCTTGTTTTGTACTCAACTGCCACTTTATTTTTGTGAAGAAATGAAAAATCATCTTTACGTTTGTTGGCTCTACATGATGATAAACTATAAAGCTATAAAGTTAGATTTGGAATTTAACTGTAGGTGGTAGCAAAAGTAGTTTCTTCTCTCAGATATTTTTGTTATCATTTGAACTTCACAACTGATTATAGGGTTCTGGCTAAAATTCCTGCTAGTCCAAATTAGCTGTGATAATGTGAAGTGCTGTGTATTTCTTGCATCAGATTTGAGGTAGACTGGGAAATATGTTCTTTATATTTTAATATACTAAGGTGCTTGCAATGTCCCTCTTTAAGAGAATACTGGCCTTTCTGTCTATTTATTTCTTAAGTGTTATATTTCATGCCTTTCCAAAACTAGCTGGGCTATTTTTTGTTTGTTTTCTTAAAAAGACTCAACAGAAAATCCCTTCAAAATGCATGGGTTATTGAGTTTAGGAAGTAAGAGTGGGAATTTTAAAGGTACGTAAGGGGACAGAAGTGGTTATTTTGCTTACATTTGTGAGGGCTTCTCATATGGTTGTGGGCACATAATAACTTAGGCTTTGACTGATTTATGTGAGCTGAGAGCTTGCACGTGTGTGTACTCGTGTTCCATGTGTGCAAGAATAATGGTGTTTTCCTGGAGGCATAAGTTATTTTCCTGTAAACCACTATAAACCTGTGCACATGGGCAGCCATTTGATCCACACCACAGGAAGTTGTGCCCATACTTTGTTGCTTAACTACTGTCACATGAAACCAAACAGCTATCAGCCCATAATACCAATATAGAGACATTCAGAAGATTGTTCTTATATTGAAAGGTTTAAAAAAAAACCCCAAAAATCAAACTACCTTAGACAACAGGTACA
The DNA here is from genome assembly GCA_013400575.1 of Peucedramus taeniatus. Taxonomy (NCBI): domain Eukaryota; kingdom Metazoa; phylum Chordata; class Aves; order Passeriformes; family Fringillidae; genus Peucedramus; species Peucedramus taeniatus. The sequence continues at coordinate 720,157 of WBNO01021024.1, read as the reverse complement.
CACTAACAAGTCCCTTTTTTAAAATAAAGCTATTGCTAATTCTAATAGTGCTCCACCTATGCAGCACTAAATATTTTTTAAGTGTTTCATAAATACTTGGGCTATTTCTTTAAATTTTCAAGGTTTGTGTTATTAAAATACTAGACATAAGCAAAAATTGTTTATATTGGAATTCAGTCTTACTACCAACATATAATCTTTGTTTAATTTGCATAAACGAATGTCTTTGTGTTATTTTAACTCGTATGCTATTATTTTGTAAAGCGAGTGATAGACAGTCAAGCAGAGAAACTCAAAGAACTGGACAAAGAAATCCGTCCCTTCCGACAGAACTGGGAGGAGGCTGACAGCATGAAGAGCAGTGTGGAATCCCTCCAGAACAGAGTGACTGAGCTGGAAAGTGTTGATAAAACTGCAGGGCAAGGAGCTCGGAATACAAGTGAGTGTGAGCACAATGGGCTGAGGTGCTGTTGAGAGGAAAACGGTGTCCCTTGAGTGGCACTCCCATTGTGACTTTAATATTGAAACATCAATAATGCTTATTCTTCTGGTTTTTGAGTAGGAGATTGTGTATTTCATTTGCTGATGGTGTGGCATTGCTTCCATGCTTTTTCTTAGTCTTGATTATTGTCTTTTGTTTTATTGATTCTTGTCTTGACTGCATTGTTAGCTCATTATAAGCAGTTTCTCAATTGATCTTTGATAGCTGATAGCTTTCAGCAACTTCTTTAAATCTAGTCTTGGTATATTGACATTTTTTACTACTCTTCTCCCCTGTGAATGGATCAGTATGGTTATCCACCTGAAACCACCCATCCTGTTAAACAGGTGTATTTGATCCTAAGATAACTGAGATCTGCTTAAGAATAAGGTTATTATGCTTCTGAGTAAAGACTGGAATTCAGCAGGACAGTGTAGATCATATGCAAGTGTTTAAATGATCGTGACAAAGAACATTTAAATAGACCTATATAAGATAAACCTGCCTTATGAATTCATCTGCTTCTCAGTATTGTGTGTTGGCCAATTTTGCCAGTAACAGAACAAAAGAGTAACAGGAAAGGGAACATAGAAGACATAGCTCTCATTCCAAACAAAATAAATTACCATATAATACAGATCTAAGCTTGAATTTTTTTTTTTTTTATGAAGAACTATAGACATTGTAACAGCACTGTGCTTCTGAGACAAATCGTGTCTAAAAACAATGTTTTGAGTGATCAGGAATGCTTCTGTATTTCAGAGGGATTACATAGGATGTGTAACTGCTTCCAAGGTCTTACCTGCTAAATAGCAATCTGCAGATAATGCTACCAAGTCCCCTTTCCAAAAATGGTTGCCTCTGGTTATACTGTTTATTGACCAGGAACAAATCTGTTAGATGACTTGAATATTTGACTCTTACTGCATGTACTGTTAACACCGACGTTTGTAGAAATCCCAGCTAACCTAGATACCAGCCAGCAAATTAGAGCCTGTAGAAATTGCTTCATCAGTGGCCAAGTGCACTTTGGTTCTTGAGGAGGAAAGTGTTTCCGTACACAGTAGCAGCACTGGTGGTTGGTTGTTACAGTCTTTAGTAAGCAGCAGGTTTCTCACTCCCATCCTTTGTTTCTGCCAGGCCTGCTGGAGACCCAGCTGAGCAGGCACGATCAGATGCTGAGCGTTCACGACATCCGGCTGGCTGACATGGACCTCCGCTTCCAGGTCCTAGAAACTGCAAGTTACAACGGGGTGTTGATTTGGAAAATCCGGGACTATAAACGTCGGAAGCAAGAAGCAGTCATGGGGAAGACTCTGTCCTTGTACAGCCAACCCTTTTATACTGGATACTTTGGCTACAAGATGTGTGCCAGAGTTTACCTGAATGGAGACGGCATGGGAAAGGGGACGCACTTGTCTCTGTTTTTTGTCATCATGCGTGGAGAATACGATGCTTTGCTTCCTTGGCCTTTCAAACAGAAAGTGACTCTCATGCTCATGGATCAGGGACCGTCTCGACGCCACTTGGGAGATGCTTTCAAGCCGGATCCAAACAGCAGCAGTTTCAAGAAGCCAACTGGAGAAATGAACATTGCATCTGGCTGCCCAGTCTTTGTGGCTCAAACTGTTCTAGAGAATGGAACGTATATTAAAGATGATACTATTTTTATTAAAGTCATAGTGGATACATCGGATCTACCAGACCCCTGACATACACTGGGGGAGGCGGATTAAACAGAAGGCAACTCCGTTTGGGGGTTTTATATCAGTTTGTCTTCAATCAGAGGTCCTAAAGCTCACAGAACCACCTTGTGGAACAGATGGAAGAGTTTGAAGGCATAACTGCATAGGGTCCAATTGCGAAAGTAGCAACACATTAAGAAATCATACCATGGTATATTTTTTAATAGAACTAGCAACACTTGAGCTCTGACAAATCACTTATCCCTCGTCAGGATGGTGATTATGGTCAGAGAGGATTTTTTTTAACTTATTAATGATCTAGTCAATTGGAGGTGAAAAGACATATACAGTATGTGCTGAATCAATTACTGACTTTTATTTCTTTTAAGCTAGAATACAAGAAAAACCCTTCACATGTGGGCTAGCTGGAAATTGTCAGCATGTTAAAAGAAGATGAAGTAATGTTGCAAATATGATATTCTTTGAAAAACTGAGGTGCAATCTTGTCTGAAATATAGTATATTGTCTTTTTAAGGCCTCATCTGGTCTCTGTTTTAATAATTACTTTGTCAGAAGATCTTGGAAAAGTATCCATATCTTCTCAAAAGTATCTGAATCAAAATCATATTTTTATTTAAAGTTCTATTGTTACAGAAAACATTTTATTTTAAAACTGTTGATAGACTGATATTTCTTGGAAGAAAAAATAGAAGATATCAAACACTGGTTATCACTTGTGATAGGAAAAAAAAACTATTCAATTCTGTTATTTCTCTTTAGAAATGTAAACCTACAATATATGTCGTAGTTAATGACACTATTTCAAAATTAAGGAAAAATCACTCATGGATGCTGTGCATCATTATCAGATTTATAATTGTTTTCACCCTAAAATAGGGCATTTGTTGAACTTTGGAGTTCTAAACGGAATCCTGTACATTTTTTAAAGTTCTGCCCCATGCTTTCCAATCAAGCTATATATGTTGCACATTATGCTGTCAGCAGTATATAGTATTTTCAGTATTGGGGAGGAGGATTAGTGCTGAAAAAAGCCTCTATGTTTGTTCTGTACTAGCAGCCATTGCTTCAAGACAAACAGCAATGTCTTAATGCAGTGATGGTGGCTTGCATGCATACATGTGCCTTAGATGTGCTGTGCTGCTTATAAACCATAGCTTTTTATTCAGATTAATTCTGATATCTGAAATGGTAGTTTAATTGGACTTCAGGCATAATGTTTAGCCTTGTCTTCAGAGCCCTTAGGTACCTTGCAATGTATGAAATAGAAGCCAAAGCCCACTCCTTTGGCTTCTGCAGCTTCTACAACTTGGCCATGGTGGAATCCATCCTGTTGAGGTGCCAAAACGTTATGCTCAGTGCTCCTATGGAGCTTGGACTAGACAGTCTCCATGGCCACCGTGAAGGCAGGCTACATTTTCCTCTAATGCCTGTGGCTGTAAGGTGACATCACTTGAAACTAATCCATCTGAGAACTCTGGGGCTGTGAATATGGATGCTTGTGGCCGCTTCTCACAGCAGACAAGCATCCTAATGGGGAATGCATGGGCTTCGTTCTTGTAACAGCCTCAACTGTAGTGGAAAGCATTTGCTAGCCCTGAAACATGCTGATTGCAACCTGCTGTGTTCATCTGCTTCTATTTAATAGCCTGTGACAAGCAAGTCCAGAGACACAGTCTGACTGTGGTGCTCTTTAAAATCCTGCTTATGCAGAGCGGGCTTGCACCACTGTGTTTTCAGCCTTCATGGGCTTGAAAAAAACTATTGCATCTCAGCCTTTAATGTCAGGCTGTATCAGTTTCCTGCTTTTTTGAGGCATAGTCACAATTTTTGTCTAAGGTGCAGTTGAATTCATGCCTTTGTATTTCAGCTTGTCTTTGCCGTTGTCTTTTTTGGCTGTGCCTTCACACACAGTGCCTGCAAGAAGTATTTATGGATATACAATGCATGCTAAGTGGTCTTCATGGGTTTTCCAGGCACCTGCTAGAATACTGCCTGCTGCTGACTGTCCTGACTGTCAGCAGCAACTTGTCTTCCTTTTCTTGCCTTCCATTGTCCGGGTACTGTACTCCCTCTATGGTACGTGGCTGTCAACAGGTGCAAGCTCAAATATGGAGGCACGTGCTAGCATTGAATTTCTAGCATGGAAGGAGGATGTTCTGCACAAGAGATAAATATCTATAGATATACCTGCATCTATATCTCTAGATATAATTGTATGGCACTTGCAGTTTTATGCAGGCTGCATAAGTAAACCCATCACTTATGCTTTAGGGCGAAGGTTCGCTCAACTTGTGTCATTTCAATAATTGTGAATGTAGGCAGCTGAGCTTTTGTGTTTGTGCATCACAGAATTTTACTGAAAACAGGATTCCCAAGTGGAAATGTCCAAAGGACTCTCCTCCCATTGCTAATGCATGTCTTGTAAAATTAAATGAAACCGTTTGGCCATCTCAAAACAGTTTATATCCTGTTTAAATCTGGGACTTGGAGGAGATTTCAAGTATAAGCAGGGCCCGGCATATTCTGCAGATTTGTGACTACAGTTTCCAACTTCTGTGACAGAATTGCGCTTCTAAATCCAAGCTCTTTAAAAGAGGAGGAAAAAAAGCATTTCCAGCCTTGGTGATTGAAAGAGGACTTTGAAACTTGTGAATGTGTAAACCAATAGGGAAGTCTTCCTGAGTCTGCACACAGCCTAAACTAGTAGCTTTAAGAGATCTGAATATCTCGTCTTAGTGGGATATTGACTCAGAAACTTCACAGAGAAGTTTAAATATGAACACTGCTAACTATCTAAATGCCGATCACTGTAGCAGAAACATCAGTCACTGTTGTATTTCACAGATCTCTATGCTGCTTTCCACATCTCCCAAGTGCCAAAAGCACCAGCTGCCAGAATCTTCAGCTTCACTTGGGCAGCTTTTATAATGCAGTAATGTGCTATCGATATAAAAATATTTTTGCATATGTGCTTTTTATCACAGTTAATAAAACGGAGGCCTACTGCACTTATTTTTTAAAACTACATGAAGCTGCCAGAGAATTTCCAGTTTGCCAACCCTGCGTACTGTGAAATCCAGGATCTTGCTACACAAACGTAGACACCGCCTGCTGTGGAATACCTGAAGCCTTGACTGTAACACCCCTTTCTCCGCAGAACTCACAGGCCATCTCTGTAGAGTTCTTACTGTGTACATAGAAATCGGTTTCCTCTGCTTTCCAGCAAGGAGTATGTAGCATTTTGTGAAAACAAGGCCACTGTATATTCTCTAAGTTGAAAGGAAAAGATACCTGGTGCTTTACTCAACACTTAAGTTATTTAACTGTTTCTCTCATCGCTGAAATGCCCTTTATCCTTTTTCTCTTTGTTCCTGACTGAGATATCTGAAGTTTTCTAGGGACTATCTGTTTAAAGTGATTCGTGGGACAACACCCTGCCCCCACGTATACTCTTGAATCCTGGCAAACTCCTGGGGGGTGCCACTGTTGCAAGGGGGTCCCAGAGTATTTGCATTGCTTTGAACAGAGTTTGTTCAGTGGAACCATATTGTCTTCTACTTAGTAGTAATTCTTAGCAGCACACAGCTGAAGTCTCTTGCTGGTGTTCTTTCTTCACAGTGATGCTCCAAGTTATGTACAAACCTCTTCTGTTTCCAGCTTCCTCTAGGGAAGATTCCAGTGTGTCACAATCTGGATGTTGCCCTTTGTGTACACTCTTCAGCACAGAGTGAGTGCACCTGTTACCTAGAAAGTCTTGAATCCTAAACAGGATGAAACTATTTGGGTGTTTAAAGACCAACCTGCAATTATGATGCATGACCATGTCTGCATTGCTTCTCTGAGCTAATTAATTGGGGTCTTGTTTCAGTTACTGTCTACACGGTACACGTTCAACTGCTGACTTACAATATGCAATGTTGATTTCAGCCTTGTACTGTAAATGTTGTTCTTCACAAAGAGAATGTGCAATAGGAAAAGGGAATGGTGGGTGGCATACTTTTGATGGAAAAAACATGCTAGATTTTTAAAAACATGAAAAAAAAAAGAAATGCAGTTTATTTCCTTTTCTGGTGGTGTTTTCTACTTGGAAAAGGAAAGATGAAGATATGTGCCTGTTTCTGTGCCTGGTGAATTTCTCAAATGCAAAGGTAATAGAGATTTGTGTTAGCTGGGATTTAAGTGTTGAACCCATGAATGTTAGGTTGTGGTTGTATTGCTTCTGTTTCCTCAGCTTGCCACAATTATGGCTTGCTGAGCTGGAGTTTAAAAGCTACCACCTATTTGTATTTGTATTCCATCACCTGGGATAGGCATTTCACTAACAGTGCAGGGTATCTGTTGATATTTTGTTTAGTTCTTAAAACACTGGTGCTCTTTGGTTCAAGACAGAGAAGCGTGTAGAGAGTGACAAGGAAAGTTGCCTGCACTGCAGAAGAGTGAAAAACATGACTGCAGTATTGATGCCTTTGATATGATTTAACTATGCAAATATACAGATAGGTGAGGGGGGGGAAATTCTTGGGTTGCATACCTAATCTCTTAGATTTTGCTCTGTAAATTACTTGTATGTGTGTAGGTACATACATATACACACAGACATGCATGCACATAAATATGCAAAGTCTTTTCTTTATGTAGAAGTGATGAAACAAAACCCTTTCCTCCAAGTTGTACTTGATCAATTGGTGCAAATATATTGCTGCTAAAGGAGGATTTTGGCTAAGGGCAGACTGATTCATATCTTTCAGGTTTGAAGACCTGTATGTAGCAAACACTTTGTTTAGCTTTTCTGAAGACTCTGAATTGTAATTTAGGACATATGTTCTTCCTCATGCTCTGATAATTTGGAGATTCCTGTATTTTAAACAGCTTTAGTGATGGGCAACTTTTTGATTGCAAATTATTTCCTCTAATTTGGAACAAAAAATGATAAAAAGCATCTGGACCTCTTCCTTGGAATTCCTGTCCTATTTAGTCAATACCTTGATATTCTGGTTGACCTAGAAGTCAAAGCTACTGCAATAAAAATGATTGGTTTGGCAGTTTAATCTGAGTTTTTAATACTGTGTACAGTGTATAGCAAGTGCTGTTTCTCTTTTTTGGAACAAGGAAATCAAGGATGAGATATGATTTGCCCAGAGTCACAAAAGGAATCTCCTGGAACCGGGACTGAATGAGCGGTTCCAGTTCCCTAGTGTTATCTCTGAATCATGAGGTTTTACTCTTTTAATACATTTGTCCCTTAAAGGAACTGGAAAATAAGTTGACATACCCTAAAGACCCACATCAGGACAGTAAGGGCTAGAATTAAACACACAAGCTGTCGTGATTTGGGGTTGTTCACGCGTGGTGGCCCGGACGTGCGGAGTGAAGGCCAGCGCAGCATGTCAGTGTCAGTAACAGCAGCAAACCTGTGTCCTGCTCTGTCTGTTCAGAATCATCCAACAAAACCAGTCTCGTTTGATGCTCCTGTTAACTAAGGAGGGAGAATACCATTGTAAGTGAAGTGGGTTCATCTTTGTTCTACCAGTCAGTGTGACTGACCATTTCTTTCTCCCTTTTTCTGTAAACCAAAATCTGGAGGGCTTAATTGTTCTTTCTTGCCTCTTAATCCAGGCCTTTGCAGACAAGCACCAGATAGGAAGGCTGTGGAAAACTTTGGAGTGCTGATTCAGGGACATCCTCTTAAGATTTAGAAGAGTACAGTTATACAACACATAAGGGATCTGACTATTCCTGTTTCTCTTCTAATATATGGTCAAGACTGCAGCTTCTGTCTTCCATTTCATGATGTCAGCGTAGATACTAGGCTGTGTTTTTCCATTATTTTCCCTCCAAGTTAGGATTAGTTCCTTAGGGTTCAAGTAAGTTCTGAATTTCACAGAGAAGCACCTGAACCAAAACCCTGGATTCAAACATCCCAGACTTGATGTGGAATTCAAATCTGGATCCCAACTCTGTGGCTTACTAACCTACCCATTCAGGGAAGGGTTTGTTGTCTCTATGTGGTGTTTGTGTTTTTGGTCCTTTGGAACTAAGCTTTTAATTTGGTTGCCAGTTCTGCAAGGACTTTTTAACTTCTTAGCAATGCCGGTGTTCACACGCTCCATTGCTGGCAGTGCGATGCGTAGTGATAAAATTTGACTCTGTCTAAGGGTTACTGAGATAAACCAGCATTATCATTCGTAAAGGTCATTTTCTTGCGTAGTGTTCCGAGCTTTGTATTTGAATATAGCTCGCACCTGAAAGGACACATCTTCCAACTATGACCTGCATCACTGGCAGAGAGTTGTGTAATCTGTACTTGTGGAATGGGAAGGTACAAGCTTCCATCGTTGCTGATGCATCGTGTAATCCACCTATTTCGTTTTTCTTATAGCTGTTGTTCAGTTAATACTTTTTTTTTTTTTTTTCAGTTTTATAGAAAAAAAAATGGGGAAGTTCAGGATTTTTTCTACAAGGTATAAAACTCCAATGAATTAGTGGTGACTCGAGAGCTGTGAAAAATACCCCATTAGGAGATGATGGGCTAAATGTAGGTCCATTTCTCTTAGACAAGTAGGATAACCTTCAAGATGCATGAAACAACATAATAATCGGGAAAACTAAAGCTGACATTTGTTTCCAAGAAATTCTGTGAGAACTATCTATGGAAAAGACATCAGTGATTGAGAATAATGTACAAATTAATGTGTTTGAAACTTGTGTATCCATTTCTTTAATCTCATACTCTTCAGTGAACGGTACACTTGTGTTCAGTTTTATGATCAAAAACAAAGACCAAAGAAGGCCAGCCTCATTTGATTGTGTATATTCTGCCTGTCTTAATTATCAATAGCTGTAAGGATACAGTGCAAGTGATCTGGTAACCAGTGGTTCTCGTCCTTTTCTTTTAGGGGGAAAAACAATTTTAAAATGTATAATTTATTGCTCAGCAATAACCATGTTGTTAAAATAATAATAAAAAAAGGAATTAGCAACATGTCTTAATTTCCCAATAGCATTATTATATGTTGTATTTCAGTTTACTGTATATTGTGTTTTTTGTATTTATTTGTGTTTGGAGGTCTTGCTATGTCTTTTTGTGTTTAAATGCTAATAAACAAGGACAGTGTGTAAGAGTGTAGAATGCTGAACTCTGAAATGCTAAACTGTGTTATTAAAGGAAAAATAAATAAGTAGGAAATCATATTTTTAAAAAAAACCTGGTGTGTTGAATTTGAATGACTGCTGTTGACTTGCAGATGTCCAGGGTGCATCCTTGCTCCTCTATGAGCCCGCTGCATGGCTGTTCTGTGCTTTGTGCTCATGCACCCAATAGAGCTTTACTGTGGCATTTCCCATCCTCTGCACTGGTAACTTCCCTTAACTTCTGTCAGAGTCCTATTTTCCATGTGCTAACTGCTGGAATAAACCAGGCAATGGTGTTCATCCTAACATCAGTTGAGAGCCCTTGTACAAACAGAGTAGAAATAAATGGAATGGCTTTTCATGCATTTGTGGTACACTGCTTTCCCAAAGAGGTGTGGGAAAGGAGAGCTGAAACATAGCTTAAATGTCTAAAGATGTAGATTTCTTGTTTTTTCTTCTCTTGTGTCATTAGTGACTCTTCTCAGCTCAGAACTACATGCCAGTTGTATGCTTGAAGTCACAGAACATGATGCAGTCTGTAAAAACACCAGTTCTGGAATGTGTGGAGCAATAATATTTCCACCATGTTTCAGGTTCAGCCCAAGGATGAAAACCCTGATCCCCTGGGGTTTTGTATGAAGCATGCAACTTCCACTGAGCACCACACTCTTGTTTCTTCCCTACCATCCCTCCCACCCCTCTCTCACTGAAATTGCAGTTTTCCTTCGTTCCCATCACTGCAGGGGCAGTACTGGGTTTAGCAATGCAGGAATGTCCTGCCTGTGCTCAGACACAAGACCGCAGTGCCTTGGCAAAAGCCCTGCTGCTTGCTGGCATGGAATGTGAGAATGACCTGGCCATCCCATACCAGTGTTTGGAACAGGCACTGAAAGTGCTGGGCAGCCGAGGGCCTTCTCTTGATAAAATGGGGATGCCAGAGAAACGGCACATGCAGGCAGGTGGGCATGGTGAAAGGGGAGGGTGGCTAAGAAGTGCCATCCTCGCCTCGTGCAGGATGTGCTGAGATGGATGTTCCCTTTGCTGCTGGAAGCAGTCACTGTGTGTGACTCTGGATGCTCCAGGCTCTGCTGTCCTGCTCATCAGCCTTTCCACTTGCACTCCCAGGGCTGGCACTTGAGGCTGCACTGCCTGAAGCTCTTCATATCTCTGCTGTGGAGCGTGAAGGGGTGGTGAGCTTCCTCGTCTTAATGAAGTGGGTTACCCTCCAGCAGAGTCCTCTGGAGAGGAGACTCCTCCTCCCAAATTGGGGAGCTTGGTGCTGCTCAGATGTGACACTTCCATCATTACAGAGCAGCAGGATAAGCAGAGAGGAAACAAATTGCTTCACTTGTGAAGGCAAACACTAATTCTCTCCTCACCTCCCTGCTCCTCCTCCCCCAGCAAGGAATCCTAATTAAAATGACACGTGGTGCCCTTCTGGCTCCAGTGAGGCTTTATAAAAGGTTTCTCCTTCGTGTCAGGCCCCAGAAGGTGGCTGTCAGCTTCGTGGGCTGCTTTCCCCCAGTGGGACATCTGGTACTGTAGGTGACAGGAGCGGAGTGCCAGCTCTGGGAGCACAGAGCAGCCAGGGAGAGCAGGGTGAGGAGCTCCTGGGCTACAGAGGGTGCTGGCTGACAGGAACACTGCCAGAGCCTGGACCTGCTGCTAGGGCCATTTTTGGAAGAATTGCAGGGTTTTTTTAAAAGTTTTTTGGAAATTTCCCAGAGTTTCAAACCTTGGGTTTGCTTGCTGTCTGGTAAGAAGTCAGGGAGCAGGATACACAGGATTGAACATTTTGAAAACCTCTGTTTGCTTCAATGTGACCAAGTCCTGGAATTGTCTAAGGAATGGGGAAATATCCAATGATCAAAACAAGTGGTGAAATAGGTGATTTCCCCCAACATTCTCCAAAGCCAGTTATTTTGTGAGTCAGTTGTGTGGTTCCTTCCTGCACGCCTGGATTGAGCCCTGGGGGCTGTTCCTGTAGAGTAATGTGTCTGGCTTGTTGTTTGGCCAAAACAGGTGAAAACCCCAGTACCTTCCCTACCTCCCTTGACAAATGTGGCACCTGGGGAAGCTGAGCCCACTCAGATCTCTTGCTCCTTCAAGTGGGTCTTTGGCAGTGAACACTGGATCTCAGCACATGCTCTGGTATGTTCTGTAGGCTCACAAGAATGGGGAATGGCCCAAGCCAGGAACTGAATTCCCACTGGCTGGGCTGGAAAACACAGAAGAGACCTCAGGAACTGACTTCCACCCCGCAGGCTGCACCTTGGGTTAAGCAATGTTTGGGCACAGCTGGTTTGGTTGCAGCTGTGTTTTGGCAGCGTGGCTGTGTGAGTGGAGGTGGGAGCTCTCTGCAGACACTGCTGTGGACACTCGATGGCTGCTCTGTGCCAACGCAGAAGCTTTGCAGAGATTATTTGGATTTTCCCCACCTGTGGCCCCTTAGGCAGGAGTCCCTGGGGTAGGTAGTGATGGCTGGTGAAAGATGCTCAGTTTTCCAAGGATAAAAAGAAATCCCAGCCATGCACAGGGTTGGGTGGAGTGGGCTGGTTTCAGTGTGCAGCTTGGCCTGGGCTCAGGGCTGAGAAGCAAACCTGGTTGCTCACACCCCTACAGCTGCACAGATCTCGCTCCGTAGCTGCTTCTTGCAGACACTCCTAGCAGGGAGCTCTTGTTCCCCTGATTCACACTACAAGATAAGAAGTGGGCTGGGGTGTGGCTTCCAGGTAACTCTGAGATCAAATGTGATCCCCTCCAGTGACTCCTCCTGCCTTGCTGCCCTGAGGGCAAGGTGACTGTGTGGCTGCTGGAGGCCTGTAAGCTGGGGGAGTTCCTCTTGCTGAGTTGGGGTGGAGCTCCAAAGAGGGATTTAACTCCATAGACTGACTGTATATTCAGCTTCAGCTCCTGACCAGCCCTGAAATGAGGCCGTGCCTTTCCTGGCAGCACACACAGCCCCTCTGCCACCAGAGATTGGTTCTGGCAGTATAGATGGAGCTGCTGCACCCGAGATTATATTTTTCTTAAATTAAAGGAAATCTCACGTGGGGATTTTCTCTGGTTGATGCTAGGGGCTGCCTGCTTTAAGGGCAGCCATGAGATAGAAATCAGCCAGAGAGGCTGTCACCTGGCAGGGCATTTCTCATCTATTTAAGCTTAGCTTCATGTTCAAACCTTCAGCAATGCTGCTCTGTGCCAGGGAGACTGGCAAACATTGTCTGCCTGGGTACAGCCCAGCTCCCACAGGGGGTGGCTTCAGCACTGGGGGTTTGGAGTCAGTTTTTGGCACACCTCTGCCTTCTCCCCTCTCTCTGTTTGAGGCCATGGCATGTAATACAGTTACCACAGAGTAATTTTTCCATGCACTTAATGACTTTCTGGGGACGGTGCCATTGCTGCTTGGCTGTTTGGAGGGCTGCAGGAAGAGTGTGCTTGTGTGGGGCAGTCATCCACCTTGGGGCTTTGTACCCACACCATCACTGCTTTGTGCTCAGCCCTGAGCTCCCCTTCCAGCTGCAAAGTGCTGGGTCTGAGCACTCATATTGGGGAAAGTCCCTTGTGTTGCAGATACAACTTTTAAGCAGTGAGGAGAGATGCAGTTGTACAACAGGGAAATTCTGAGAGGTTCTGGATGTCCCTGAAGGGCTTTAGGAGGGCTGGCTGGCTAAGGGGAACAGTGCTTTTGGCTTTGATGCCCGTTTATAACTCAGTGCTGGGAAGGTAAAGAATCCACTGAGTGCTGTTTCCCCTCTGTAGTGGTGATGTTCTTGCCCCCCCAGGGGCATTGTGGGCAGCCAGCACAGGGGAGCAGAAGGACGGGCAGGCAGCAAAGAGTAAAATGTGCTGGTCTCTGCATTAGGGCAACTGCTTTCATTTCTGGGGACTTATTTCTCCTTCCTTTCAACTGTGTTTCACTCTCCCTGTAACCACCTGAGCCAAACCTTGCTCCTGTGCAGCCTTCCCTTGTGCCTGTCTGGTCCTGAGGCTCAGCAGCATCTTGGGACAGTAGCAATAACAAAAGCTGGGATGGAGAGGAGCGTGCTCCAGCCACGGGGAGAGACCTGCACTGAGGGCTGGGTTATTCTGACCGGGTTATTCAGCGATGCTGCAGTGAGCACCTGGCCCCAATACTGAGTTTTGCTGGAATTTCTGTCATTCCTCTACCCTGCCCTGTCCTACCCTAATGCTGGAGCAGGGACATCCTTGAGCAGGGTTTCACAGGCAGACTGGGGAGTTTTGACCTCTGCCTGCTTGCCAGATGAGTTCCAGCTCATTTAAAATCAAGTGTCAGCTTTTGTGGGACAAGCAGCACTGAGAAGCAGCAGCTGCAGAGTACAGAAAGTAAAACTAAGGGTGTGGAGCACATCTCAGCACACTAGGATTCAGGGGCTGTGGCACTGCTCTCTGCACAGAGTCCCATGAGCAGTTTCTCCCATCCTGGCTGTGCTGCAGGATGCTGAGGCCACAGACAAGCATGCACCTCCCCTCTGCACACTGCAGTCCCTTCTCCAAGCTCTTATTACCAAGCATCCATGATTTATAATTTTCTCCCCTCTATTAAAATACAGGAGATCTCAGTGCAGCCAGCATTCACCCCGAGAGTCCCCTAGGAGAGATTTGTGAGTGGTAATTAGAGTGCAGGAGCCTTTCACCTCGAGGACATCTCTCAGCATTGAGCTCCCTGGGCAGAAAGTGCTGACTGTGTTTTGGCTGATGCCCAAGCTTAGAGCTGCAGCTCTAAGGAGCTTTCTCTCCTGCCACCTCAGTCTGCCTGCCAAGTTGGAAGCTAGGAAGCAGGGGGAGTATGAATGGTGGGATGGGGATGGTTTGCTTCCCTCTCCTGCACTCTTAAATCCTTGCTGATGTCAGGTGAGAGCTTCTTGTGGTCTGTGACCCTTCCACTGGATGACCCTTCCAAGAACTTCTCCAGTCTCTTCCCAGCCTCTAGTAAACCCCTGCATCCACCAATCTTCTGCCTTTGCCCTGCTGGTACCAGTGTCAGCTGAAGGGCAGCTGAACCCCACAGCTCTCTCCTTGGCATCAACCTCTGCCACCATCCACGCTCTCCCCCCACCCTTTTCTGCTCCTAACACACCCATGGTAAAGCCCTGGGCCTGGACCGGTGTGCAGCACTGCTCCATGCTGAGGCAGGGATGGTGCAGTCCCTCTCCTGCTGCATCCCCATGCACCGGTGCCGCTGCCAGCAGCCGCCACAGCAGCAGCGTGGGGCTGTGCTGGCGCCGCCGGCTAATGATCAAATCAGCTGGTGGCCAAAGTACAATTACGAGTCGTGGCTGGGAGCTGCTTCCTTCCAAGAGAGCTAATTGAAAATACATGGAGGCCATTATTAGTAATTACGAGGTAGCCGCTGTTCAGCAGGGGACAGTGGCCTGGGATGTGCACGCAGCGTGTTCACCCCGACACCCTTCAGCGGGGCCGAGGCCTGGGGAGCCAAGCTGGGGGAGCCCCACTCTTGCCTCCCCAACTACTGCCTCGGTGGCTCTCCTAAATTCCCAGCGGGTGCCAAGGAAACAGGGAGATTGGGAAAGGAGCTGAGCGCGAACCAGCTTCTGGGACAGAGCAAGGCTGAGGTTGGTGCTGAGGGCAGCCTGGCTCCCATTCATTGTGGTGAACTCCCCGCTCCCTCCAGCCTCCCGGGCTGAGCCCATCACGTGCCCGGGAAGGTGCAAGGTCCAGCTGAGCAGGGATCGCGGAGCCGAGGGATGGCAGCCGGCTGCGAAATGAAGCGCCTGCTCTCCCTCATGGGCATCCTGCAGCTCCTTGGTGAGTACGCCCAGGGCCCGGCCGCCGTGGGCGACCTCCGCGTTTCGCGTGGGCTGCCGGCAGCCCTGGATGGGAGCAGAGCTGCAGGCTCTGTCACTCACGGCGTACCTGACAGGCAGAGGGGAGAAGGCATTTCCAGCCGGACACGGGGAAGGCAGGCAGGGACCGAGGCTGGGATAACCGTGCGGAGCCCGCTGAGCCTCTCATTTGAAGTCAGCAGCGCTGCGCGGCAGGACACGCTCTCTGTTGAATATGCATGTGGCTTTGATGTTCAAGGACTGCGCCTCCCGGGAGACAGGGCCGATTAAGTAGCACACTGATACTTCCAGGGTTGGGGAGGGTGCAGGAATGCACGGCGCAGAGGGATTAACCTCCGGCTGGAGGAGCCGCTGCTGCAGCCGGGCCGGGTGCGGAGCGGTCTCCAGGGTGGGCCCGGCTGGGAGCTCGCTCGGCCTGCGGGACTTTGTGAGGCTTTGTGCGATGGGGCTGGCCGAGCCTCTCGGCTGGAGCTCCGATCCCTCCACTCCCCAGCTTCCCGGGGCGCCAAGGACACGAGGGAACCACTGCAAGAACGGACCAACTTGCCATTGCTGTCTGGGGGCATTTTTTCCTTCTTAAGCTCTTTTCTGCACTGAGCCAGGAAGGTGTTTATTCCCACAACACTGCGAGCAGCTGCTCGGCACCAGTTCTTACCACTGGTAATGTATTTTTCCTCTCGGAGGGTTTTAAAGGGGACACGGCACGGGTGTGTTCGCTCTGCCTGAGGGCTCCCTCAGGCACCCGCAGCGCGGCGTGAGGCAGGGGAGCCCCTCGGCGCCTTGTCTGGGCTCCAGGACTTTCATTCTGGTTAAAAATAAATCGTTTCCTGATCATCTGGACATGGCTACTACAGCCAGCGGTCTCAGCAGAGCCCCTGGCAGAGTAAAACAGCGCAAATTACACCTCGAGGTGACCCCTGTGTGCTGATAGAGCCTCTGCAGCCACATCGCACCCCCTCGTTTGGAGGAGCCGGGCCCAGGCTTTGAGCAGCGCCCCTTCCTCTGTCAGCCGGACTCATTCCGGGCCCCCTCCCGCCCCAGGCTGGGCCGGCGTTCCCTAGTCCCTTCCACCACGGGCTTTCTACATATTTTGTAATTTCGTGGGTCTTTTTCCTACAGAAAAGATGGTCCATTAAAAGGGCAAAAGGGTTTTGGTTTTTTTGTCGTTTTCTCTTCTCTGTCTCATACTCACTTGCCTGAAGCCGTTTAATTCAGGCTGCTGGAGATTCATTGATCTTCAGCTGAACATGCATCCCCCAGCCAAGCCTGGGCAGTGTCAGGCTGGGAGGCTGCTCTGCTGTGCTTGTGCAAACAGAGAGGCCAGAGTGAAAACCCCCTCTGCCATGTCCTGTCCCTGACCAGCAGGCTTACCCTGGGGCCCCAAGGACAGGACTGCCATTGTTCCAGGAAACCCCAAGGGGAAGAACCCTCTTTCCCAACATGTTTATGCCTCAGGCTGAAGTACATCATTGAATCCTCCCTCTCCAGCTCCAAACACATGAAACCAGCCTGTACTTGTGTTACATGTCCCATAGGAAATGCCCTTTCTTCTCTTGCCCTGTCTTAGTGGCATCACAACTCTGCATGCCCACTCTCTACCTTCTGGAAACTGAAGGCTGAGGAATCTTTACTTGTTTAATTAGTCTGAGTGACAACTAAACCCTCTGCAAGGACTGCTTAACTACCAGGTGTATGTTATTCTTACCCTTTGTCTGCAGGACACTTCCCTGCCTTCTGTCTGCCTGCTGAATGTTTGTCCCTTGCTTCTCCTCCTGTCTGGGTGGCTAAAACCATCTCCCAGCCAAAAAAAATCCCCCGTGTAGAGAAGGGCTGTGACTGCTCAACTGGGACAACGCAGGAGCTGCTCTTGGGTAGAAAATCCCCAAATCTGACCTATAAATGCCAAGCCATCCTAAAGCACATCCCAGAGCAGGCTCCCAGTGCCTCTCATGGACTGGGATAAACTGGTTTTCCTGTTTCCTTCCAGGTGCCACTGCTGCCGTGTACAAGCAGTGGATCCCCAACACCAATTTTGAAACCGCCTCCAACTGGGATAGAGGCAGAGTCCCCTGTGCCAGGGATGTGGTTCACTTTGAGAAGGACAAGGTATAGACATTTTAAATTTATTTTATTTTTATTTTCACAAAACACAGGCATTGAAAAAGCCCCTTTACCTGACAGGGCAAAGCACACTTTATTCTTGCTTTTCTTGCAGGTTGTCTCAGTCTTCATCAGGTCTCCCCACGCGCTGACAGACATGGTAAGGCATAGGGGGCAGAGGGTGGGCGAGGGCAGGGCCAGACCTGGAGCTCTGCCTGGTGCCACATTCCCCTGGCCCCCTCTCCACAGAATCATAAAATGGTTTGGCTTGGAAGGGACCTTAAAGCTCACCAGTCCCAACCCCCTGCTATGGACAGGGACACCTTCCAGCAGACCAGGTTGCCCAACCTGTCCTTGAACACTTCAAGGGAGAGGGCATTCACAGCTTCTCTGGGCAACTTGTGCCAGTGCCTCATCACCCTCACAGTAAAGAATTTCTCCCTAATACCTAATGTCCTGCTGTCCTCTGTCAGTTTAAAGTCATTCCATGGACTTTGACACTTTCCTCCGTGGTCCAGCCAGACCAAGGATGCCTCAGCTAGGGCAAGGAACAGGAGTCCTACAGTAGCCTGGGTTTCTCTGTACCATGGAACAAAAAAAAGACCATTTTTACTTGTTTTGTTTTTTGTTTCTTTGTTTGTTTTTTGTTTGTTTGTTTGTTTTGTTTTGTATTTAGGGGAGATGAAAGTACAGCAAAATCCAATTTCATTTGAAAGAAATTGATTTTTTTCTCCTCAAAGGAGGGATAAAACCCCCTCCATGTGATGGAGAGCTTAGCAGTAGTTGGCTGAGGAGCACCAACCCACAGCATTGCTGACAGAGCAGGCACTAGCCCTGGGCAGAGTCTAAGTGAAGCTGACATCAAAATATCTTGAAATGAAAACAAACTGTTCTGGGAAATCCCAAAATGTTGCTTGAGAAATTTTCTTTCAAGTGCCATTGGGTTTTATATTTTTCTGTGATATTATCAGCCTAGCTGTGGCAGGATGGGCACAACACTGCTGAAATGTGTGTGTTGAGTGATATGAGATTGGGGGGGCTCAACTCAGAGGGGTTTCTGAACAATCTGGTTTTGCCCCACATGAGGAACTCTGCCTGGGAGCAGGCTGACAGGCAGCCATGGAAACATGGGCTCTCAATCTCTGTGGCTTGGAGGGTAAAATTTAACAGGGAGGAATTAAAGGGAAAAGCAAACCCACTGCCCCAACCTGCCAGTGGGGGATGGGTCACCAGTGAGCCCTCTCAGTTCAGGCACAGGATGAGATGGGCTGGATCCTGTTTGGAAAATCTCCTCCTCTAGACCTGCTGAGCTTGTGGATGAGGTTCTTCTCTTGGTTTTAGGGCAGCTTTGCTCTTTTATTGGCCATTAAATTTGAAGAAGCCCTTGAAATTTATGTGGTGTAATTTGTTCAGGCTGTCTATGCCACTAATAGTTTTGATGCTTTAATAACGCCATGTGCCACATTTAATCCCTCTACAAATATTTGGAGAAGATACTTTATTTATATGGCATTTTAAATATGAATTTTTGAAGGAATGAATGTACTGGGGAAATACGTACAAATATAATGTAATAAATGATGTGGAATTTACCCAGAGAAGAAAAGAGCAAAATACCACTCCAGTAGATTTTATTTTACTTACAGATGAATGTATAATATTTCTAAAGTACTTTCATCAGAGGCCTGCAAAGTGCATAATTGCAGAGCAGCGTCAGTCATTACGGCTGAGCCTCCCTCAGCCAAGCTGGAGAGCAGAGCTGAGCAGCCTGAAGAGAGGGAGATCCACACAACCTCTGCACAACACAAACCAGCATCCATGGCTCTGTCCCCTGCTCGGGTGGATGGCTCCTGTTGTGCCTGAGGGATGGCTCAGGGTGCCCCAGTGACCCCTGGCTCATCCTTATCAAAGAATCCAGAGTGCTGGTGGGAGCCCCTGGGGGACCCTCTGCTGCCTTGGGGTTTCTCTGGGCCCCTGCTGCTGGCAGGCAGCTGCACAGGCTCCAGGGTTATGGTGAATTTTGTAGTCCCACTCTGCTGTGTGGATGGGGAGGACTGCTAGGGGGATCTATGAGGGAATGAAGCATCACATGGGCTGTGAAGGCACCATTCCCCTCCTGCACTGAATTGCACTGCAGGCGAGCAGCCAACCCTGCCCTGTAAGCTGTACTGCATCTCACACCTTCCTTCTGAGCATCACTGCCCCAACCATTTCCTTTGAACTGTCCCAGCATGTCTCTTAGTGAAGTGGTTAATATTTCTTTTTAATTTCAGCTCAGGCTCTTCCCTCCTGTTCACTGCCATGCTCTGCTGTCACCAGGTGATACAGGGACTGCCAAGGTTAGGGATGAAAAAGGAATGAAACCCACCACCTGAGCTGGGCTGCCACTCATGCAAATTGCATGAAATTTGGCAACCAGCTGGTTGGAAAATGAATTGGTCATGAGGATTTTTGCAGGGAGACTGGGCTGCACCTGTTCAGCTGCCAGCCACGCGCGCTGGAGCATTAATCACTTAAATCAGCAAGAATACATTAAGCTTTAGAGTCACCATGGAGATGCTATACAGCCTTTGGCCAAAAAAAAAATAAAAGCAGAATGTTGTTTGCTATAGTAGCATAGAAGGAAATTCACGGCTGAGGAGGGATTAGGCTCTCAGTGACTTTCATGAAGCTAGTCCCTGCTGTGGCAAGTGTAGGGGAGGATGCTTGGTGCTGGTGGTGAAGGGACAGCATGAGATCTCCCATCCCAACTCCCCAGCTGAGTGGAGCTTCAGGCAGTCCTCCTATGTCACCATCACTCCTCTCCTAGACGTTTATGTGAAAGCTCACTTCTATATGGTGAGCTCTCCAGCTCCCCTCCCATCCATCCCATGTGGGCACCAGCCAAGTGTTGGGAGATGTTTTCTTGGGAGGAGGTTTTGGGGCACAGACCCTGCCTCCCTGCTCAGAGCTCACCCACTGAGCACCCAGCTCAGCAGTTATTTGAAGTTTCAAATGGATCTCTAATTCAGTCACGCACTAAATCCAAATCCAGCTTAAAGCGTAAGTGGCTTTGATGCACAACCGTTGTGATTAGGCTGGATTTTCTATGGTGTTTAGCTGCCTAAAGATGCAGATCAGTATTTAGCCAGCTTTTGGAGGTGCCTGAGACTAAATGTGCAGAAAAGATGGAAATGGAGGTGACGATGCCTGGCATGGGTGCTCCAGTGGAAGGCAGACTTTGGCTTTGTCTCCTGGTGGGGGAGAAAGACTCCTGAGAGAGAGTGGATCCCCTGGCTATGTCTGTGCTTCCAAAGGGAGCTGGGCCAGGGTATGGCTGCAGCTGTGAGCCTGGTGTTTGCCCCAGTAACACCAGCCCTTGTGCAGTTTGTGCCCGAGCCGCCCAGCACTGACATGTGGGCCAGGGATGGATGCTGCTGCTTCTATTTTCGGGGTGGCAGGAGTCAGGTTTATTCACATGGGCGGAGCAGCCTTGCTCGACCCCAGAGTCAGGACACTGGCTGGGGTTACTCAGCAGCCCTGACATCACCTTTCCAGCTCTGCCCCATCCCCGAGCTCTGCTGTGGGGTGGCATCTGTCTGTACCCCCTCCCTGCCTGCCCCACGAGGGGCTGCAAGGCTGGGAAAGGGTTTGGTGTGTGCAGGGCAGTGGGGTCTGACCAGAGACACCTCCCCCAGCCTTATATTTTTAGCTGCCTAATTGCGAGAGCAGAATGTACTCGGCTTTGCTGCAGGATGCTCCTGCTCGGTTCCTGGCAGAGATTGATCTTGAAATGCCAATTGCTCTCCAGGGGCACCGGCTCTAATGAATTGCCACAGTTCGCGCTAGTCCTAGGCACCGGTGCTCCCTCCCCCACCTCTTCCCAGACAGCGGGAGACAACCAGAAAAGGGATTATTTTTCCTTCCCCTAAGATAAAAAATTTCAGGGGAGCATGTGCCAGCACATAATTCCAAGATGGAATCCTGCAGTCTTTTCTGTGTCAGCATTCACAATGAAGGTGTGTGCTAGGAAAGAAGTTTGGTAAAACAGCCATTTACTCATCTCCCCGAGTCTATTTGCTCATTTCAGGCTGGTTTCCAGCAGGAGGAGTTACTAAAGTCTGTGATGAGCAGAGCAGCTTGCCAGCATCCTGGGCTGTAGCGGAT
This sequence comes from Peucedramus taeniatus, assembly GCA_013400575.1. Classification (NCBI taxonomy): domain Eukaryota; kingdom Metazoa; phylum Chordata; class Aves; order Passeriformes; family Fringillidae; genus Peucedramus; species Peucedramus taeniatus. The sequence goes on along the minus strand of WBNO01021024.1, from coordinate 698,765 downwards.
GCTGGAGCCTGTCTGGCTGGGAAACTGCTCCATGGACCGTCTGCCATCCCTTCACTGCTGGGCATGGCCCCTCTGCCCACACCTCAAGCCTCTTCCTGGCTTTCTCTGACCTTGTCTTTAGGGGAAAGTTCAGGAAAAGGAGCTTAACTAATCTGAAGTAGATTTGGCAAATGGTTTTAAGCCTCTCTGTGTCTTCTGCATCCAGAGCTCAGCTGTGTTCAGCTATGCAAAGGGCTTCCCATGTCCCTGTGACACCTGGTTTCTGTATATTTTCAGGTCCTGTTCAGCTAGAAGTCTGTACTGGGGGTCTTCATACAAGTTAATGGGCTTTTTGGGTCTATTGTTTGTTTTTTTATCCTCCCATGGCTTTCACTGGGCCCTGTGGGGTGGTTTGGCAGGGGCTGTACCAGGCAGCACCCGTGTGGCATGGCCCGGAGCTGTTGCTTCTCTGTAGGGATGGGCAGGACTGCGATGTGTTGGGAACCTGATGTGCCAGGCCACCTCTGTGCCTGGGGATGTGGTGGCAAGGCCAGGTTGGGCAGGTGCTTTGGGGAGCCCGTGTGCTGAAACACAACCTAAAACGTGATGAGCAGACCCAGCAGGGGAGCCGGCTCTGGCGTTAATGACAGCGCGGCTGTGCTGCTGCTGCTGGCCAGGAGGGGAGGGAGAGCAGCCAAGCACCTCGTTAGCTTGCAGGGGATGTCGCTGAAATTATGATAGCCCCTGGCACGCCGCTCCTGTGCCTGTGCTCCTGCCTGCTCTGGGTCAGAAGCAGAGGGGTGAGCTATTTCTGGGGTCACAGCAGGGCTGTGGGCATCCCCCACCACCACGGCTGGTGGGGCCCATGGACAGCAGCACCAGCTTCCGTGCCCCAGGCATGCTGCACCAGCCTGCATGGGCACGGGCTTCATGGGGATACAGGCTGCATTCCTGGCCTGGTTTCCTTGGGAAGGTAAAGCCCCATTCCTCATGGAACCATGTGCCTGGGCAGGGAGGTCTTTGGGCAGCAAGGTGCTACTCCAGCAGCAGGTGACCCTCCTTGGCTCACGCAGAGGTCTTGGGGTGGCAGGAGGTCATCCTGCCTTGCCAGGAACCTGGACTAGCTGCCGTGGGATTGAGGGCTGTGGCAAGAACAGGCTGGCTCTGGCAGCACACTGGAGGTGTGGGGTGTTATGTGTGGCTGAGTGGAAGGACACTGTCTGGAGGGTGCAGGTGAAAGCTTCACCTGGACCAGAAGGTGAATAAATGAAGCCCCAGTAATGAACCTGAAAAAGGCTGCTGCAAACGAGCCCCTGGCAATGCTCCAGAGTTGTCAGAGGGATTCACCTGTGGGTGGTCCTGGCCCTGTGCCTTTCTAGGTGTCAGCCAACAGCTGGATAGCACCGAGGCACCACCACCAGCTGTGCTGAGACCCCCAGTCCCAGCAGACACTGGGAGAATCCCTGCTGTTCCCATCTGTGGGCACAATGGGCAGGGCTCACCCGTCTGCTGCCTGTGGGCTGCCACTGCCCCAGCAGGGCAGTACTGGGAAAGATGAAATGGAAACAATTTCCCTTGTGCATTATTGTTTGTGACTGGTTACAACAATCTGTGTTGGAGCAATAGCCCACCTGCATCCTATCCCAGTGATGTTTTTCAATGGAGGGCCAGTAGCACCTGGACCAAAGCTGTTCCTGAGCTGGGTGCCAGGCAAGGGGCTGTACCTGGGGGCTGATGGCTGCTGACCTGCCTGCTGGTGGATGCAGCACTGTGGAGCTCGGTGTGCCCAGGCAGTTCTAGAGTTGAATGATGGAGATGGTGGCACCATCTCATCCAAGCAAGGAATTTAAGTGCACTGATGCTGCAAATAAAAGCAAGGCTGGGGGAAGACCTGGCTGCAGTCACAAGTGTTGTTCACCCAGGTTAAAGCACAAGTGCTGCATTTTTCCTGGTCTGATGATGGTGACATGCCAGTCATAGTGCTCCTGTCAGTCATCTCAGCCCAATGCTTGAATGCTTGTGACTCAAGTGGAGCCAGGATGTGCCAGAGGCTGGTTAAGGCCACCTGACTGGAAAGCCATCTCTCAGGACTTTGCTATTTTTTTAATTCACATTTTGGAGGTTAGTTTTTTTTTTTCACTTACGCATTGGGGGAGCAGATTCCTTCTGGTAGTGCAATGCTGGTGCTGGTCCAAGAGCCACATGGGGTCTTTCCTGTTTTCTTTTTTTTTTGTTTTCTTTTTTCTTTTTTTTTTTTTTTTTCCTGACTTTGATAAGAAAAATTATGCCTGTGTTTCAGTTGTCATTACACTTGATAACTGAGGAGATAAGTGATTTACCTGTATCAGGGATGGAAAATGACTAATGGGACTCTAAGCACTTGCTGTATTAATGGTCCTGGAGTACAGGTTGGCAGGAGGAAGGGAAAGCAGATGAAACTGCCAGCTTTTTGGCTTTGGTCCATTGGTACCTGTCATAGCTCAGTTCAAAATGTACTTGGAAAGTGGCCCAACCTGTATGCAATTTCCATACTAAACTCCCAAAGGTAAAAAACCACTGCCCAACCAGAGTCTCTATTTGTCCTCTGCAGTGAGCTGAGATGCTTAACTTATGTTAGGAAAAAAGAAAGGGCAAATTATTTACAAAGATTCACTGGGTGATGGAGACACTCCTGAAACGCTGCCCAGTGGTGAGAATCTCAGGCAGGGCTGGTGCTGGATGTGCAGCATGGCTGCCTCAGTGGGCAGGGAGCCATAGCTGCAGGACCCAGCCCCAGAAATTCCTGTGATGAAGCAGAAGTACAGAGCTCTTCCTGAACTTCATGTTTGTGGAGATGAGGTGACTCTGTCCCCTGTTTTGCATTGTGTTGTGTTGCATTTTAATTCCAGGGCTGATGTTTGCAGTGTTTGGGTAATCCCAGGGTGTGAAGGGACATGGTGTGTGCTCACTCTCATTTCCCTGCCACACTGTCACCCACATGAGCAGCTCCCTCTGGAAGGCCAGCCAGTCTGGGGTTTTGGCCTCAGCAGTGGAGGGGGATCTCCTGTGGTGTCTGGAGAAGCTGCATCTTGTCCAGAGAGCTCAGAGCTCAATGTCTCCAGAGCACAGGTGATGCAGGCATGGGGCAGATTTGGCATGAGGCATTTCTCCCAGCTCTCCTCTTGAGCAGAACTGGTGCTGTGTCCTGCTGGCCCATCCAGACCTGCTCACTCTCCCAAGCACATGCAGGATGCACCACCTCACTTGGTCATGGAACTGATGTTGTGCATCCATGTGTGCATCCCTAACCGAGCAAGTTATCCTCTTATACCTCATCTTCTCTCTTACCATACTGAACTCAGCCCCACCACGTGAACACTTGATGTGTTTTCCTTCTCCCCTAGTTAGTTTGTGCAGGTCTAAATGAGCAATCCCCTTGGACACAAAAGCTTCTTATGTCCTGCATGGTCATCACAGGGTGTTTGGGAAGCTCGGACCCATGGCTATAGTCAAAGTTGTAACTACAGGGGAGAGAGCTGGCAGGCAGGCAGGGATGAGAGCAGGGACTTCCCAACCCAATGGTCTTGACTCAGCCACAACACTCACAAACACCAATTTCAGCAGCTTGGGAAAGCAAGTGGGGACCAGTGATGGTCCTGCTGTGTAACCATCCCCCTCACCAGCAGCTGCTGGCTGATTTTCCTTCTTCCCCCCTCAAAGATCCCTGCAGCTTTGGGTCTGAGTGCCCAGAGCTGACTGCCATGAGGAGCTGGTACCCTGTGCTGGTGAAAGGATCTGCTGCATCCCATCCAAAGCCCCACGCTGAGCAGCTCAGATGGCCCCACAGCCAGCTGGCCACCCTTCCTGGCTGGCCCCACTGTGCACAGCCAGCTGCAGGGGCCAGCCTGAAAACTGGGCAAGAGGCAGCACCCAGGGGCTGCAGGCTGCAGTAGCCCAGCCAGTCTGGAAGAAGGGACTGGGTTGGCAGTGCTGCTGGCAACAGCTGACTGCTCCAAAATGTCCCATCGCCCGCTCCTGCCTGAGCTCACAGGAAAACAAGCCAGGGCACTTGAAGTGAAGTGCAGCATTTTGTGGTTGAAGCTGGTAGCATTGCCCTCACCCAGCTGAATGCAGGCCAAGTCCTGAGCCTCAGAACAGACATGTTTTGATGGCTTTTTAATCTGCAGCTAAAGGACGTGATGTCTTTTGTATCCTGGCAGACCTTTCAGCCTTTTTCAGTGCTTCAGTATTGGACAAATTTCCTCTTCTCAAAAGTAATAGAAATTCAGAGAACCTGATGGCAGGACACAGGCTGTGGTCTGATGGAGCAGTGTCCATAGGCAAAGGCTTCTTCCTGGCTGGTTGGCAGACTCCACACCCTTGGGGCACGTTGCCCCAACCTCAGTTATTCTCACTGTCATCCCTTCTTGTTCAGCCCAATGTGTGGCATTGCTGGGTCCACAGCAGATGGTGCAGCGGAGCACTGTAGGACTCTTCTTGGTGACAGCCACCCTTTGCTCTCTATCCTGGCTTCTCATGGTTTCTGAACCAAGAGGAGCACCAGGGCTAAGGCCTTCAAAGCACAGCACCAACAAGGCACTAAAATTCTTAACTGGTGCCTGCCTTCAGTTTGAGGGTGATGAGGTTTTTGCCTTGTCCACCATGGGGAAGGCCATCCCTTCCCCATGGTGGCCTCTGAGTGGGACTGAGCATCCTCAGGCAAGACTGGCCAGGGATGGGCCACCATGCAGCAGTCAGTCATAAATCTTGCTTTCTCTAACCTACATACATATTTAAAGACCAATTAAGTAGATGAAACCTTAAAATCCCATTTAACTTTTTCTGCCTGAGCACAGGACCCTGTACATTGGCATAACTCAGTCCTGGAGGGCTTTCAGCTGCTGTTGGGGAGTGATGCTAAAAGAGTGGACAGACCAAATTAAAGAAAGGTGCCTTGAGCATCACTGACTCTAAAATATTGGAACGAACCATGCCTTTCCCTCTGCAATTTCGAAATGTAAAGTAAGATGGGCTGGGCTGAAGAACCTGTTTGCTGTGGATGAGTTGTCTGAGTCGATCATTGATCAGGGCCTGTCCCAGAGTAGCAGTGCTGGCTGGTGACCCAGGTGACCACAGTTTCCTGCTGAAAAGGTTCCCATGGCAGAGCTGTGCCTGTTGAGGTTTGTCATTGGGTGGGCCCTGCAGGCTGAAGCCAGGTCAGTACCGTGACCCTGACTTCCAGCTGGTGATGTCCTACCCGGCAAGAAGAGAGTCTGGCTATGGCAAGCTGCTCCAAATGCCACTGTGCATTTCCCTTAGCTTGTGCTCAGTGCAAATTCACTACCTGACACTGTACCAAGCATAGCCTGGGCCCCTGATTTATATTTTGTGGGGCAAGCACAGCCCCTGGAGGTGGGAACCCATTAAGTGAGGGGGCCTCTGGCACTTACAGAGTGAGTTTGGGTTTTTCTTGGTGTACCAGCCATGTATAAATCCATTCCTGAGCTGCTGCAAGTGTGTACAAGAGGAGGAAGAAACTGTCAAAGAGATTATTTTGCTTTTTCCTTTTCTTGCTTCTCTGAATGCTTTTCTGTGTTGTGGAAGACAACGTCACACTGCCTCTCCCCATTGCAGGATCCCCATCTATAAAACCAGGAGCTGATACTTTCCCATGTACATGAGGCATGGTAAGGGTAGCTCCTGATAACCATAAAGTGCCTTGGAGACTGTGAGTGCAATAGGCAGCCTAACAATTAGCAGTGTTATTTGGTAACAAGCCTGGGTGGCTGGCAGCAGGACAGTAACACTCTGCATCCTTCATCTAGTACCTGCCCCTGAATGGAGAATTCCTGCTGGCAGCTGGTGCAGCCTTCACAGCTTTCGATGGCAGCTGGGATCCAGGCTGTGACTCAGGTATTTAGTGCCCAAATCAGGCACCCATCAGCCTGTGATGAATCATACAAATTCAGCCCAAATACCTCTACAAAGGTCCTACCTCAGGGCAAAGTGAATCACTCTTACCTTTTCTTTGATGACCTCCCTCACATCAGATTTTTTTTCCTTCTAGATCACCTGTCTTCTTAAAAGGTAATTACAGTAGGGAAGCCTTTGAAGTTGTAGCAGAGAAGCAAATATTGTTTGTATTTTCCCCTGTCTATTAAGCATGTAGCCACATCAAAGCCCTTATTTTCTCTGCCATGGTGTTTCTGAAGAAAACCAGTTAGGAGTTACACAGTGGTGAGCCAAACCATGGCCATCACAGCAAGCTGGCCTTTGGCCCCACACATGCATCCTCCCCTCCCCTCAGCCCATGGCTGAGACAGCAGGTTTGTGTCATTGGTACCTGCTTCTATCTGAAAGCTAATTTCTAGGGAGGTGTATTTTGGGTGCTTAAGAACTACCCCATGCTTTCAGTGGCAAGTAACTTTTTAGTTCCTCTACAGGGAAGGAAGCATTCAAGCAGAGCACCTGTGCCTGCACTCTGAATGGAAAAAAGAAAAGAGGAAAAAAAAAGAGAAAAAGTCTAAATCAGTCTCCTCAGAGGAAGGATTTTATCTTAAGGCTGTCTGGAGCCACTCTGAAATCCTTCATCCCTGTATTTTTTTGTTTTGGGGCTATTTGCCCCTAGCAGGGATGCTCTGGCATCTGTGCTTGGCACTGGGCTTTTCCTGCTGACCATGCACTGCTCCCCTGAAATCAGCTGGCGTTTCTGGGACAGCTTTCACAAATTAACTTCTTTAAAGCATGATTTCAAAATTAATGCAAATAATTCAGTCACTAAGTACCTGCATGCTGGCTGAATTGGTAAAGGTTCAGCTGCTGGGAAGGGAGAGAAGGAATCAGGGCCCTGCATGATGACACTAATCAATAGGGAAATTGTTAATGGTTAAATGGTTAAATAATTGATAGTTAAATGGGGCACTGGCTTTGGGGTTACCTCCTGCAGGGAATAGGGCTGGTCACATTTCTGCAGACCTGCCAGGCTGCTGGGAAAGTGGGACATGAATTATCATACCCATTTTTATCAGGTTTAGCTGTTACTCAGCATTTAGGCAGATGTTTTCCTCCTTAACCAGAAGGATGAGCTTTAAAAAATGGGGGAAAAAAATATCCTGTGGGATCTGGGCCTGGAAACCTACAGGCAGATGTGGGATTTGGGCTGAGACCCCAGCCCTGAGTTCTGGGAAGCTTTGCCAAGCTCTGGGAAATGCCTGCAGTGGCTGCCCATGAGGGCAATGCCAGGGCCAGCCCTCGGCTCCCTGCCCACAGGGTGAGATCCTTCACTGCAGGCCAGACAGTGCCTGGTTTTACCAACCCAGGTGCATCTGCTGAGGCTTTGGTTTTGGGTTGGGGTCATGCTCAGCCTTTTCTGTCCCTTTTCCAGGTGGAACAGCGAGGTTCGCTGACGCGGAGCAGCGCGCGTGGTTTGACCCCATGCTGTGGCAGGATGTCCTTCCCGGCGGGCAGCTCAGGCCGAGCGGGCCCATCTTCTCTGTGGATGAGGAGCGCGTCCCGTGCCGCTACGATGATGTTATCTTCCAGCCCGGAACCTCCTTCCGGGTAAACACCGACTCAGCGCAGCCCGTGATTCACCTCCGCAGCATCTCTGTCATGGGCCAGGTAAGGTGGGGAGGAAGAGAAACTGGCTCCACACCTTCTCACCCCAGCCCCGGGTGGGGGAGCAGCGCTGCACAGGGAGATGGGGCACACCCGCGGGGCTGCAGCTTCCTGAGCTGCTGCTGCTGTGGATGGCCTCGATGGCTTTTTGCATCAACCAGTTTGTTATTGCCTCCCTCTGCAGTGTGGGAGTGCAGGCTGTCTCACTATGCTTGTTTAAAAAAGGGCCAATATACACGGGTCAAACCATCAGCAAATGGCAGCTTCTGTGGCTCTCAGGGGTCGCTCCCTTCCCAGGCACGTGTCTGCAGCCGTGCTGCTCAGGGACCCTCTGGGGACATCTCCCTCCTGCCCCCGACCTTAACATGGCCTGTGGCCCAGTGATCATCTCCCAGCTTCGCTTCAGCACTGCTCTTTAATTGATTGGAGGGATAATTATAGAAGTGCTGGCAGCCTGCTGTGCCTCAGCCCGGGAATCAGGCTCCCCAGGAGCCCTGTCCCTCCTGGTCGGAGAGCAGAAGATCACAAGCGCTGCAGCAGTAAACACAGGCTCCTTCCAGGAGTGGGAGATGCGGCAGGCGTTTCATAAGTTATTTATTATTTCTGCTGCTGTGCTGGCTGGGATCTGCCATTTCGGGGCCAGGCATTAGGTAGCTGCTTTTTGAGTAATAGACTCAGTCGGTGCCCAGGCGGGTGCAGGCGAGTCTGAACAAGGCAGCGCCCCAGTGGAACTCACCCCAGGCCCACATAGCCCCAGGGATGCAGAGGTGGATGCTCTTGAGTGCTCAGAGTGATGCTGGTCCTGCTGATGCCTGGGGACTACCCCACAGCACGTCATCCCGCCAGAGACCACTGCTGGCTGTCCCTCAAGGCAGGGGCTGCTGCTGAGCAATGAGATGGAAGGAGAAGATGCTTTTTATGATCATAGAATATTTCCTAAGATCTGACCTTATGAGCTTCTCTGTCCCTTTGTAGCCAGCCTACTCTGTGCTCTGTGATGACTATTTTCACCCCAGGGCCTGAGAAATCTGCCTGTTGTGCCAGAGCATAGAGACACTTCCTGTGGAAGAGAGTGGGTGAGGGAATCACCAGTGACTTGGCAGGATGAGGCTGGTCAGTCCAGTTCAGCCTTTGCTAATGCCAAGCACATAGAAATTCTTCCCAGATAGGAAGAAAACAGCTCAGACCCAGCCCCCTTCCTCCCAGTAGTGAAAAGCTGGTAACTTGAATTCTCTGTGCCAGGAGAAAGATGGAAAGCAAAAGAAGAAAAGGCCCAGCCATCTCATTGTAATTGTTTTTGGTTTTAGAGAGTTTTTCTGTTGGTCCAGGGAAAAGATGGAGTGGGTGTACTGGCAGGGTTTTCCGGCTGCATCACTCCTTCAGCAGGGCTGCCCAGTGATGACACCAGGTGTCCCAGCAGCATGGCTGGGTGCCTGTGGACAGCACTGGGACCTGTCCTGGGATACTCACCTGCTTTGCTGCTCTTCCCTGTGCAGGAGCTGAACACCCCATCATCCTGGGCTGGGTACCTGGCGGGCCCCTCTGCCCCGCTGCAGTTTCATGGCAATGGCACTCTCCAGGTGACAGGCACTGGCTGTCCTGATAAGTCTGGCTGTGCCTGTGGGAACGCCGTGGTGAGTCTTCCTTTTCCCATTCTGGGGGCTCCAGTGCAGTTTGTGGGGTGAGGGACTGACACTGCCCTGCTCTCCTTTAGGACGGCCCCCGCATCTGCGCAGCCCTGCTGAGGGCATCAGGGAGGCAGTGCCCAGAGCCAGCATGCCAGAGCCCTTTGCAGCCCCTTGGCCACTGTTGTGGGGTCTGTGGTGAGTGTGGGACATGGCCCTATTCCTCCTCCCTGCCATGCCAGCTGCCCCAGCCTGCTTCCCCTGGCTCATGGGGGAAAGTTGGGTGCAGGGGGTGCTTGCTGCTGGTTGTAAGCTGAAGTTTTGCTGTCTCAGTGCTGCCAAGGGTCCCATCTGTGGGTCCCATGTGTAGATCCCATCGTGCCACCTTCCCAGGATCTCTCTGAAGAGATCCTGGCTTTTGGGAGGCTGTTCTGAGCTGCAGCCCTTTGTCCCTGCTTCTGGTTTATCTTGTCAGGATGTCACAGCTCGTCAAGCTAATAGGGCGCTGCTGAGTTTATGCAGCCGAAAACACGCTGAGGAAATGCAACCTTTTCCACTGTAATGTCAGCTTTCCAACAGCCAGCTTGTTTAATTTCATTTAAAATAAAAGCATGCAGATTGACAGCGTTCTCTTTGCAATGGGTGCTCCTCCATTAATCTGCATGAAATGTTTCATTTCAAGTATTTTTTCAAGTATCAAGGGGCAATTTTTCATGCACAACTGTACCTGGATACTGAGTATCCAATATTTGGTATGTCATACCAAATTCATTAAAATGGCACCATGTGTTTCTCCAACATGCTCCTAAAAGCATAGTCCCTTACAGTCTTTAGGACAATTTAAAATTTCAGCAAATGCTTAATTGTATTTTTTCCCAGGAAAATATTTGTCTCCATGACTGCAGTGCAGTGGTGCGGGGAGCACAGGCGTTCCCTCCTCTCAGCCTTCCCCCCAAAGCCAGGGTAGTGTTGCTGCACCACAGCCTCATGGCCCTCAAAACCAGGGACATGAAGAGCTTCCCAGAGGGATAAATGAGAGAAAACTTTCCAGGGAAAGCTTATCTCCAGAATATGTTGGAAAGTCAAAATGCTTTCATCAAACCCAGCTGACAAAAAGACCAGCAGGGGAGGTTTCTCTCTGAGCCCAGCCAGACCAGTTGCACAGGGTACCAGAGGGTCCCCAGTGCCCATCAAGGCAGTCAGAACTCTGCTGCTGTGGCTGCTTTCTGCCCACATGTGGTGTTTGATGTCTGTTTTCTGGCTGTAGGGGCCACCATTAACCTGGATTTCACTCCTGATTTTGACCTTCAGAAGTACCAGGACAGATTGGTCCAAGAGTTGCTGAGCCAGGTACTGAGCCTGTCAGATTGGGAGGGGCTAATAAAACCACAAGCCACTGGCCACATCTGCCTGTGACTTGATGGCTGTGGGATTGTCTGGGTTGGGTGTGTGGTCCCAGCAGTGCCAGGAGTGCAGCTCACTCCCCACCACCCTGCAGGGCCCGCGCTCCCCGTGTGACTTCTTGGCTGTGCCCGCTTGCCATGGGAGCTGGGTGCTTGCTCCCCACCACAGCCCCTCCATCTGCTGAGCTCAGGGCAGGAAGAGCTGCTGGCTTGCAATGGGGAAGGATGCAGGGGGGCTTGCTGGCAACCCTGCTCTAGAAAACAGAGGAGAGCAGGTCTGGGTCCCATGGGAGCTCCGCACATGCAGCTGGGATGGTGCAAACCTGCAGCAGGGCATTTCCTGGCCTCTGGCCAACACTGAGCTGCTTTCCCATTCCCCAGTAGGCAAGCACTGGGTGGGTGACTGGCACTGGTCAGTTCTCACATGCTCTACAAAGCATCACTTCGTGCTGCTGCTTGTCAGACACAACATGACATTCCTCCTCTTTGCCAGAGGCTGCTGGGGGAGGAGGTGTGCTCTGCATTGCACTGGGAGGTTCGATACCAGGGTATTGCTCTATTGATCCTGAGCTGAAAGCTGTCTGCCTGCCCTCCTTACAGCCACATGTCTTAATACAGCTTTTAATGGGTGTGATACATGAAATTGCTTTCTCAGCATGCTCTCCTCTGTGGGGGCTCATTGCATGCTGGGTGCTGGTCACAGCTTGGGAGAGAGGGGACGTACAAGCCTCTCCTTTGGGAAATGCAACAGCCCTGCCGTGACAGGAGTGGCAGCTCTGTGGTGGGGCTCACATGAAGGTTCAGGTGGGCTGTGCAGCTGCACCCATTGTGGCTGTCTGGAGATGTGACTAATTTGTGCCTGCCCTCTCTCTGGCTTTACGTGTCTCCTTGTGTTTTGGGAAGCCCAAATACGCTGGCGTGCAGATGGCCATATCCAAGGTGCACAAAGCACAGACCTTCCTGGGCATCATGTCCCGAAGCGCCGCTCCTCTCATCCAAATCGTGCTGATTGATGACCGAGCAGGAGTGCGGGCGGGCACCGCTGCGGAGCAGCTGGCAGCAGACATCATGCAGAACATAGCCCAGCACGGTAACGCCCCTGCCCTCCTCAGCAGGTCCCCTGCAGGTGCACCCAGACCCACTGCTGGCCAGAGCTTTGTATTCCCTGCCAGCAGCCCACATGTCCTGTGGGGTTTGAATGTCTCTAAGGATGGAGATTCAACAGCATCTCTCCGCAGCCTGTCTCCACAACTGACCATCTTTTCAGTAAACCAGTTTTTTATATATGAATACTTAGATAAATGTAGGTATTTACGTGGAATTTACCATATTCCATATCTGCCCACATCCTCTTGCCCTGTCACTGGGTGCTGCTGGCTCAGTGCTCCAGCTGTGGCTCACCAGAGGAGAGCAGAGTGGAAGGGTCACCTCCCCTGCCCTACTGCCAGTTCTCCTCCTCCTGGGATACCGGTGTGCTTCCATGCCATGTCTGGCCATGACCAGCTTGATGCCTGCCAGGACTCCCAGGTCCCTGTCTGCAGAGCTGCTCTGCAGGCTGAATGCTGCTTGGGGAGGCAGACAATGGAAGCTAGCAGATGCTGATGGGCACACAGGTCACAGCCAGGGGACCTGGTGGTCATTGTGTGGGTGGCAGACCCACAGGGGTTGTCCCTATTGACTCCATTGACCTGTGAGTCCCATCCCTGTTCCCAGGGAAAGGCGATCAACCAGGCAGGCAGGACCAGACCCAGCTGAAGGCTCCCTCTGCCATAGGTGTGGGGATGTGTTGCCCTGTACAGTCCTCATCCCTGTTTCTTCCCAGGTGAAGCTCTCGGCATTTCAAGTGGCAGAATGGAAGTGGCCACTGGCAGCACTGCCAGCGGGCACAGGGGGAGCCACCCAGCGAGCAGGATCGCAGCGGGGACAGTCATGGGGCTACTCTTCAGTCTCCTGTTCCTTGGAGGGATTCTCTTTCTCTACAGAAAGGGAAAGCTGAGGTAGGGATGGGGCTTCTGCCAGCAGGAAATATTCAGGCTGCCGCTGCTTGGGAGCAGCTGCCAGCCCAGGCTGTCCTTCCAGCCTGGCACACAAGGGCACATGGTGCTGCCCGGAGCTCCCATGGAGAGGGGCATGGCCTGGCACCCTGCCACCCCCAGCATCACTGTTCACAGAACAAAATGGTTTGGACTGGAAGGACCTCAAAGATATCTAGTTCCAACCCCGTGCCATAGCTAGTGACACCTTCCACTAGACCAGGTTTCTCAGAGCCCCAGCCAGCCTGGCCTTGAACACTTCCAGGGATGGAGCATCCACAGCTTCTCTGGGAGATTGTGCCAGGGCCTCACTGCCCTCAGAGTAAAGAGCTTGTTCCCAATATCTAATCTCAACCTGCCCTGTGTCAGTTTAAAACTTGTCCTTGCTCCTCATAGTTTTCTGGAGGTGAGGTGGCTGAAAGGCACTTCTGTTCTCTTGGAGTGTTGTTTCATTCTCCTCCATGACCAGGAGGAGCTGCCTCTTGGCAGGGTGCAGTGTGCTCGGGTGGGAGCAGGGCTGCTGCCACTCAGCTGGAGCTCTGCACAGCCTAGTCATGGTGCCTGGTGACATCTCCTGTTCCTTGGTTTGCAGCCCTGCTGGGGAGGGGAGGACTGAACCTGCAAGCTGCTCAATAGAAATGCATCAAAATAATGCAAAATACTCATTCCACAGCTTCATAACCATTAAAGGGAGAGACAGCATCCAAGAGCAAGTGCAGCTTCTGGTGCATTGCTTGTTCACAGCATGGAGTACGGAGTGCAGGTCCCACAGGAGGGCTGGAGGGTGCACCTGACTGCACCACAGCTGGGAGCTAGTCAGAAATACCCCTTCTCCATCACCATTTTCCCTCACAGCTTGGTTATGGGGCCTGGCAGTGAATAGGGCATCCCAGCAGTGCCCCTGGCAGGTGCTTGGGGCACCCACCTCTGCTCCTCCCACATGTACCCACCCTCTCGTGGAGGGTTTTGCAGGGTACCCAGCTGTGGGCAAGTGGGGTTGACTTTACACACTTGATAACCAGGGGCCAGGAATAGTTTAAATTTGCAAAGTGCCCCTGTGTCTGCCAGGGGGTGCTGAGCTCCCCAGTGCTGGGGCTGCTGTGTCACAGGCTCACAAGTCAGGTTGGTTATTCCCTCTTGCCTCCTCCACTGGGATTTTGTCACTGTTCAGCAGTGGCCCTGGCCGGGAACAAGCCCTGCTGGCATGATATTTCCTAACAGTAAAACCATGCCTTCATTTAATTTCTAAATAAAACTCCCAGACCCATAATTGCTACTTGGTGATTTATCTTTCACTGATGCTTCTTTGGATGCTGGACAGGCCTTTGAAACCAGCTCTGTCAGCAGCAGAAAAAAAAAAACAGGAGGGAGTTCTGTGTAGCTACAGGAGACAGAACGGAACACGAGCCCAGGGCCTGTCCCCCTAGTGCTGCAGGTCCCTCTTATTTCCACTGAAAGGGGCCTGGCAGAGCTTCCCTCAGAGCTCCTGAGGTGATGTGTGTGGATCTGCTGCTGAGCCCACGTGCAGCAGGTGCCCAGTGCAGGGGAGTGCTCAGTGACTGGGACCCTTAGGATAAAAGCAATGAAGAAAATAATACAAGTAGTGATGGTGATTAAGATGGAAAAATGATAATGGCTCTGTGGCAATTCATTTAGGCCACAGGGAAGGAATGATTGCTCCAAAGTGAAGTCTGTGCTAGAGTTGTCTGCCTCTGCAAACTCCTCCCTCCATAGTGCAGGTCCCAGATCTCAGGCTGAATGATTTCTGCTCAATCCAGCTGCTTTTCCCTGGGAAAGGGTACAAATATCCCATTTCAGTAACAGCCTGACATTTTGCCCCTGTATAATTTCCCGTGCACCTCTTAAGGAGGCCGGGTTCCAGCTGGGGGCGCTGCAGGGACGGGAGGGATGTGGATGGTGATGCCCAGCTCTTCCCCAGGTTGCCTGCCCTGCGCCGGCAGCAGCCCTGGGAGAGAATGGAGGAGCCGGCACCCCCTGCTCCATCCAGTGACACAGGCTTCGACAACCCCATGTTCAGCGTGGTGAGTCACCCCTGCCAGGGACACCGGGGTGCTCGGGGCGTGGGCAGGAGCTGCTGGGTGCTGTCACACTCTGGAAAGCCTCTTGGGGTTACCCTGAGAGGGGCCCTGCTTTCCCCAGGCCAGGAGGGGTTTGTGGGACATTCCTGTTCTCCCTCAGGTCACCAGCCTCTCAGCTGCTTCAGGGACTCGGCCTTGGGAGGGTTTTGCCAAGGGTTTTGCTTCTCTTCCCCATTGGTTGTTTTCCTCCCTTGCTGTTGCAGAACCCTCCAGATGCTGACCTTGGAGAGGTGACACCCAAAGATCTCCAAGTCTTCTACCTCAACCCTCTGTACGATGCAAGCGAGACAGAGACCTGATGGTGTGGACTCATGCTGGGGGCAGACATCACTCCCTTGGGGCCACCACCACTCTCCAGCCCTCACAGCCCCTCACATCACTCCTGGTGGGATTTAAGCCAGAAGCAGATCCCACCTGAATTAAAGTGTCTGTGCAGTGAAGGAAACCATAGCAAACTTTCACTGTTGGGACTCAGTCAGATGGACATGGCCTCCCTGGTGTTACTTCTGGGTTTTAAACTGTATTTTGCAGGTGTCAGTTCTTTTTAGATAGTTCAGCATTGAGATTTGGGTCTCAGATGGTATCCAGGGAAGCTGGGGTCTAGCTCAGCACTGTGCTGGATTTGCCCCAGGGCTCACAGCAGGTTGAAGGAAGCATCCCTGGATGCATGACAGAAATTCACTGCTCAAACACATTTTAGAATATGACCCAGAGCCTTCAGGGCCTGGACCCATTAGCTGGAAGGTTGTTTTGCTTTCCAGCAACGTGCTCAGTGCTGGGGATCTCTGCTCAGGGTTCCCATTCCTCCTCTCACTCCTGTCCACTGGGTGCTGGTGAAGTGCAGTCCTGATTAAACAATTCCCTCCCCAGGGAAGCTTCTGGAGCTTGTTCCTTCCCTCTGTGCCTGGACTGATAGGTAAGAAACCCTCTTGGACCTTAAGGGATTTATTCCTTGAGGTGAGAAAGTCTCATGGTAGAAGGGGAAGGAATTTTGATGCCGGGGTCCCCGGGGAGGGATGCAGGCAGGAACTGAGGGCTGGGGAGAGTCACACCAGCCCATCTCTGATGAGGGTTGGGGCAGTGGCACTGAGGGGCCTCGTTAGGCCTGTGTCAAACACCATCATCTGCCCACAATGTCAGGCAGTTCATCTTTATGGAGTAGGGCTGATGGGTGAGGCAGAAATTATGGATATGTATGCAAATGGATGCAAATTTACACTCTACTGAGTGTTCAGTAGGACTTGTTGGCATATTCCATAAGGAAGCAGCTATTTTAAGTTTATAATATTTTGTTCTAGTCTCTGGAAGACATAATCCCTTTTCAATGGCCTGGGAATTCATCATTAGGTGCATCAGAGCCCTGAGGAAAGGTAACAGGCAGCATGTGGTGTGGGACCAGCCCTGCCCTCTGGAAACAGGCAGGACAAGAGCACAAGGCAAGCAGGGAACGAGGCCCCTCTGAGCTCCTGGGTGCTGCGGTGAATTTGCAAGTGAGGCAGAGCCAGGAGGAGTCCTGTGCTCGGGGCACACCCCCTTGGGATTTCACCATGCACACCTCTCCTGAGGGGGCTCCTCCACCAGTACTGGGAGGAAAAGCAGCTTTCCTGAGCAGGAGTCTCTGCTGTCAGGCACTTGATGGGTGAAGTGGTCACCGTGCAGGTCAGAAAGCAGAGGAGCCATCAGCCTGCAGCAGCTGACATGGGAAATACCCAGTCCCCTCCATCCCATGGTCCTACAACCAGTGCATCACTGTGGGGAGCAGTGACCCAGGGACAGTACCCAAAAACACCTCACAACACACAGTCACTCCTGGGATGGGAGCCCAGGGTAGATCCCCAGCCCAAGCCCTCCTGCTGACCCCACAGGGCCGGACAGCCCCGCACAGCCAGGGCTCGGTGCAGCTCAGCAGCCGTGGTGTTACCATGGTGCCTGTGAGAGCAGCCACATCCTCCACCAGCTGTATCCCTACTTTCTGCTGTGAGGGCCTTTTTGTGTTCTTTTCCCCTTTCACATCAGTTCATTGCAGGTGACTGTGTCTCCTCCAGCCCACAAGCATTCAAATGCACACACACACAGAGGAATTTTCTTTCTGAGGCCAATGCACCAGGCAGCCCATCACACCAGCACTGCCCACAGAAGGAAGGGGCTCGGGGTGACCCCCAGGGAGCCCCCACCTCCAAGTGAATTTCTTCCCTTCCTGGTTATTTTTGGGCCTCGCTCATTGTGAGTGTGAATTGTGATGTGAGGATTGGGAGGGGTCTCGATGGCTGCATCCCCACAACCTGTGCAGAGGGGGAAAGGCAAGAGCATCCTGTGGCCATGGGCTGAGGGAGGGGAGAGACAGCCCATTGGCAACGGGACCATTGCACAGGAGGGTGTCAGGATGGTGTTCTTCCCCTGCAAGCAGCTGAGGACATCAGCTCCGTGTCCTGCCTGGACACACAGGGATTTGAGGGTGAGCCACGGGCAGGTGTGTGCTTGTGGAGTCGGACACCCTCCTGGGACACATCACTGACACGGAGGGAGGCAGACCAGCCCGTGGCAGGAGTCTCCACCTGGTCACCCCTACGGGTATGAATTTGCTGTTGGCGAAGCTTCATTTTTAAAATGCATTAGCAGCTCGAGGTCACTTACAATAGAGGCTTTAATTAATGCAGAGATCAATTTTTGTCAGTGCACGAGCAGAGCACAGTCTGTACTTTTCCTTCAGGAGCCACGTCCGCTCGCTCGTACAGAACTGCCGCAGGGAGGGGGGAGCGCTGCAGAAACAAAATGAAGCACCAGAGTCAGTTTGCGATGGCGGGGACCAAGAGCTGCTGGAAGAACAGCTGTATCCGTGATTGTATCCATGATTGTATCCATGATTGCTGCGCACCGACACGCACAGACAGCCCACGGCTCAGGCAGGGCAGAGCAAAGGGGTTTGGTACTCAAGTGTCTCCTGGGATCCTGCCTAAACAAGGAGTTTAATTCACAGACTTATATCACTGAGGCTGTGCACGGCAGGTCTGGGCACCTGATGGCTCTGTTTTGCTTCTGGTCCTGAGTGTCAGGAGTCCCCCACTGTGACAGACTAATTCAAAATGCAGTGTTAATGGCAAGATCTCAGGAGTCGTTGCTTCCTAGGATGTCAAAAGAAAAAGCAACCTGCACACTATTAATGGACCCCAGCTCGTAGCACAGTGCCTTCCCTTCGCACGATACAGCCGCTCACAGAAGTTGTGCAAACCCAGATTGTGGCAGGGTCCTCAAAATATCCCTGAGCCTAAAGACAGACTTGGCTCAATGAATTAATTGTTTTGTATCTCTTTCAGCAGGAGGTAGCAGTGGCGGGAGGGCATTTGGCAGGGACTGGTCTCACCGAGGTGCAGGAGCTGGCCAAGGCACTGCGGGGTGGCAGCTCTGGCCGTGTCCGTCAGCATGCGGGGCTCTGCACTGCTCGTCCTCACGGGACTGCAGAGCAGGGACTGCGTAAGAAACAGCAAAGGAGGCGAGGCTGAAAAAAATCCGAGGGTTTTATCTATGAGAAAGCATCAATAAACCTGCATGAACCTGTGCAGTCAGATGACAAAAAAGTGCTGCAGCTTATTGGGGAGTAGGGAAAATATTTGCTGCAAGGACAGGGAAGGGGCTGATTCCTTAGTCCATGTTCCTCCTCTGGCTGGAGCACAGCACTGCAGCTCCCGCTGGCTGAGCACGTCCTGCTGTCTTCTGCTCCTGTCCTCAGCTAACCCTGCCGGCAACGCTGGCCTGAGCATCAGGCACCTCTGGGATCAGCTCTTGCCAGCGTTTGGCTTTCCTGGGCATCCCACACCAGGCCTGCAGTTGATGCCTGGTCTCGTCATCACCCCGTCCCCAAAAACATGTTTAAGACATCTGGCAAGCACTGAGATCGTGCTGGCACTGTGCCTTCTATCCTGTCTTCCTGACGTGGTCCTGTGCCCATGGAGCCCCCTCTCCTCAAGCAGAGCCCCTCCAGCCCCACACTGCCCTGCCAGCCCCGAGCCCAGGACACGAGGGCAGCTCTCACCCCATAGGAAGGGGCTGCCCTGCACCAGGTGAGGCTGGCGGCTCTGGAGCCCATGAGCTGACAGGAGCCCCAAGGCTGCCAGGGAAGGATGTTAAGGGAAAGCTGAGAGGGGAGACATTTACAGGGGTGCAAGCAGGCAGAAGGCCGGCCAGAGCTCTGCCACAGCCCTGGAAGGCAAGGGTTGGGCAGCAGAACACTGATTTTTGGATTGTCCTCCTCCCTTCTGCCTGCCAAAGCCGCTTCATCCAGAGCAGATGGTGCAAACTGGAACACAGAACGCTCCAGTAGCCTGGCATGCAAGAATGCCATGTGTCCTTTTTGTTTCAAAATAAGCTAAACTCAGCAAGACAGGGGTTTTGGTCTTGATACAACACCTTCCATTCACTAACACTTCGCTTAACTGCACCTCAAGGTGCAGTTCTGTACCCACAGCCATCTCTTCCCTCAAACACTTTCCTGCTTCTCAGTGCTTTAGGCTACCAGTGCCAGCTCTCAAGATTTTTACACATCTGCTTTCTCCCAGGGATGCCAATCTGGCGCTGTGCAGAACAAGGGTCCCTGCAGCACCTCCAGCATTTCCACACTAAGTCCCCTCCCTGTGACTTAGCTGTGTTAAGCACTTACCCTGCAAAGATAAGGGCAACTTTTATGCACCCCCCTCTCCAGCAGATTGCACCTATTCAGGAAGCTGTTTATTCTCAGCACACCTGTTCTGTAGACAGAGATGGTGGCAGATGAGTTTAGTTCTTGGGTGGCACTTGATACCATGATGTATTCCAAAACACTCAGCTTTTTGGGGAAAAGATCTGTGCCAGAATGACCAATTGTTCCAGTGAGTGGTACACCACCACTCCAGCTTCAGGGCCTGATGTCATACCTCTGTGAAAATGGAATGAGCAGAGAAACAGGCAGACACCAAATTACCCTCATTCCTTGCACAGCTCAATTCCTCACTTTCAGTCCTAGACTGGTAGCCTCCAGGGATAAGAAAGTGCATTGTCAGAGAATCGTTTCACCTGAATTTCTGCATTTATGAAAATTTTCCTGAGGGCTCAAGAGGACTCTTTAGGTAACTAGAATCAAAATCCATAAGGGAAAAGATGATCTGCAAAGGGCTGTGTGGTGGAGGACTTGGGAAGGAATTCTGCTTGGCCAGACTTAAGAAGGAAAAAAAAAAAGAATAATGTATTCATATGAGCAATTAATTAATTTTTCTAGAAACGTTCTCCTGCTTAAATTATAACCAAGCCCTGGCACTGCTGAGTGCTATGATTTAATACCCCCATAATTAAAGACTTTGTTGTCATCCCAAGCCCTCACTATGCAGAGGAAAATCAGCTCAAGAGCAGGAGAAATGTTTTTTTACAAGTCAAAGGCTGATTAACATGAATACTTGTGAGAAAGCTTCCAGCACACAGCCCTCAAATCTCCTGTCAGCTATCACCCCATCCCCAGGGCAGTGTGGGTGCACTTTCCCAAGCCAACCCATCCCAGCCTGCCCAGGTAGGTTTAGTCAGGCAAGGAACAGCAGGGTCCAGAACACCCACCTTGGCCTTTCCTGTGAAGGGCGAGACAAACCAAGAAGCAATTCAGGAACACTTGGCACTCCATAAGGGATGAGGGATGCTTACCTAGGACACCCTAGAGGAGATGATGGCACAGTCTAGCTACAGTGGCTCTGTAGTGCTCAAATACCAGAGCATGAGAGCTTTAAAAAAACCCCTGTATGACGGGGCTGCACCATTCACACACCAAGCCTTGAAATGTTCCTAAGCCTTTCCTTGGGAGTACTGCTTTGACAAGTGAAATATATTTATTGTTTTATGATACTTAAGATGCATGAATAGACCCTGCAGCCTCCTTACCATGCTTCAGCTGTAAGTAACGAGTCTCATAAATCATTTAAAAAGGAATTAATAGGGGCAGAAAATCAGTAACATAACAGCACTAAAACAAACCGAGGGCACAAAATTTCAGTGCTGTATTCCACCAAAAGGCTCCTGAACACTCATTCACCTTCAGCAATATGCACCTTTCTTGCTTGGGTATGGAGCTCCAAAATACCTTCAGTTTGTCAAATGTCCATGTGAACAAAGTGAATTTACCATGAGACTGGAGCAAGTGTCAGTGGTATATTGTTTTCAGATGTCAAGACAGACGACTATAAACTTTAAAACCTCCCTCTTCTGCTTTATTGACATGTAAATTGTTCAAAAATGTTCTCACAATTCAATAATTACAAAGACTTAGACTTACATTAAAAAAGTAAAAACCAGAAAACCCCCAAAGCAGTAGTGTCCAGCTCCAACTGAGCCCCTTTATCAAGAATCTGAGAAAAAGAGCAAGTACTGTCGAACACTTAACATAACAGGATTAAATGTTGACTAGAACACTCAGTTTAAACTAAAGATAAGTGCACGTCCTATACAGTGTTTCAGAAAAGAACATTAGCCATTGGTATATCATTAGCCCATTTAAACTGAATTTTAAATAAGTGACATCCAACTGTCATAAAATTGGCACAGAAGGCACACTAGTGTGACAATGACAAACTGGATATGCCAGCCACTGAATTAATTACAAGCTTTTAATGAAACATGGTCACAAATCTTTGAGTACTAAATGTATAATACATGGAAGCATGAGATTAAATATACACGCAAAACATCACCGCACGTGGGCCATCGCAAAATATACAGGAGTGTGTTGTGCATTTTTCTACATGATCAATACTTGATTAATAATCATGGGGTCTTCATGCAGGTGAGGATACAATTAATGAGAAAAGCAGCACCCCCAGTTACACATCCTTCACGTTCCACTTTGGTAACCAATGAACAGACTGATGTTCTAGTGTGATACATCCCTTGGGTCGAGCAGACTCCGAGGGCAATGCGTCCACAAGAAGGCTTGCTAGCTAAACAGCGTAGTGTGTCCTTACACCAAAAACCCAGGAGAAACAACTTCTCAGGAAGAGAAAGGCAGGAACTAGGAATAAAAATTTTTTCACAGCAGTATTTTAAAAGCCCTGACTAATGACTGATGAGGACTAAAAGCAGGGAATGGGTAAAGAGGTAACTGTCAGTAGTCCTATGTACAAGACTAAAAAGTTGGTAGAAAGATAGAAAGACAGTTATGCAGCTGTATATGTAATGGCTAAATGAATTAAAAGGCCACAAAACTATATCCAGCTTTTCTTTGACTTCCTGGTGATTCTACTGATGTTGGAAACGACCTACAGCTTCCTACCATTCTCCTTAAGGTTTAGGAAAAAAACAGTTACAGGAAAAAGGGAGAAGTGTATTCATCTGAGGATGTAACTAGCCCTGCTCACATTTCCTATTTAGAAGTCCAACTTCTGTCTAAAAGGATTTCCTGCTAATCAGACATTACATCATTCTATAGAAAAATAATATTCCTGATATTGTAGCAACATTATCAGTAACTCTCTCTATTTCTCTTTCACCATAAGAATAAGACTATTTACCGGTGGCCTTAAATGCTCCTATGCAATAAAACTGTGTCACAGCTGTGCAGAAAGGAATCAACCGTAACCGAGCAGTGAACAATTCTGCATAAAAAGCTCAATAGCTATTAGTAAAGAATTTTCTTCATTTCCATAGTTTGTATCTACAATCTGGATATATAATTATTCTTGTACAACACTAGAGAGTCTGTGTCAGTCTTGGCACTAGCATCTGAGACGGCTTTGCCCTGCTGTTGAACACCATGGAGCAGTGGATGACAGGAGCCGGAGCGGCGAGAGCGGTGGCGTTACGCGTCACAGGTCGACTGGTCCAGTCCATCTAGCGTAAGCTGATTCCTATGAGGAGAGTTGGGACTTGGGGGACCACTTGGATTTGAGCTGTTAGATGGAGTAGAGTGTTTGGTGGAGTCTGAATCAGGCTGTTAATGAGAAACATTAAAGAATTATGTTTACTTGAAGTGAATTATTTACATTCAAAAGCTTTCAAAGGCACTCAAAAATGAGGGTGAACAACACCTACAAAGGAGTGTGCATTAGATTAATTCCATAGTTAAACATTCAAGCAATTACTTCCATTACCATCAACAGGCTCTGGTGCAGTCCCAAAGGTGACCTTCTGACGCAACAGGAATTATGGTAATGTATGTGGAAATTGCTACATCTCTGGCTCCTCTCCTTTAACCATGGCAAAGCTTTCCTGATGGAATACATCTATCTGTTCACTGTTGCTCAGAATTTACCAGCCTGCAATTTTCAGGCAATTTTTGTAGCCCAGGAGTAGCTTTATCTGCCCATGTAAACATATAAAAACTATGGTCAAATCATCTTCAGTTTGGTGAGGAGGAGGAAGGAAACAAGCATTATGAACTGTTTACAAAACAGCAACAAGCCTGTGAAGTGCCTGACAAATGAGTGAAGGCTGCCAAGAATC
This sequence comes from Peucedramus taeniatus, assembly GCA_013400575.1. Taxonomy (NCBI): domain Eukaryota; kingdom Metazoa; phylum Chordata; class Aves; order Passeriformes; family Fringillidae; genus Peucedramus; species Peucedramus taeniatus. The sequence continues at coordinate 675,582 of WBNO01021024.1, read as the reverse complement.
TGGCTGGAGATCTGGAAACAGAATACACTTAGTGGGTGCGTCCTACGTCAATATCTAATAAAGACTATCCACAGTTATTTCCCCAGTATGAGATTAGTAGTTGGATATTTGCCTTCACAGGCTGGTCTCATTTCAACAGGATGGCTGGCAAGTTTCCCACTATTTTGGTGTGTTACAATTCTGAGCACTGCACACATTCACTGCTAATGAAATACTGCATAAAAAAACCCCTGTTACCGTTGCAGCAAGTTATTTTCAAGAAAGGGAAATATATACTTAGCAAATAGATTGAAAGGTAACATCCTTCAGGAATGCTGTTCAGAAGATTTTGCATGGCTTGAACAAAAATAAGATAATCTATAACAAGATTATCCTAACATGATCCGGTTCATAAAGTCAAAAGCCGTGGGGGAAATAGTATAAAGCCAAAAGGTGTTATTAGAGCCTCTTTCCAGTTTCAAACTACTATTTTTTAAAAATTTAACAAGTCATAAAAAATTGTAAGAGCTACCAAAAAGAGAAAACATTTTAAAAAATCCCTTCTGAATCTATCATTACTCGTGTGTACAAACAACAATTACCATTAGAGCATGGAATATAATGGAGTTTGGGAAGGGTGAGCAAAATAACTAATATAGTCCATCATAACCACCTTTGAAAACCAAGACTGTTTCAAAAATACCTGTGTTTAGAGATCCCCACTTTCATGTGCTTTTAACGGCTAACTGAAGGTTACAAAGGAAGTCAGACTACAGGTGTGATCAGAACTCTGGACTTGGCATGTGCTAAGGCATCCAGCAAAACTCTGGCTTCACAAAAACATGCTTCAAAATTCAGAGCATTATATGGGCCTGCAGTTGGGTACCAAAAAGCACTAAAAAGTGCACTAATCAGGGACTTTTCTTCCCAGGAATAATTCCTAACACCTTCCTTGCACAGACTGCTTTAGCAAAGCTTAGAAGAAAACACGTGATAAATCACAGACACAAAAATAATATATCTTTTCTATTCAGATTCAGGAACATCAGTTTTGTAGAGCCAGGACATTTTATGTTTGGTGACTACTGGCACATAGTCTTATTCTTGCTAAAAGCAGTTTTATGTATTATAAATTTGATTCTTTCTCAAGTTACATGACAGAAAGTCTTCCTTAAGGCAGCACAGAAAATTACTTAACTAGTCATATTCGTTTGCTAGTCTATGCTAATATCCCAGAGAACATTTTTAGGAGCTTTGAGGACATTTCATCAATTAGTCAAATTTCCGTTGCCTATAAAGTTTAATTGAAGATAAAACACTTCTTAAAATATCACCATAAGAAGATCTTTTCACAGCTCTGCTTTTGTGTTAGTGTATCTAACTTGCAAACATGTATTACAGGCTGGGAAAAACACTTGTGTGAAGAAAACATCTCCATAAACATCACTATGAAGTACTTCCTTGGGAATGTAATTTATTGGAAAAAGAGAACAATCTATGTCAACAGGACATCGTTGGTCTCCATGTACAGAAGCTGTTTTACCTCCTTGTCAAACTCCTGGTCAGGGTCGGACATACTTCGGGAAGGCATGGCTGCTCCCACATCACTGCCACCTGGAGAGTAAAGGACAAAAGTCAACTTACAGCTCCTGTTGACATCACAGATTACAGCTCAGGAGTGAGCAGCTTGCTCCTAGCCTTACTTGATGAGGGCCATGAGATGTAGGTTTTGTTTCTCTGCTGCTGCTGCTGCCGTGACAGGTTAGCTGAAGATGGACAGGATTTTTCATCCTGGGCAGGAGGCAGGACACTCTACAGTGCAAATGAAACACCTTGTTAGCCAGCAACAAAAGCTATCCAAGAAGAAGTTGTTACTCATGAAAACTTTACTGTGCTTTTGAAGCTATTACAACCCAGTGTTGGTAGAAAAACTGAACTTACTTGACCACATCCACATATTTTCAGTAACAGACACAAACCCTGAGAAAGACAGAGAAAGAACTAAGCCCCATAGCAGCCACTGGAACCTGTCAGCCAGCAAACCCTCTATGAAGGGGCAGGGACTGTACTAACAGCTCTGCTTTCCTTCCTCCTCCTGCTGAAATGACAAATGCCTGACCCACATCTGGGCTATCTGAGAAAGGCAAGAAAAAGCCTGACTAGCAGCTCTAGGACGGAGGGTACATACAGAACATAAGAGTGTACCTTCACATCCTTCTCTGTAGATTTAACACTAAAATAGCTCATTAAATGCTGTATTAGTTAAATACAAAATAAAATTAATGCTACAAAGCACTGCAAGTCGCATGCATTTTAGTTACCTCCACAGCATTAGTTTTTTTCCCCTTGTTATTGCTCTGGAATTGGTGAAGTGCCACAAGCATACCATACTCCAGTTCCTAACAGTTTGTAGCTACTCCTACCCTTGCTAGGGAAGCAGAGGAGGGACAGGAAGAGGAAGAAAGCAGAAGGGAGCCTTGCAGTGAGGAATGGTCACTCTGGAGAGAGATTTCAGCAGAGATAGGGCTCATGTGATAGACGTGCTCAAAGCCTGTTGGGGGTGATACCAAGAGCAGAATGTTGAGAGGATGAGGGGAAAGGAAATTCATTCTGTTGTTTTAAGACAAACAAGAAAAAGGAAGGAGGAGAAGAGACCAATTATATACAAAACTACTAACAAGCTCCTGGCAGTGATATCTGTCTTTCAGTGTCTCATTCATAAGTCAGTTAACAGTATTTCCTTGCACAGGATTTAGAAGCATTGCACAGCAGGAAGGTTCACCTTTCTCAAACGGATTTAAAGAAGAATTTGGTACAGGGATAATACTTGAGCCCATCCAGCTCATCTTCACATCTTTTGTGAGCAAGAGCAAATGCACATATGTATCCCTCCCTTATAAATGTATTTTACCAGTGGGAGGTCCATGAGGACCTGCATTCCATCTCCTGGTCCCATGTGAGCCACGTGGTTGAAATTCGTTGGGTTAGAAATCATCTTTGACCTTAGCTCAGGGTCTCTAAGCATTTCCCTAAAAAAACAAGAGTGATTTTTACTATTAGCATTCCAAGTCTCTGCATGTCATCATGTATATTCAGTTATTTTTTTACAAATTTACAAATAAATTCTTACCGCCTTTGCTGTAACCGCTCTTCCTCGGGAACCTTAAATACAAATCTTCTTTTGCTCCTGGTTCGAAGCATTTGCTTCTTGCTATTGTCAGAGGTTTCTGGTACACTGAGGCCAGCTCCTGCTGTAATAGCACAAAGCAATTTCACATACAGAGGTACATGCTGACCCAGACACATTCAACACAAGTTTCATCAATTGCAAAGGTAACATGGTGAAAATGAACCAGAGAATGAGTTCCCCATTTCTGCCCTTGTTCAGGACTCACCTGAAAACTTGTTCTTGAAATATATTAACCTTGGCGGCTCACAGTTAAGGAGGTTCAGTGTGCCATCCATGTTTAATGGTCTGATCTGTTTTGAGGAAGGAGACAGAGAATTACCTCAAGTCTAGCATAGCATACACTCTGAAGAAACACCTCATTTGAAAGCAACCCAATTAAGTTCAATATTCAAAGAAAATTACCTACCCTTCGCAGGCCAATAGTCTGGACCCATTCCATAGTGTTAACATCAAACACATCAACACCATACTCGCTATACACTGTTACATATGAAGAATTGCAACCTGCATTGATTGAAAACAAACAGAAAACCTTAATGTCATTTCAGTAGTGCAGAACTGACAAACATTTGAGCAGATTACAACAGTTACAAGTTTTCCACTATGTACATTTTAAAACGTATTTTCAAAGCCCCAGTTTCAAATAGATTTTTTTGTGAGAATAGATTTCCTAATGACAACTGCCAGCATTATGGAAATATTTAAATTTGACCCTTTCAGTATTTTTTAAAATTTCACATTGCCATTTCATGAAATTGCAAAATGGTATCTGAAGTTTTCAGATGTATACAAATTTGCTAGGTGGTAGGAACTGAGCAGCTAGCTTTGCTATGGATTACTTCATTTCAGAAACAGCAAACTAATGATATATCTGCTGTGTGCAGAGGAGATGAGAAAACCACCATCTGTGAGCTGGGTCATGAACTCATGATGCAGATCTGCTCTCAATTTCCTTCCTCTTTTGCTTACAATTTTCTAGCTTTAGATATTCATGTATGGGTTACTTTCATCAAGTCGACAGAAAAATGTCACACTGCTTAAAGCCCGTAACTCATTTTCTCTTTTCAACTTTTTTTTTTTAAAGTATAAAAGGCATCAGCAGACAAGTTTATTTTAGGTCAAACGAAAAGCAGAGATCTCTAGAGCTTTGTATCAACATGCTTCTGCTCATGTAAAGACTGTCTCCTGATGTAAAAAGCAGTTACTAGAAACTTAAGGGATTTAATAGAGAGAAGATGCTTCAATAAACAAAATGAAAATAACCCAGTAGGACACTAAACACATCACAGAATCTTCTTAGAAGAACTGAAGTACAGTTGTGGTGCTATTTTTAAAATTCATTAAAAGAATGCCTTGGACAGCTATCATAAAAATGTAACACAAAAGTGATTTATGGTCAAGCATCTATTACATGCAGTCTTAGTTGGCGTGGATGTTCAAATCAAGAGGGAGAAACGAGCATCAGGCAGAAACACCATCTGCAGCCATGGCTGGCACCTGCCACTCAGAGCTGATGAGCCTGACCAGCTCTCAAGTGGTTCCCAGAGAGCTGTGTCAGTGCCTGCACTGGGCTTGCCCATGCTCCAGCCTTCAGGCCAGCTGGCTCCAAGGCTTTGCACCAGGCTGCAAGGGAGCCAAGCAGCTCTGGGACACCCACACTGGCTCAGCACAGGACACCAGCACCAGGCTGGTGTAGGGGCAACCCTGATGGGCCAGCTGGGGCAACAGAGCCAGGCTAGAGCTCACACTGCCCTCTCCCAGGGCAAGGGCACTGAATGCCCCAGACACAAATTCTCTGTTTTAGCCCGAAACCTCCCTACAACATGGTGTTTTACCACAGCAGAATCACTTCCACCCTGTTGGTCTCTCCTGTGAAGACTGGCTGAGAGAGCTGGGGCTGTTCTCAGCCTGGAGAAGACTCTGGGGAGACCTTACAGCACCTCCCAGTATCTAAAGAGGCTACAAGGGAGCTGGAGAGGGACATTTTACAAGAGCATGGAGTGATACAACAAGGAGAAATGGCTTTAAACTGAGAGTGGGTTTAGACTAGATATTAGGAAGAAATTCTTTATTGTGAGGGTGGTGAGGTACTGGAACAAGTTGCTTACAGAAATGTGGCAGAAGCTGCTCCATGCATGCTAGTGTTCAAGGTCAGGCTGGATGGAGCTTTGAGAAAACTGGTTTAGTAGAAGGTGTCCCTGCCCATGGCAGGGGAGTTTGAGGCAGGTGATCTTTAAGATCCCTTCCAACCTAAACCATTCTGTAATTTTACAACCTCCTGATGGGATTGTTAAACCCACCATCACTAGTGACAGACACTAGGACTGAGGAGGGAGGACAAATCTAATGAAAAGGGAAGTAATACAGTTTCCTTTGGCAACAGAAAATGTGGCTCTTTCTACAAAAACAGCCCTAGGCCAGCACCACTCAGGACTGCACATACAAGAATGTTATAAAATAGTTTACAGTAAGAACACTTCTAATAATAACAGACAAAACAATTAACTAGCGAGTCTAGTTTGCTGAAATGCAAAAAACTGTAAAGCTGATTAAGGAAAAGGAAACATTAGTTTTAGCTAATAGTGTTTTAAAGTAAATTTGCCACTACATTGTTTCCTTGGGACTTTACTTCAGACTTCTGTACAGAACTAGGTCAGAGTGAAGTAAGCAAACAATTTCAGTTCAAATCAAATACAATTAAACACATTCCTATTAGAGCCTGGCCTGATCAAACCAACATGCACCTAACTCCTTGCTGTATTACTTAAACAAAAAGCTATTTATTGCCTTCAATCATTCAAAAAATTTTAATTGCTATTTGAGCTTCAAATAGAAATACCTGATTTATCATCAACTGCCTTTGACTACTGAATATTGAAAAACATTCTGCATGTTCCTCTGTTCTACCAAGCTGATAACCAATGCTCCTGAAACAAGCAGAGTGGTTCAAATATTACCCTTCACCTATACTATTTTTGGATATTGTCCTCCTAAAATTAAAACCAAAAGGAGAAAATTTATATCTCTTATTATCTTTATGAACTTTTAGACTTGCAGTTACATTTCTTCTTCAACTTTCTAATGTACTTTGAGTACAGTACACAGAAGACACCCTACAGTCAACTGGACATTTATGCTCTCTAGGTGAAGAAAAATCTCTATAGAGTTTCGCAGACAGGTAGTCTTGCACTGTCCTGCATCCAGGACTACTCTCTGTAAAAATTATTTTGCATTCCACTATTTATTCTTTTATGTCCTGTAATAAGACAGAGCATTTCTTGCAGCATCCAGGACCTCCAAGTCCAAAACCACCACCAGGAAGAACCTTGTGTCTGTCAACTCATCAAAACTTAAACTCGATATTCAAAGACAAACTGAAGCAAAATTGAATACAATGCTGAGTATTTTTTGACAAGTAAAGCAGCAACAGGGATATGGCAACAGAAAAACATATACATACTACAGGCAACAGGAGTTGCAGGCCACATTAGTTCCTGCATGCGTGACCTTCGACCTTGCGAATCGACGTAAACTCCCATATGGCTGAAGCAAAGCAGGTATTCCTCATTACTGAGCTCCACAGCACAAAGGGCATCAAAAGACTGCTGTGAGAGGAAGATAAGCGAGGGGTCATTAGGATTTACCAGGTTTATAGATTGTCCATCTCCCTGGATGGTCAACAGAGAGAACCCAGACTGGTAGCCAACACAGAGCTTGTCCTTGAACACTGTCATCCACTGTACAATTCCTGGAGCCTGAATTTCACTGAATTTTTTGTGGAAAGGTTTAGTTCTGTGAATTTCATAGCAAAAAACCTGTCGTTTGACAGCCACAAACAAACAAGTAGAAGAACTCTTCTTTAGCGTTCCAGTTGTAATCAATTGGCAGCCTTTAGTTTCTGCAAGCTTAATGTCAAAGTTCCCTTCTGACCCATCCAGAGAGGCCCAGGGGTAAAGGTGGACATGATGGTTCCGACCACAGATGAGGATGATGATTTTTTCTTTGGGAGCAAGCTCTATCTGGTACACCTTCTTGCAGTCAGCAGCTCGGACTATCACTGCAAAGGAAACAAGAGCTGCCATCAGTTAAACAGGAAAATCACCAAGCTCAGAAACACTGCACTGCTACAGAGTGATGCCTGAAAATTAATCTAAACACAGACATGCAGGTGAGGAAGGGCACTTATTACACATGTCTGATTCTCTGTTATTAATTCTCAGAGCAAACAGTGAAACAAAGCATTCCCATAACCCTCTCTATTCATAAAATAAATCTCAACACCACTTTATGGGAAAATGCTGCTTAACATGTAGGATAAACTGAAATTTTTTTAAATATAATTGTATCTGTACCATCTGTACAGTGAAAGATGCTGCATCTTCAGAAGTGGGTCCCAACCCACAACCTCCAGGAAAACAACAACATCTTCAGTAAATTTTGGAGGAAGACCAAATTAGCAGAATACAAAGACAAGAAATACAAAAAGTATTTAATCCTGGTAAATGAGGAGACAAAATGCTGTACTGTTGGCAGATCTCTCAGCCAGGTACAAAAACAGTACAGTAAGAGGGTGTAAAACACATATATGGAAAGGCAAAAAAATGCTCTTTGTGATGGGGAAAGGATAAGAAGGAATGGGATTAGGCTGCAGAAAGAGAGGCTCAGGACAGGCACCAGGAAAACACTTCTCAGAGCAAGGACTAGTCAGGCTACCCATGGGGAGTTTTGGTCTTTGATGCATTCTTTTTAAAGCAGAGTTAGAGGCAGCTAGGGGGGTTAGGTACAGTGTGTGCTCTTTGGGATCTTGGCTATACAAGAACTTTCAAGAATGCAGTGAGTATTTAATGGGGTACAAAAGAAGAGCAATTCTAAGCTAGAAAACTTAATAAGCATAAACCAATAAAATTAAATTGTAACTTTAATTTTTCTGCTAGCTGAATGCATTAAAAACATTTGTGAATTGTAGTTAAAAAAAAGGAAAAAGAGACCTCTTCTTTGGAAATTCTTTGCCATTTTTCAGTAACAGTTGAGTAATGTGGCCAAAGTTACCAAATTCTTTAAACTTGGCAATAAGACTTTAGCTGTTTATGACAAAGTGCTGTTGTGGTGTACCCTCACCTGCACAAATAGATGAAATGCCTGAAGAAATGCTCTATGAAATAACTGGCTTTGCCACAGAGAAATTGTTTTTTTTCCTAGCTCCAATTCCAGCTTATTTGTCAAGAACTAAGCAATATTCTAACCAAAGACCTTTGCTATAAACAGCTGGCAGTTAATTAACACTAAAAATTATAACTGCCATAAAATGAAAAACAGATTACAATTTATAAAAATGCTATTAACACACAGAACTGGCCATAGAAAACTCCTGCTAAACATCTCTTAACTTAAAACCAAAACTGATAATTAATTTTCACATTTACATATGACACAGTGATGCAGATAATTGTTCCTTTAGGAAATGACCTTTCAAATTAAATTTACAACTTTCTTTTATGCAAGAAGCTGTACTGGAATTCCTGGAATTATTTGCATCTCTAGTTATGTTTATATCTAACTACTTAAAGAATGGTGACTGCTGGAAGTTTACTCAAAGGAATGGCATTCATTACTGCTAAAAAGAATTCCAAGTATCTGCTGTCTCCATGTATAAAGCAGTTTCTCCTGGAATTGGGCAATGTCTTATTCTAAACAAGAAGAATTTTCTTTTGACCCAAAACCACATACCTGATACAATTTCATTTTGGAAGTCAAGTCTTTAAAAACTTGTATTCACTGCTTTATTTTACACTGAAATGCAAGCTTTAGCATGAGTAAAATCTAACTTTCAAATAGCCACAAACTAAATTACACAGAAAAAGGAATTGAGAAAATCACTGACAAGACTAGCCCCAAGACACATTTGCTTTGGACACCATTGGTCTTCAAGAGAATGTGAGTGGTTGTCAGATTTCTGGAAGAAACAGACAAGACATGGAGGCCTTAAAGGGAAGTCTACAAATTTTGTGTGTGCTGAAGCATTTTGATACCTGCTGTGGGAACACAGCAAAGGTGAGAATGTGTCAGGATATGCCCAGTAACTCATCCCTTTAATTTCAGCCAGTCACCTGAATATAATGATAATGACCAAATTAGTGCTTGTATCTCACATTCACTTTTCCTTCTCATCAATTAACTGAGTGCTTAATACTTACTATACATGAAAGGCTGTTGTGCAGCCTATATTACAGCAGCACTAAAAGTTATGGAGGTCATAATTTTGTATGTAATTACTGCATGCATTATGGCCTAACTTACCATCACGGGTCACCTCTATCACATACAGTCCTTCTTCTGAGCCAATTGCTATTCTATCTCGATCTAAACCAAGAGGGAAAAGAAGGTCATTAATTCAGCTAAGCTTGGTCTTATCTTTAAAACAGGCTGTTTGTTTTGAACAGCTGAAAAAATTTCTTCACAAACAGATTTTCACCAGCAAATCAATTTTGCTTGAGTTCACACAGTCTGTCAAAAGCATGTTAAGTACCATATTGCTAAAACAACCTGCTGAACAACTCAACAGTATTATTTTCTCCAAGTGGATGAAGAAACCTGAATATCAATGCAAGAGTAGCATTTTTCACCCATTATTAAATTCCAATGAAGGAATTCAGCTGAGGAATTTATTTCAAGATGTCAGTGCTCTCATTATAAAAGTCCATCTAAAAGTTCCAACAACCTTCATACACTGATAAAAGTTAAAACAAACATACCTACAATAGCAGCAGCTAAACTTGCTTTAATAAGAGGCAGTGTACTGTCATAGGCTTCTTGTGGAATATGCACAACCTGGTTCCTCAGCCTGTTTTTGTGCAGGATAGACTGCAACCCTTCTAGGATTCCAACCCACTTTCTCTTTTCATTCTCATTTTCCGTCAGGATCAGTAGAGAACAAGACTTTGAAGGCAAACCTAAGAGAGAAGCTGTCACCTTGAAACAGACAGAGACAGTGAAATCAGTTAGAGTAATAAAAGCCCTTTTCATCACACAGAACTGTGAAAATAAACTACACATTCTCATGACAATGGAATGATGTACCCAAGGGGCATACACAACACAGCTAATACAGCCACAGTACTTCCAAAAATCTACCAAAAACAACCACTGCACAAGCCACAGTGGCTTCATTTAAAAGTATTCAGCCTTGCTTAAATATTCTGAATCCTCAAATATGGGCAGGGAATGCTACAATGATCAATACATGGCAGTAAAAGGCTCCTTCCTGCTCTGAAGCATTGTTTGTCCTGATCCCTCCCTCCTACCCACCCATAACTTACTGAGAGTGACACACATACTTTGTGAACAAGATGCATTTAAACCTAAAGGCATGGCTATCATCAGTAGATTTTGATTTTGTTATCTAATTTTCCAAGTATTTGTCCAGGGGAAGAGCACATCATATCTGCATTCAAAGCTCTGGAGAAAAGCAATATTTGAGACTGAAGAACTGCATTCTCCCACATGCCTTTCTTAAAAGAAAATCACTATGGCTTCACTTAATTTTCAGTTAAATCCTCCCATAGATCTCAAAGCAGAATGTGTTCTAAATAGAAATATCCAGGAGCTTCTGTTGCCTGAAGAATGCATGCAGTAATTCTTAGTATTTTGGGTTTCTGTACTGCATGAAGAGACTGAAGGGTTTATGGTATCATTGGAACTATACTTTCAGCCACAGACAAACAGGCCAACACAGCCAGGATCAGCCCGCACCACAGACTCCAAGTAACAACAGTTGAACAGGAAAAAAAAGTAACAAAAGGTGTAAAAGTGCAAATCTGAAGGCTGTAAAATGGAATATCAGACCTACAGCCTACATGCTGATGTAAGAAAATCATTGTGAGGATGGATGTTGTGGTAATGCAACATACAAACACTCCCTGGAAGAGTAAATGAAACAGTAACACTCCTCTTGAAGATAAAATATATCTGAAAGTAGACTTGGGACAATAGGATGTCAAAGACAGAAGTTCAGAAGTAAGATGAAGGTGGAGGTGAAGGGAGGTAGGGAAAGAACTGAGTAGTTGCAATTGCTCATAGCTCTTACTACTTTACATAAAGGTTTGTTCCTATCTAAACTGTAACTAAGCATTAGTATCTTAAAGACAGATGGAGGCATAATGGATAATGTTTAGAAAACAAAACAAAACCAGATTTCAGCAATGGCTTTCCCTTTGAAGTACCACCACGTATTACTCCTCAATCTTTGAAGCCTGCAACTTACATATAGTCAAATACAAGAAAAAAAAGCGAGCAGTTGGTCAGAAGATACATTGCATTATTCATCATACAAAAATCCATTATTTGCTATGAAACTCAAGGCTTCTTAACTTGGACTGCTAAGCTGTGAAAGCACTCCACTACAGCCAGCTCTTATACTACTATAAAAATGTGTATCAATGGCAGCACTTAAGACTGTGGTATCTGAATGTCAGCATGGCCTAATATTCAGCTTTAAAAACTGGTTACCAAGGAGAAATGTTTGAATCTGAGACAAATTCTTACTCTTCTTGAATTCATGGAGGGTCAGAGGAGGGAACATGTATTTGGCAGCGTTCTATTAGTAGAACAGAATTTGCTGGGTATTGTTTTCTGCTGGTAGAATATCCAGAAGAAAAGAAAATCTGTCATTTGTAGGCCACCAGTATCATCATGTGTTATGTGCAATGACACATACAAAAGAAGGACCACAGTTTTACACAGATGATGTGAATTAACAGTTTAAACTGTTCTGTACAAGCTACTCTATGTGACTGTGTCAGCGAGATGCAGATCTAGAACTAAATGAAACTGAGATGAGACTCTCCCAATCAGGTTTAGTGGTTTCCAGTTTTAGAAATTCCTGCTTTTGAAGAAGGATATAGAACTGAGAAAAGAGGTGTAATTCAGCAGCTTCTCTGGTCCCCTACCTAAATGGATAAATTCACACATCAAACTTGCAGTTAATTCATCACATCTCTTTAGTAGGGGATAATCTGATCATACCATGGAGATATTTGGTCATGTATAACCACACAAGTATTTTTACACAGGGATATTTGACAAAAATTATTTTTACTATTTGGATACCCTTTCAGTTAAAAACTGCAGGCAGAAATTACAGCAGCAAGTCAGGCAGGCTGAACTGTATGGATGCCCTGTTCTTAAATAAATGACCCATCATTCTGTACAGCATATTTTCTCTCCTCAGAAGTCCTTTCCTACAGTATTCCATATTTGCTAATTTAAGAAGAGAGCAGGCAGATGGGAACTAAAAAACCCCAAAACCTACATACAAACAAGAGGAAACTTAAGGTAAAGGTAGCAATAAACAAAATTACGAAAATTCACTGCAGAAAATATTTTTACAAAAAAGAAGAAAAGCAGAGACACAGAAGCAGACAAGTAGCAAAGAAATTCCCAGATAAAATCCTGAAGGACCAAATGATAGGGACTGCAATTGACTGACAGCTCTTTGCTTTCCATGTCTTCCTGACTTGATTCTAAATGGGTGAAGATCAGAGATGCTGAAAACAATGAGTTTCTGTATTCAAAGGTAAGGGACTATAGATACTGGCTACTAATGTATTCCTTTCTAAATTTTAGAATTCCAGATTTAGTATGTTTCACACAAAACATAAGAATTAAGTTCCTTTCGTTAAAAACTAAATACAGCTTTCAGATAGAACATACACTAAGAGGATACTATAGCTCAGTTCATTATTTTTTTTCCTCCTCTACTTAAATATGAAATTAAGGAAACTAGATCAGTTTCATAATATTCTGTTACAGCATTGGTTCCTAAAGCAAGAAAAAACAGAATCTGGTAATACCCATGGAAAAAGAGAGAAAATATACTGAATTATAATCAGGAAAATAAAAAAAGCCAAACTTTATATACAAGGAAGCAGCTAAAGAAGGAGAACTTTGTTCTTTATGGTTTAGTTATAAAGAGGAGCACCATACTGTTCTTCTACATATATCAGCAGCCCTTGTAAATTCTTACACTTCTACATAATTTAATCAATGTTAGATATGGACAGCATTAGCCATTATCAAAACAGAACAGGTATTTAAGTGGTATTTTCTCCAGGAGTCAGTGGGTAGCCATACCCTGAATATACACGGGATGTCTTTCCGAGTTGCGTGTATTACATCCGATGCTAGGACAGAGCTCACACAAAAATCTTCATCTCTAATGAGAAAAGAGAACAAGAGCATCACATAAAGCAAACACTGGAATTGTTCAGCAAAATCTAACTGGAATTACCACTGTTTCAATAGGCTGCAATCTCCTAGCACCGCACAGAGGTCACAACTGCTTTGTTATGCTCTAACCATCCTTGACCCAAACAACTCACAAGCCTCAGTTATGTCTCTACAGCATCTGGTACGTGTATCTCAGTCCACCTGAAGTTAGGCAGGGTGGCTTTGTGTAGTTTTGGTGTCCCAACCACACCTATTCTACTAATAGAAGCAGGAATATTGCTCTTCCAGCCCAGCAGACACATTAGAAATGAATAATTCATACCTCAATGTGTAGCAAGAGAGGGGCCTTTGGAAAAAAAGAAAAATCACATAAAAAGCTCTTGGCAACATAATTATAGTTTGTGGGTTTCAAATAAGGGTTTTCAAAACAGCTAGATTTTATTCTTTATTACAGTAAAATAAACAGACATCAGAACAACTTTTGCATCTTAGAGTGCTCCACCCCAGAGGGCTTGTCTACACGAGCCTTTTTAAACTGAATTTGACCAAGTTGATCACCATAATTGCCAATTTTGGTGCAAAGATGACACTAATGTCTGAAACTTGCCCGTGCTAGAATTCATAGCTGTGGTGGTTAACATCTATTAAAAACATCTAAAAACCCTCAGATGACAGCCTCAAAGGGGCAGCTACAACAAGCAGATAAAGCATGGGACAGTTGGTATATGGTATCTGGCTGAGTTGCTTCAAGCAATGCACTGATGTGAATGCTGCTATTTGCAATACTTCCACGTTCCTGCTCCTGCTGCCAGCATGTCAGAGAGCTGACACTGACAGCTCCCAGTGAGTGTGAGAACAGCACAGCAGTACTGGTGTAACCCCACGGTACTGCTGTCTGGAAAAAATATAAATCAAGGTGCTTGTGAATGCAAACTTTATACTCAACACAGGTACAAAGGTGCTCTAACATTAAAAGATAAGCTTTCTTGGTATTTCCATAAATTGAAATAAAAAAACTTCCTTGGTTACTCTGAACATTAGTCTCAGATATTTGGTAGACAGTGTTCACTGGTTCAGATGGTTCCCCTTGAAATAATAACAACTCCTTTTAAAAGGCAAGGTCAGAGCCATTTGCAGTGGAAATTAGCTGGTGCTCTTCTGCAGATTACTTCAATTTTTCTAACATTCCTGAACTTATTGGCTATGGGATGATCTGTGACTCAATGCTGAGGTCAGAGTGCATGGGAAAAGCAATCTACCAAGATACACTTGCTTTTTACAGGTGCATATGGAATTCTAGGAAGAAGCATGCCAATGCTGTGAATGCTGGTGATTGCAGTGTGAGTGACTGTAAAGTCACTTAAGTAATTTCTTGTTGAGCCAACTTGATCAGCCTGAACTCAGCTGCAGTTTATGTAAAGAGTACATGAATCTTCTTAGGCCAGAGTTCTCAAAATCTTCTAATTTCTTGTGCACTAGGAATAAACATTCCTGTTAAGAAAAAAGCAGAGAGGATTTCTACTCTGCCCTAACAATACAAACCTGAGATCCAAGACTTGACTTGCCACAACTCCAGGCTGGGTGGATTTTCCTTCAGGCACATCATATAAGAACAGTTTACAGTCACAGACAACTGCATAAGCCCTCTGCCACCCTTTCTTAACTCCTGTAGGCTTTGGGACCTGCAGATAAATAATTGATTATTTATTATGTGTAAGCACATGTAGAAGACACAAAAAGTAGGACATTTAGAAAAGCTTATACTTAGATCAATGGAATTAGAGCACATTCTACTTGTCCTTCAAAATAGGATGAAAACTATCAAGTAATCAAGCAATCATTTTTCCTCTTTTAAGTTCAACCATTCCTTGTTACAGCTTAAAAAATATATTAAGACTTGTATAAGATATTAGGCTTGGATATTCCATCAATGCCAAAATGGTAGAATAGTTTACCTGTCCTAATGTATTATGCTTATATCAAAAATGACAGAAATTCTTTCTTAAACCATTCTCTTTTTTCCCCTGCTGCTTATGAACATTGTAGCTACTAATCTACTGACCTTCAAGCTCCTGTAGTAAAACCAAATGTCTCTCCCACGTCTAAAGCAATGAAGGTTAAGTAAGTTACATAGATGGCACACAAAGCCTTAAGGCTTTAGCACTATTTAGGAGATGTGTTTAAACATACTTAGAGGTTCCAAACTGTAAAGCTGTAAGTGAAGTTAAGTATTCTTCTCTTGTCCAAGAAGAAAAGACTGTTACCTTGACATAACCTTTGTAGGCTGTTCCTATTCCTCTTTGCACATCTACTCCAAGAGGCCTTTTGGCTTGTTCAGAGGGTATAGGGCAGACCTGAGGTGCACTGTCCTTGCAGGAAACATGGCATGCAAATGAACACACTAAGTACAAAAGAGAAAATTCACAGTGAAATATGTGTATGAATCAATCATAACAGGTGATTAACATAGTCTACATTCAGCAAGTTAATTAATCACACTGAAACTGGCAGTCAAATATTGCAATAGCTCACTATGCTGAAGGAGTGAACAAACCTAGATATTGTATGAGACTCCCCAAAATGCTTTTATTTCCTCTTTTTGGCCTACTGCATTCATAAAGGGCAGGAACTGAGTCCACATTTCAAGGAAAATGAGTTGGGCAGCCTTGCTGGTGTTAAGCACCAACTAACCCAGTCAGAGAAGAGAAACAGTATTAATAAAGGAGGAATAAAAATTACAGGGTAGTGCTAATAGGTGTTTAATTTGATTCACATATGCAAGAACACTGCAAAGACAAATTAAAACTAAATTGAACAAAAGAATAGAAAGGGTTAAACTATTAAACACAAGATACAGACATAAATAAAGCATAAATAAAGTAGAAACTATGGACAAGGACTGAAATACTACATGATGAAAGAGCCATGATACCTATTGCCCAGAGATCAAGTAAGTTCAAATAAGGAGCAAACTAGTATTGCATGCTTTCTTACCATTTGCACCACTTTGTGCTGCACCAGCAAGGGACAGAGGTGTCTAGGTCTTGTCTACAGAGCACTTCACACAGAAGCAGTACACAGAAAAACCTCATAATACATGCCACTTCACATGAGACAGACTACAAGAACTGTGGAAGGAGTTAATGTGTTATATGGAGGCATCTGACCACAGCTCAGGGGCCAGATCTTTCCACTGAGATT
Source organism: Peucedramus taeniatus (assembly GCA_013400575.1). NCBI lineage: Eukaryota > Metazoa > Chordata > Aves > Passeriformes > Fringillidae > Peucedramus > Peucedramus taeniatus. The sequence continues at coordinate 658,988 of WBNO01021024.1, read as the reverse complement.
TTGCCTTGTTTGTCCCAGCTACCCTGTTTCTATCAGTAAGCTTCGGAAGGCAGGAAGAGAGGGGCATCACACTCTGATCTGTCCTGTGTTTCCTCCAAACCATATTCTCAGAAGTGAGAATCTGGCAGATATCCTAGGTACATCTTGTTCTGTAATTATGAAGTGTCAAAGGATTCCAAAAAACCTGGAAACAGCCTGCTTCTGCTACAGCCACAGACAGGGCAACAAACCTCCTCCTCATGATGCCTGAGGGAAGAGACAGCAGAGGGGACAGCCCAAAGCCGGTTGCCTGGCTTGTTCTTTGAGCTACTGTCTGCTTCCAGGAGGGTAGGGGTTACCAGATAGTCATACACACAAAGTACTGTAGGTGCTGTCCAAGATCAGGCAATAAATTCAGCTCTTTGAGGAGGCATCATGATTACCTGGGACTGTGGATATCAAGGTACACCAGTTACAGAATAGGGAAAATCCACAGGACAGAGTCAGTTCCAGTCTTCTATGAGTATAGCTGTATTTTACCAGAGTCTCCAGGATTAGAAAGAGGAGGAATTGGGAAATGCAAATGATTGAGAGGGGAACGTTTGACAAAGTTTTGTTCTATTGGAGTCATCTCTATTTTTATATCAACGTGATTTTAGCTTTTTTCTGTAGCAATCAAGAACTGCTGTAGATTAGGCAAAATGGAAAACTAGCGATGCAGAGCTTAATCAAAATATACAAGACAAAAGAAGAGTGAAGCCGATAGCTACGCTAAAGGAAAAAGACAGTTTCAGGCTTGCAAGAAGTGATGCAAAACAAGAGCTCAGAACTGTCAGCAACAGGAGACAAAAGGCAGCCTCAGGGCAAGTGCTGGCAGATAGGTCCTCCTGGGGAAGAACTGCCACCAGATGATCTGCCAGGAAAAAAGCCCTCAAGGGCCGATGAGGCAATCTACATGTGATACTGAGGATGTCAGTGGAGAGGCTGCCACTAGCAAGAACTAAGCTGGGCACAGAAATAGTTATTCATACTGTACTATGTATACTACACGGATTTATGTCCTATTTAACTGAGCTCACGTATCTAATCAATATACAGTAAGTATTTTCAAATGAAAATACCTCCATATACTTGAACATGGAATTCAGTAGTGATACATGCATCAGAGACAGCATTTCAAATAAAACTAACGGACAGCGAGACAAGCTACCAGCCAAATAACAGAGCCAACAGTCCTCCCAACATATGGGGTTTATGACCAGAATAGCATAAAATAGACATAATCAGATTGATGTCACAAGATCATTCCTGCAGTTTTCTCTAGTACAACAAAAGAAACCAGTCCTGTCTTTCCTACCCCCTCCCTTGCATTACAACAGTACTAATGGCAGCAGAATTAATTAACAATATGTGAGGAAACTACACTTCATCATACATCATCATTCTTCTAAAGAGACTTCAGGAATATGCTGTGATGCAATAGAAAGGAAAATCATCCAGTGGCAGCCACCCTTCTCTTTCATTCCCTCCCCAAAGAAATGGTTGTCTTAAAATACATTGGGATGCTTTTTTGAGGGGTTTGCGGAACATTTACAAAAAGTTTCACCAACTCACCGTCACAGGCATAACCTTGTCGAACTAATCCCACCATGAGAGAGGTGCAATGACTACACTGAGTGGGGCTTGTGAACGACTTGATATTGAGCTGGTGAGCTTTAGGCTGAAAGATACATTCAGGATAAAAAATAACTCTATTTTCTGGACTTAAGTAGCGCAAACACCTCCCTTCACCACCCTCCCGTACATCAGTGTGTCCATGATGAAGCCTGAGCTTCTTTTATTTAAGTGCATCTTGTAGCAGGTGCTGCAAGACAATAGTAACAGTTTTATTTCCAACTCCAAAAGACACTCAGACCCAAAACTACAACCATGTTTTGTCATCCCCTCCAACAAAACAAAACCCACTGATATGCATGTGGAAGCATTTGATTAAAAACACAGACCTAACAAAAACACACACATGACAAACCCAAACAGGACAAGAAAACACATAGGGCTAATTTATAAATGGTATTTTTTTTCCTTTGTTCTTTAGAATAAGGTTAGCACAGTCCCCCTACCTTTGGTACAGCTAGAGAAATGGACTGAATGGTGGGGGAAGGAGCAGCAGGCATCCTCTGAAGCCGAATTGGTTCCTGAATCACAAGAAACTGTAATTGAGCAAAATAAGGCTTCAAGAATTTGTTTCAAGATTGGGGTGGCAAAGCTTATTGTTCTGATTTTTTTTTTCCTTTTTTGAAAATTATCAAAATTTAATCATCATAAACATTGCCATTCTGATTTAATAGAAACAGATTGTGTTTTAAAGCACTCACAGGAAAGCCTGCACACTAACAAACAAGCAGCAATACAGAAAACATGAAAATGAGGTACATCAACATACACAAAGCCAGCGAAAAGGTTTCATTTGCAACTGTCCTCAAAGCAGGTGCAATTAACACTGAGACATTGCAAATATGCAGCATTCAATTTTGCTTCTTCATAATGAATGCTGCAGTATGTATTTATCATGAACAAGACAGAGAGACTTTCTGGTGAACTACTCTTCAGGGTAAAATAACGGGTCTCTTACTTCTTGCTGTTGTTCTGCAGTTACAACTGAAGTAGATGGTGAAACTTCTGACTTGGGACCTTGCATTTCCTGCTCACTAATAGAGCTGGTCTGCAAAAGGGACAGCAAACATGTTAGATTAGATACCACATATCTGATGAAGTGTCCTTGTGTCAACAAAATGGAAACAAGACCCGGTGCTGATTTTCTATATGAAGTACACATACATTTAACATCCACTCTGAAAAAAAGATCTTTCCTCAAAACAAACCCTGACAACTGATGGAAAAACTGGAAGTACTGAAATGCAAAATCTCATAGTAGACAGCATAAATGTTCTAACAGTTGTATTCTCCCAGCAAGGCTGTGTCTAATCTCTTGCTTGCAGGTATGGAATGATGCTTGAGTAGCTTGGCAATCATCCCTAAAATAGCTGATTTCTCATGGTAGCTTACTACACTAGGATTTTTCTAGCATACAGAAGCCAGCAAGTCTGCCACAAGAAAAAATCTTAAAGTAGTAATACTCAATCTTAAAAAAAAGTTGTTTAAGAATGATTGGCCTCCGTCATTAAAAGAGTCATGTCTACTTAATCACAGTGTCTTATATTTCACTAACATTTAAAGCTAGCATCCATTACAAGCCATCTATTAATTTCACACTTAAATTAGCAACTACTAATTGCCAGCACAAGGGGGAAGTATGCTACAATTACAGAGCTAAAGCAGCTGGGTGTGGAAGTAGGATTCTGTATTACTGTACTCTCAGGACATCATGAAAACTGTGATTAACAAACATGAGATTAGACTTCACATCAATGATGTAATTAGCACTAAAGGCAACAAGTAATGAATCACTCACTTCCCAGCCAGTTTAGACAGGAAGACATCTCCAGTCAGCTCACTACATTTGTTCAGATACTTGTTATTTTTGTTTTGTTCCAAATTAATTAGAAGGGCTGGGCCATTTAAGATCAAATTGCACCATTATGTAATATGAACAATTTCAAAATACTGTGTGATTCAGCTTTAGCTATATAGATAGTCAAACTATAAAACAGTAAGCCTCAAAGAGGTTTAGTGGATTAAGTTACAGAGAAATTAAGGAAGCAAAATATCTAGTTTTAGAGGACCATTCTTACTAAGACAGGTCACAACAAAATAAGGACACAAAACTACTAGCAAAAACTTACTTCTTCCCAAAAGGCTAGCAGAGAAGATGTAGACGAAGAAGAAACAGAATCCTTTGTTGTAACAGATATGAGGGATAAAAACGATCGCTTATCACCCACAGGAAAACTTCAGATAGAATATTAGATGACTAGCTAAATAAAATTTTATATGGCCAAATGAAACTCATTCAAACTAAATTAACCCCAAAGCAATGATACAAAATATCTTTATAAGTACATGTGAAAAAAAAAAAAGTTAATGTAAGTTATTAAGCACAGTATCAGCAGTTTTAATGTAATTCATCAGAAAATGCCACCTGCATCTCCATAGAGAATATGTATTTATCTCAGGATCCATCAAATGGAACCTCATTTAGTTATAGGCTTGATATTTTTTACATGTTACTGTTTTACATCTATCTGGTACTTTTAAAAGCAATGTTTTAAAATATCAAGGTCAGTAGATAAAAGCTAGTATTGAGAAAGTAGCATATATCATGCTTTTCTCTCTTCCCTCCTTATCACCCATAGAGCACATCTTCCTGCTTCAACAGAAAGGCAGCATAGACATTTTGTGACTGGGAACAGCAAATACACAAACTGTATGAAAATATCACAGCATGTCCATAGGCTTTTTTTGTTTTTAGCAACAGTGACAATAAAAAAAATAGAAAGAAAAACTAAAAAGAGAGAGTAGACATCTCAGATAGAAAATCTAACCAGACTGATGAGGTTTTAACCTGAGCCCCTTTAACTCCACTTCATAAACAGGTTGTTACAGTTCAAGCCCTTGGTTTTATCCCAAACTGCCTATGCTTTGCAAAACAAAATTTTAAAAAAACCCAGAAAAATCTTCAAGGATCAAGAGTTCATGAAGTAAGGAAATGTGATTCAATGTTGCATTTAACAGCTGCTTCCTCGGGGAATGCACAAATCATTTAAAGTGAAACGCCTACTTGGAGCTGTGATTTGAATGATTAGTTTTCTAAGGATCACAGGGTGTGTCACGATACACTTACACCAACATCTGTGGGTCCTCTGATTCCCTTCCCAACTCCTTCTCCTCTAACCACTCCATTAAGATCTGGAGCCAACAATTTTACAAATCTGTTTAAGCACTCCTTGAACTGTGTGAACACTTTTCCTTGTAATAATCAGCATCTTCCAACTGCAAAGCATTTAATTCCTTATTTGTAACAGGGTGTGCCAGCATTTCCAAAACACTCTGAATATATTTCATTTAGCAAATGTTTGAGATTAACCTAAACAAAGAAGCTAGAATGGGAAATAATTAAAGTGAACTTCTGAGAATATTTCCCAGAGGTGCCAGCTTCTCTACAAAATGCCAAGCAAACTGACAACTACTGGGCATCCAATTCTGTGCCATGTTGATTTGGCTAACATGCAAGATACCAATCTGCCATACAGTGCCTAAGAGTTACTTTTACATAATAAAAATATAATTCAGTTATCTCATTTTTGTAGTTATTTTATGTAATAACTCACTCTGAAAGTCAAATCACGCGCAAGAGGAGAGGTGTTGAAATAGTCAAAAATGGAATCTTGAAAGTCTGGAAGTTTGAGACCTAAAACCAAAAGCAGAACAGGCTTAGCTAAAAGGCAACATCACAGGTTGTGTTAGAACTCTGTTAGAACATGGCAAATTTAATTACCTGAATCTGTTCTGTATTTTTCTTCCATTTTTTTCTTCAAACCTTCCATCTCTTCCAACAGTTCTCTATTTTTTGCTTCTGATTCCTTTAATTTACTAAAGTAAAAAAAATATTATCAAAATATAATCTGAAATGTCTCAAAGGCAGGAATGCCAGTACACAAGGCTGTTAATTTCTGGTCCTACATCTCAGACTTTCAGAACAAGCCTTTTTTTTTGTTTAGTTGTTTCTGATTTTGGGGGGTTATGTTGGGTTTTTTTTGAGGGACATTGGGGTTTAAGTGATATTTTTAAGGATGATTAATTTTTACATTTCCCCTGAACAGACACCTCATTACTTGACTAAATATTTAAAACTGTACTTAAGACTTCTGCTATCACTACAGCTATCAAAAGTACTAATAGTACTTTGACTTTTAATACCCAAGAACATGTCTAACTCTCCACTTAGTCAAATAAATGGTAGTGAATTTGCTTTGAATTTGCTCTTACACCTTTTTTTTCCTCAGATGCCCAAGATTTGTAACTTACTATAGCAGTGAAGTGTTTACTTAAAGGAAATTTTTACAGCTCTCATTTGACTATGCAAGAAATGTGTAGTCTGTAGAATGGGATCCTTCTGACAGAGACCAATATCCCAAGCACAAGGGGCCATTTTAAGGAAGTTGCTGCTATTCCAATCAGCAGTTTAGATCAGCACATTAATCCCCAAACAGAACCAAAACCCTCATTACCTTTCAAAAGATATGTTTGCATCTTTAACTTTTCGTAGCTCTTCTTGAACCAGTTGTTTGGCACGAATTTCTGCATCGAGGGCCGACTGTAATTCCAGCCTTGCTGACATATCCAACTTCTGACTGCGTCGCACTTTCCAAAGTGGATCCTGTTGCAGTAAGTTACTGAATATTACTATCAACTGTCTAAGCATATTTCTGTTCTTGCCCTAAGACATAAATTAGCTTTCACACTGGTTCAGAGAATGCTCTTTGAATCAGTTATGGACAGCATACCTGCTGCATGAAAATTAGTCAATAGTCGGTCTTCATTACACAAAAATGAAGTAATGAGCAATTTTAATATTGGTTACACCATTAACAGAATATGCTGGAAACCAAAATACTGGATCACTGAGCATGGAAGTCAGACAAAACCCACTGGAAATGATTAGTTTTCACTGTCCAATCCAGAACTGAGTGCAAAACTTGCGTAGTGATATAATGGACTTTAAAAGATGAGATAAATAAATGTCAACATTTAATGTAAAACATACCAACATAAAACATACCAAGAGTAGAAAAAACATGAGAAGAAAAAAAGGAAGAAAGAAACTGGGTCTTGAGATGCCCAAGATACCTGGAACGTTTGCCTAAGCAAGTCTTGTGCTTGCTAAGTAGCATACACTATATATGCTACTACACATATAACATATGCTATACTCCAGCATACACCATGCAATTCCTCCCTACTACCCCAAAAGCCAATATTCTGAGCTTTTGAAGGCATTTTCAGTGTGGACTACGTTTCTGATACTCCCTAATGAATACCTCTCTAGTCATAGATGAACTTGCAAATAGAGTCATGAAAACTGAGAAGCACTTTTTATGTTGAGAAGTAACTGCATTAGAGAAGGTTCTGTAGAAACCAGTTATAATATAAAGGACAGTGTTCTTTATTCTGGCAGTAGCTAAGATAAAAATGCAAAGTGCATTTGATCCAATCTGTCTTCCCATTAAACCTCTCAATATTACAATATAGCATCGTGATGATGCAGACAAATGTCAGCTCACAGAAATAAAACTTTCTTTTATTTTCTCATATTCATAGGTTTGGAGGGGGTGAATAATTTCTCATGCACATAAAGCAGCAGCAGATGGATTCTGGATGGCAGACTGGTGACTGGCATTAGTAGGGATGCGGGCTCCCATGCCAAACCGCAAATGGCTCTTCCCTTCCTTATACAGGTGTTTTTCTCTTCGAAACCATACTCCTTTATGAGAGCTTTTCTATTAAATTTTGGAGAATTCACGTTACTACTGTATGGGAAAACTATGGCACAAAGGTCCCATTGTTCTGCATGTAAATAAGGCCACATGCTCTGTGTGTCCCTGGTTTCTATTGGTATAAGCCAGATAGTATTTTTTCACAGAAGAAAACTTACTTTGTTGTCTCACTGTAACAGCAATTATTCAATTGCACATAACATAGTATGGTATATTTCTGTACTCTCCCCTTGATGGTTTAAGTTATTGTTTCTTTTCTCCTTTGAAGTGTTTAATATCTGTGATGCCAGATGTTAGTATGAAACAACTGCCCCCTGTAATGATCAAATTCTGATCAGATTACCTAATTGGATTTGCAAGCAGTAGCTAAAAACTATTAAAGCAGAGGAGAGGATTAATTCTTTTTAGGTACAAAAATGTAGCTTTTTAGACATGTCCAGAACATCCTGAATGTTTCCTATTTCCTTACCAGTGTTCGTGACCCCAGACTGGAACTTCTCAACGATTCTAGTTCTTCTGTCATCTTGGAAGCTAATGCTTGGAGATAGCCACGAGCATCCTTCTCATCACTTACCCTGTTGTGCAATTACAAAAACCCATAACTTAGCAGTTTCATGGCTCACAGCACCAAATACTCTACCACCAAATTATCAGAGAGTCTGTGCTGGGTTTAGGGACATAACAGGAATGAACAGAGCAGGGAAAACTCTCCCAGCAACAAAAAACTGAATACATCTCAGATTGCCTGCCTTAAATTTTTCTTTTATCTGATTTTCTTGATTGTGGCAGTTGCTAGGGAAACCAAAACCTCCCTTTTGCCATTAGAAAGAGTTCTGCAGAGATTCGTTGTTATATGAAAATTATCTTATATTACTTGCTCAATTTTTATAAGGGCTACCTTACAGTCCTTTTTGTTTTGCACACTGAAATTCCTGCACACAGCTTGCTAAAACAGTGAATTTTATAGCAGAGAAGAGAGGAAATACTAAATGCTTGTCTAGTACAGCTATATGTTAATGTTGACCTTTTAAATCATGACCAACTTCCTGAGTGAATTTATGAAAATATTCCAAATTGGATGATTTAACAATCACTTTAGAGACTGAAGAAAGTTGACACCTGGACTCTGCTTTGTACTTGTTTCAGTGGCATCTGGCAATTTTAACAAAAACAGCACTCAGAAGTACCGTGCTTTTGCTGGTCTCAGACACAGACAAGGCCTAGCAATATGCTAAAAAAAAAAAAAAAAAAAAAGAAAGCCAAGCAGTATTTCAGAAGTTGAAAGTGGCCATATCTGGATCTCTAACCAGCACATACCATTGAATGATTTCTGCAATCTGAGCTTCCCAGTGAGCCACAGACTCCTTCTTTGCTGCTAGATCTTGGAGCTCATCTTCCAGCTGTCTGTTCTGCGCTGTTAGCTTGTCCACGAAGGAGCAGAGCTAAAACAAGAGATTAGTTTCACTTGTGACTTAGGTCAGTTTCAGACTTTTTATACATGTGTATGCCTACACATCTTTAGAATCTGAACAAACAAGACCACCCTGGGCTATCTGGCTGGGCTTCCTTTTTGTGAAACTATCAGTTCACAGAAAATAATCTATAACAAAGGAAAACAAAAAAGCAAGTGTACAGGTCAGAGAGGAATAAGGTTTAACTGTAAACCATCAGGAAGGCAGGCAGTGCATGTCAATGATTCCCTCTCTCTGCAGCCTTCACGAAGAATCAACAGGGGTGGTGTCCTCTTAATTGTGGGAATCAATCCCCCAAAGAGCAGAGTAGCAAGATGCTAAAGTTACTATGTAGCCATATCTCTAATATTTATATGGCAAAAATGAAGTTTTTAAAATTCAGATAGTGCCTGAATATTCACAAATCCTGTTCTGATCAGTGAGTAGACTACTTCAACATCAGAGACTAATGAAGTAAGAATTATATGTTTCCTGAAATAATTACCCTCTCATTTTCCGTTGTTAGTTTTTTGTTATCTTCCAAGAGCATAGATCTTTCACGCTCATATTTCTCCTTCATTGTTCCTACTGCTTCCTCCATTTCACTGTGCCTGAAGAGAAGGGCAAGAAATAGAAACACACTGTCACATTGCTGAACCTGTAGACTGGGATTTTCAAAAAGGAATAAACAGAGTTAGGGTGAAATACTTGCCTGCACAGGCAGTGGTGCAATGCAATACACACACACAACAAAAAGAAATTCATAGCGAAGGAAGCATGAAAAAAGCTTACCTCTCTCGCTTTGTTTTCTCTAATTTATCCTTTAATATCATGATCTCTTTCTGGAGTGCAAGCTGATGGCTCTCTGAATCATGTACTTCCTTTTTCACATTTTTTACTTCCAAAACATGTGATGCTTCTCGTCGGACCAATTCCTCTTCATAAAATAAGATTTTCTTTTCCAGCTCAGACTTAACTTTGGAAAGCTCCTGCTGATGTTCCAGTGTGGCACCAGCTGCCCGGCCTCCCTGCTTCAACTGCAAAACAAGAGGAGAAGCCATCAGGGAGAAGCTATGATCTTTATATTTTGAATATATTTTTAAAAGTCAGAATTGTCCAGTTGGTGGCACTTCGGAAAAATTTTTATTTGGGCATGGAGTGGTTTAAAAGGTGCCTGTCCCCAGGCACTGTAAGTGACTGCTCTGCTTACATGACCCGGATAAGGGGTTGAAATGGCTTGCAGAGGTAACAAATTTGGATCACATTCGTTCACTAGCTGCTTAGAAATTATATAAACTGAGCATTGTCAAGACATCAGTATCCAGCAATTAAAGGCTTTCAAGCAAAAGAGGCAAATAAATCTAGATGGGTTAGGTCAGGTTTCTAGTAATGCTGCAGTTTTTAAGTCTCTCACTGGTATCAACAGTTGAGTAAGCCAAACTATTGCAGCTTCTAGGCCATGAGTAAATATTTGTCAAAAACCATGTAACCTTTAGAGCTTCCAGTTCATTTTCCAGTTGTTTGGAGAAAACCTCGCTGTGCTCACGGAGCTTGCGTTCTTTTGATGCTTCTGCTACGACTTCTTCAAGTTGGGCTTCCAGCTGTAACGAGTCATTTTAGGTCATTTCAACACAAGATAACACTATCTGGATCTTTCATTTCCTTTCCTCCATATGGCCTAGCAGCAAGTTTTACTTCTTTCTATTTTAAGTTATACCACTATAAGAACCATCTCAGAATGTCATGATAATTGTTTTGCCTTCAGTGATTCAGGCATCCATCTGTCACATGCAGAGAACTATTATTTTATGACTCTTTGTACTGATGTGAACTACATCAAGCCCATTCAGGGATAACTGCACAGCTTCTATTACAGAAAAGAGAAGGAAATGGCACTAGGAAGACACTGCAGCTGAGAAGAGAAAAGTCTCCCACATTTACAGGTCAGCTTCATGGCTCAGTATCTAAGTAAGGCAGCTTAAAAATATCAACCTTTAAACCAAATTATGGCAAAACACTTTAAATATGAACACTGAATATTTTTACTTTGCAATTATGGAACAAAATAAGCTTGATCATCCATTTATTGACTTCAGAAAGCTTATCAGAAAGACAATTTAGATTTAGTGGCAACTAAGGCAACTTCTGGAATTCAAGCAATAGCAGCATAGTTTCAAACCCTGACAGGAAGAGTAAGATTTGTTCTGCTGTGTTCAAATTAAACTAGCAAAGCTGTTTTTAAAAGGATTGTACTTAGAACTGTGGGACAAGATAATGGACTTCTAGACTGTGCTCTGAATAGAAGATTGATACAACTGTTATGAAAGGGAGTACAGAGGAATTTTTTAACAACAAAGACAGAAGATTTTTAAAGCTCTATATGAAAGTATTTAACTACATTAGCAACAACACCTGAATGCCTGCTGCACTCTGCTCTAGAGATGAGATGCCACAGCAATTCATCAATTCCTATTTAACTGTCACATCTTGTTCATGGAGAAAAGCCTTAGAAACTTCATAATCTACTACATTTTCATAGACTACCCTTCAATTTGCCAGAAGTTTTCTAGCAATGCTTATAGAGCTCTTGAATTTCTCTTCTACACTTCACCCAGAAAATACAGGAAACACTATGATTTTTCAGTGATTAAAACACTCCAGATTAACTACAGTAATTTTTTCTTATGCTCTTTTCTGGTTATCCACTTCATCTCATGTAATACTAAAAATTACCTAGAATACTAATTGGAAATTATGCTTAAAGATATTACAGATACTCTTACAATGACTTAACTACGGAGGAAGGAAAATCACATATTTAGTATTGTATCACTATTCCTCATTTCAGCTGAAGAGAAATATTCAGTTAAAAAAACAGTGACGTAAAAATATTCCGACCTCAGAGCACATGAAGACATTCACTGAGCTTTACAGGTTTCAAGCTGACTGTGACTCAAGACTCTACAAGGATCAAAACAGCAGAACTAATAAACTGGGCATATAGCAAGAATACTTTCCTCAAGATTCAGATCAGTCTGAGTGCAAATAAAACATCCCCAGAAGACACTCCCAATTTTTCCATACAATCACATATGAGGTACTGGTAAGCAGCAGCTGAAACCTATGAGTGCCAGCTATTTTATCAAGCTACCTCTTTTCTCATCTTCTCTGATTTACGGACGTCCTGTCGCAGAGCATCGATTTTCTGCATGCTCACTTCCAACTCCTCCTCTTTGTCGCGAAGTTGCCGGGACAGCTTCTGCTTTTGGGAGCGCAGGTCCCCCATCCTCTCACTAAGCTCAGAGAACTCCTGCACAGCCAGCTTCCTTTGCTGGTGGGCATCCCTCAGCTCTTTGGACTGCATCTTTAATCTCTCTGAGGCTTCTACAAGTTGCTGGTTTGAAAAAAAAATAAAAAAAGTAATTTGAACTCCATATATTCTTTCCAAGAAGAAAGAAACTGGACCTACATAATAAACTTGTTTTGACCACCTCACGTAACTACTAAAGATTTCTAATTTTTAATTTACACAGTTGTTTAGCTAAGCAGCTGCAGTGACATACAAAGACAGCCATTACTCTCCCTCTAGTGTGGCAGCTCCAAAGCTACCTTTGGTATCCCAGAAGTCTTTCTTATAAATGTGACTACACAAGGCCACTCCACTTACAATAAACTTGATTTTAGATTACCACCATGTACCTGCACATTTGTAACCTTGTTTAAAGGAATGCTTCAGAAGACAGAAGATTCAGGAGCAACTTCAAATACATTGTACCAGCATTGAGGGGCTGCAGCAAATATGAGATTTTTCAGAAAACTGAGGAAGATTCCTTAAAAAAATTGTGAAACGCTTATAACTTTTACTAAAAGTATAGAAACTATTTCCTTTACGGAAAGTAGTTAACAAAAATTAACAGGATTAAAATACAAATGGAATGTTCGACATAAAATCATTTGAGAGTGGGAGGAAAAAATAAGAAAAAGAGCAGAACAACACAAAAATATAAATGTATACTGTACAAGGGAATTCTAAAAATTTCTGCCATTAGTAGGAGCATTGCAGGAAGATTAAATTCCCCAAAAGCATGTGCTCAGACCAGAAGCAGAGATTCACCTTCTCTGCTACACTCTGGCAAATAATCCCTACCGGTGGTTAACAGACAGAAGAGAGACTGCTAAATTCTAGTAGTCTCTCTACACTGTGTAGAATTTTCTACACAATTCTAGTGTAGAAACAGCCCAGGAGTTCTGGCCCATGGATTACTTTTGGATCCATATGAATGCTCAGGAACAATATGGCTGGTACACTTTTGCAAAACTAGTTATTCCAATACAGGTAGCTTTTTTTACTATTATTGAAAGTGGTAGGTAGGTATATGCAAATCCATATTTACTTTACCACAAAATATGTTGCTGACTTAAAACTGAAATACTGCTAAATTTTAAGAAGCAAACAAAGGGATAATTTACACAGCAGCAAATAAACTCAATGATTATATAGAAGTCATCATTAGCCTTAAGCAATAATTAACTTTTTGGTATGAAAAAGAGTAAATGGGCTCTTTCAATGAGCCCTGCTAACTTCTGTGCAAAGATCCTTTCCCCCCTAAAAAGACAGGTGTACCCCAAATGTCAGCAGCAGGCCCCTGGTGTCATGTAAACTGACCCATGGTCAAAAACCCCATAATTCTGCAAGGGATACCAGTCAGGTATCTGCTGAGTCTGTTTTCTCCTTAATCATTCCCTGAAACTGGAAGAACAGAGGAGAAAAGTACTTGTGCACCTGATCCCTTAACAAGTCATCCCAAGGCTCTGAAGTCTCTCTTGATTGCCCTCAGACTTCTACTGAAACAGTTAAGAATAATTAAACAGCTTAATTAAAACCGTACTTTAGGTGTTTGTTTCATCTAGCAAAACAAATTTGAAATAAGAAGCCCATCAACTTCCAAAAAATAAAAGCGTGATACTTTGGAAAGCTACTGTACTACTGAACAGGTTCCCTAAGATCTCTGCATAAAACTATGCAGCAAAAAAAAAGCAGCATTTAAAACACTAAAATTGCAATCACAACATAACTGTTCTAGAACTACTTTACATAACCATTTAAAAAAGTATGTATTTTTGGATCAGTACCTTATGAAGGTCCTCCTTTTCTTGCCTCAGTACTCTGCACTGCTTTTCTAGTCCTTTCAACTTGTGTATGGAGTCTTCATGTTCTTGTCGAAAAGCCACAGCATCCGCAAGCTGTGCTTCCAGTTTACTTATATCTGTAGGTTAATACATATTAAAGGTAACTGGTCCCAAATTAACACCAATAAAACAAGCCACATTACTCATGCACACTGGCATCACTTTGCTTGGAAAATCAACTTCTTTCCTATTCCCACCATTTTAGACTGCTTAAAGTAACTTTGGGATATCGATACCTCAAAATAAATTTATTTTTCTCAGCCCCAAAGATTGTGATCTCTAAGTGAAAAAGCCTTAGCGCAAGGCTTTGTTTTATTTTTGAGGAAAGCAACTTCTAGCCCTAGAAAATAATAAAATAAACTTGAAATGCTCCAATTCCAGTTCTAGTAATGTGTTTCCTAAATAGTTTTCCTTATGCAACAAAAAGGCAACAGTCATTAGTGCATCCAGCAAGACAGGCAAGGATGATTTATTTTCTAGGTAAGAGCTAATGAATAGTTTGGGAAAGAAATACCATCCTGCACAAGGTAACCTGGAGACCTAATTGGCCATACTCCTGGCAGCTTGTTCTCACTTTACTTTCAAAGCCAAATAAACAAATTTGATTTGAAATTACTGGTTTTAAGTGCAAAAAACCCAACACAGCCACCTTTATGTACTCCTGCTCAGTCTTACCACTTCTAAGAAAATGAACTGCCATTCTCTGTTTGGTTTTAATTACCACTTATTTTAAACAAATAAATAAAAAAATTCACAGGGAATAACTGTCTCGCTCAAGTTCCACTGGTATCTGTGGCAGAACAGGAAAATGGACTTAAGTATTCAGGATCCCAAGCACTGTTATAATGCTTGAAGTATTATTGCTTTCCTCACTTCAGAACAAACTTCCTCCCACCCTACATGAACCAATGCTACTTCTTTTTAAATAAGAACATACTGTTAGAATTTATATTTAACAGGACATCACTAGTTGAAGAACTAGATAAACCTGAACCCTTTGCAAAAGTAGAACATTAATCTAACTATTGTGACTCAAACCTAATTTCAGAATACACAAAATAGCTTTTCTTGGAAAGATAACCTATGTAGGAGAACAGAGCTGATTTTTGCAGTGCATACACCTATAAAAAGGGTATATTTTCAAACAAAATGGGGAAAAAATAGTCTTAAAAATTAGCATCAGCAACTTAGCATCTGAACTCACATTATACAGGCCTCTATAACACTCTCAGCCAAGTCATTAGGATTCAAAACTACCACTTTGTTTATCACTGATTCCTACTTAAAAATTAGGTGCTAACAGGAGGTTTGCATGGATAACTAATAGCATTGTCAAGCACCAGATTTCAGCGATATGGGTGAGTCAGTCTTCCCTCAGGACAGATGCCAGTATTTGTTTTTCTGCAATGCTCAGTGCTTCCTAATTAATGCATCACCAAACACAGAAACACAAAGGGGAGCAGAAGCTCAGAAATATTTAAATGTGAACTACTATTACACATCCCCCATCTACTCCTTCGTGTTACTAAAGAGCAACCAGACTTCCATCTCCTGTCTCTTACACCTGCCTCCAAGTAAAACCTCTCCAACACAATACTCCTCCCCAAACGGAGGAGTAAGAGAACAGGATCTCCTGAGATTTTTAGGGAAACAAATATCACACAAAATATTTAACTAAATCCATCCACACAATTCATCACACTCTGGACTTCCCATGATAGTATGTGCCATCAAGCCAAGCAAGTGGAAGAACTAGTTAAGCGCTCATCTGGAAAAAAACTAAAATGCCTCTTAATATTGAACAAGGCTTTAAAAAACCCTTTGTTTTTTAAATAGCTCAAGAACATTAATTATAATTATTGCAAAATAAATTGCATTACTATAATTACCATGCCAGAGGCTTACCTGTTAATTTATTCTTCAACCGTTCAATTTCTTCATTTAGTTTTTTAATCTCCTTATCACGGCTTGTATTTGCTGTAACACACACTGGACCTTGGAGGTTCTGCACTGTCTGTGTAGATTCTTAAAATCCAGAAAGAAAGGAAAAGATTTTCAATAGAATATATTCCAATGAGCAGAACTAAGAATCCAAACAAATATAAACCACTAACCTTGCAGTTTTCTGTTCAAATCCTGCTTTTCTTGCTCTAATTTCCGTATTTTCTTTTCATAGCCTTCTATTTGTGAAGTGTTCTTTAAGTCTCGCTGTACATCCGTATCTTTGGTTACAGTGTCAGACTGCAGCACACCCTTTAAAGTGCCTCTATCAGATAAAGAGCTGAAAAGAAATACATAAGTTAGGACATTTTAATCAATACTCACAGCAGTCTATAGCTGGGACATGCTGGGATTCCAGCAAATAGGCACCTTAAATTTACAAGTACAATTAGTGCAGTAATTGTTACTGTAGAGACAATTCTCAGGGTAAAGTTATTATTCCCTAGCTACTGTGCATGCTGCTGTAGAATTAAGATACCTGCATGCAGGACTTAAATGATGCAGATATACCTTGACTTCACAAACTGCCTGAATGACTGAAAATGTTAACTCTCCCATGCAAAAGGTTACAGGTACCTGGCAGGAATGAAAGCAGGTAAGTGTACCTGCACTGAGATAGCTGAGGGACAACCCCAGAAGTTTAGTTTAAAGCATGGCAAAGATGGATTTAAGTTAAGGCACATGATCTCACTGTAAAAAGGATGACACGCATGTTTTGGGTTCATGGAGAAACAAACTCCAGCAAAGAGAAATAATGGAATAACAAACAGGTCAGAATACCCCAAGATCAGAGATCTCTGAAGTCAGATGGAGGCCATTTCAAAGACATGCAAAATGACCCACTTTGTCCATGCTCAGAACCCTCTATGTTAACTTGGTCTACCAGCAGGACAGCAGAGCAATGAGGTAATCCTGAACAGTTCCTGGCAGATGTCCAGTGTGGACAAGATTTGCTCTCAGCCTCTCAATGCAGAAACTGCAATTGACACATCTAGTCCCTTAACTGTCTTTCATTTCAAATACATAAAATATTAAATACAAAAGCACTTAATCTTGGCAAAGAGGATCAAAATATGTTCAGACATTTGAAAAAAACCAAACAAGGAACAGAAGTTTGGCCGCATGTATACCTATGGACATCAACCTTTCTGTATGTTCATAAAAATGAGAATTCCCAGGAACTAGCTGCATTTGGGAAACAAGTTTCCTTTATAAAACATATCCTTTGCTTACCTGTCAGTTGTGTATGTAAACCCAACGAATGGTAAATGCAATCCAGAAAAGCCTGTATGAGAACTTGGTGGCACCACTTCCTGCATGAAAACAATGTGCATGAAAGACCAAGAGAGAACCCATACAGAGTGAAAGGCATTTCATTGAGCCTCAGCAGCTAAAAGAGAGACAGCTAATGGAAAGATTTTTCTTAATACACCAACTGACAATTGGCAGTTATGCTCCACTGCCCCTGGACAAGCTTTATTTCAGATTAGTTCGCCTAATAGAATGACTTGAATTTCGGAGCCTCTTGAACTGGCACTTGAAAGGGCAGCATTTCAACAAGTTCAAAGCACAATGCAGCCAGTAAAAGGAAACCCAAAATTTCAAGTTCCTAATTAAAAGTGACCTGGCACCAAAATGCATGCTGTTAGTCTTAGTGTTCTAGTTACTGTCAGACACGTAATCAAAAAACATTACAAAAGCTCTTAATTTCTTGGAATACAAGCCAGTGAAAAAATTACCACGAAAGCTCTCTACTCCTCCTGAACTATTTGTAAATGACAAGAAACAGAAATGAAGGAGTGCAACACAAATGTTCCCTACTCCAAGAACCAGCCTCCTGCTTCTTAGGTCAGGGGAGAAGTAGCAGGATGACTCCTCTCACTTGGACAGCTGTGCTTGCAAGCTACACAGAGAATATATGTGTATTTGTAAAGACAGATTTTTTTTTTTTTCACCTTTGAAAAGGCATAAATCCAAACACTAGATCCCCTCTAAGGTAAACTGAAAGGGCAACTAAGAGGCTTTTTTTTCCCTACCTAAATATGTTTTAACTTTAACCATGTAACAGTAATGCAGTCTGGCAAGTGCTACCACTTAAAAAAGCAGCTCATGATTTCTGATAATACAAAATGTCAAGAGATGAAAAACTTTAATTTTTCACATTTGGAGTGACTTATTTTTCATCTCTTAATATATTTTGAAGTACTCACTACCACCTTACAGTGCAGCAAAGATGCATACTTCCATTAGTAGTATCTAAAAAGAAAGACTCACTGGATTTCTTAGTACATCATCATCTACATCAAAGTTTGAGGTGTCAGAAGGACTGCTAACTTCTGGAATGTAAGGTGCTTCTAGGTTTCGGATGTTATCCCAATTAAGTCCTTCAAAAAATGCATGAGACTTAAAATCCTCTATTCCATTCTGTCCCAGTCTACGCTCCCTGCTGCAGATAAGTCGCTGAATAAGATCTTTTGCTTCTTCAGATACATCTGTAACATGGGATGGAAACTGAAATCGTTCCTAGAAAAAAAAAACAAACATAGAAATTTTTAGAGAAGGAATTAATTCCAAAACTTAAAATTGTAGTTTCAAAAAAAACCATTAAACTACACCAATAAAACTGGAAAGGAATAGTCAAATATTGTCCTAGCTACAGTGAGCAATGACAGAGCACTATTCAACACATTCAATGACAGACTTTTTGTCTTAAAATGGATTTGAAGTACAAAAAATCATTTTTCAATTTCTTTAAAACAGATCTGTTTGATCTGTGATTACAAGAACTCTGTTATGAAAAGCAAACTTTTTAAAAGACATACCAGGAGTTTTGCACACTACAATATATTAAAGATCATACAATAAAGACAGACTGGTATTCTTAGTCAGAGGTCCACTTATCTCTGGGAGATGTACTCTTTGAGATTAAATTAATTTCAGCTCTTAAAACCCCATTATGTCAGTCAATTCTTTATGTTGTCATATTTAAGAATGTATTTTTCTAACATGTAGGTTAAATATCTGTTTTTCTTACCGAAATATAATCTATATTTAGTAAATATTTCTATTATCATAAACAAAAGCAAGATCTAAAAACTGTAATTACCACTAAAAACTGAAATTACTCTAAACTGATGAAATTGGAATAGACTTTAATTTTGATTTTGTGATGATTGCTTAGATTTTCCAACAAGAAAATCAGCATTTAGAGAAAAATTTCAGTTTGTCAAAGAATTAAATTTCTGCAGTTTAGAGAAGCAAGCATTCCTAAAACCTGAACCAACAAACCTATACAACATCAACTTAAAACCCTGTGAAAAAGCAAACAACCACCAAAACTTCCTATCTTTAAGTGGTAAGTTTCTCTGTAAACATAAACTCAGAACACAAGAGATTTAATACAGCTCTTACTTCATGATTCATAATCTTCCCATAGGTTTCCACTAGTGACTCTGCATAGAAGGGTGTTTCACCATACAACATTTCATACATGCAGACACCCAGTGACCACCAGTCACACTCAGGCCCATATTTCCCCATTCCATCTTCCATTGCTTGCAATATCTCAGGAGAGATGTAGTCAGGAGTACCCACTGCTACTGATGACTGTACCTTAAAAATAAGACAAACATAATTCTCATAAGTTTCCAGTTTCTCTCAGCAACTGTTTTACTTAAACACTAGTATTTCTGACAAACAGAGACACCACAACATGATTCTGGAGAAGGAAGAGATTCATAAATTCACAGCAACATAACAAAGAAAATATTAAGGAAGTAACAAAGACTGCAAAGATTAAGTTCCATTCTACTGCTACATAAAATCAGTTGATATGTTTTATTCTGAACACAGTAGAAACCCAAAATAATCACAGACACTGTGAAAGCAGAAAGACAAAATATATTTTGCCTTTGTGGCTGTTTATATTTTAAAACTGCAATTTGCTGCCCAGAAGTTGAAATGAAGAATGAGTAAGTAGGGAGATCAGGTCCTACCCCTCAATTTTACAGTTTCATTTGAAGATCACAGAACAAATTTCCTGGGTAAGTTTTATTATGTCAGAAATCAGTCAAATGTTTATTGCCTAATGTGCAACTGGATGTACTACAGGAATAAGGTGGAGAAATTACTCTGTGCACAAATAGTAGGGAGGCCCTGACCATCAGGGCAGACTAATCTAGGAATATGCTCTCAATTCTAATGGCTCTTTCATTTTACATTTTTATGGTAAAGCTTTGACAGGCATTTTATGACTAAAGAACATCAACAAGATGTGAGTTTGTGCCAAAACCAGTGAATGATGCTGCATGCCATACTTTGGCAGGACTGGCACCCCTGGAAGTGCCCTAAATGAGGCAAAACAAACAAAACCTGTCACAAGCAATTCAGCTTTTAGAGGTAAATCCAATCTGCTGCACAAGATGGCCAATTACCATCATGTTGCTGTTCCATTTGTCAAAGGCATATAAAACAAACTGCTAATTAATTGTAGAATCAAGACAATCATTTAGGTTGGAAAAGACCTTTAAGATCATTATGTCCAGCTGTTAACTGAGCACTGACAAGTCCACCTAAATCGTGTGCCCAAGTACCACATCTACGCATCTTTTTGATACCCACAGGGATGGTGACTCACCCTACCCCCTTGGACTCAAATGGTCATTGGAAGAAAAAGTGAAAACCAGAAAAATATAGCAAAGGATAACTTAAAAACTTAGCAACTCATAAAATAAGGAAATGAAAATTTCAAAAATGCATTTAAATTTGTTGAGTTATACTGTACCCTCAATTTTTAGTGTGTCAGAAAGTTCACAATCTATCACATCCCTGGTGCACACTGATGATGTCTAATCTCTTTAAAACCAGCAACTCACTCAGAAGGTCCCACTATCAGCAACCCAAATAAATATTGCTTCATACATACTGTGCCATCTTCACTCATTTTCAGACAGGACCCAAAATCTGCCAGTCGTATGTGGCCATTCATGTCCAAAAGAACATTATCAGGCTTTATGTCCCTGTCATAATAGATAGAAGTGAAAGGATTTAAACATACAGTATTAGCTCTGCTTGTAGAGATTAATCTTGAATCAAAATAACATAGAATCTTACCCAATGATGTAAACTCTTTTTGGTAATATTTATTACTCTCTCCCCCTGACCAACCTTAAACCCACCAGTTTTGTTGCACCATAGAATCGGTGTTTCTTTTCAAATGTGAAGTTCCAAATGCCACTACATGTGTTGAAAACCTTAAAAACTGTACAACACCTTCAGTTTAATCTTTGAGAAGGAGACTAGAATTACTAGGAGTAAACAAAAATAAGGTGTTCTAATACACCTTGCTACATAGATGTGGAAGCTGACAATGGCTGATTTTTAATGTGCTGAATTCCAGTTTCACACTTGACATTTGTGAGAAAAAATGTGACTGATTTAACAAAGGTCCTCATATGTGTAAAAAGCCTGCCAACTCGATACATTTTTCCAACACAAATTTGAATCAACTTTTTTTAACCAAGGGCTAATGCTCTGAAATTAATTACTGAAATGTCACTAATACTGCTCCTCATTAGCAGTATTAATACAAAATAATAAATGCTAATCTATGCCTGTCTACATAAATTTAAATGCATATTTACTTGTGATAATGCACAAAAATATGTGCTGAGAAAATTGGACTACGTCACTACGCTTCCTCAAAAAATAATTAGTAATTCTGCATTGTTAAACTTATTCTATACATTTCAGTTCCAGATATTGTCAACATTCCACAACCACATGTTAAGCTCAGTAGTTGCAGGAGACAATAAAAACTAATATACAACTACACATTAATTTGTTTGTTTTTTAAAGAGCACTGCTCACAGTGGCACTTGCAGCACGAGCCAATCTCTGCTTGGCATGCAGCTCTCACTTGCCTCAGGGACCAGTACTGCTGCACAGAAAGGCTTAATGCCTTCTCTCTGAGCTCCACTGTCTCCTATCTGCAGCTAACAGGTCATATAAGCCCTTAAAGGGTCCTTGAAACCCTCTCCAGAGCAATCATGCTTCTTCCTAATCCATTCCAGTTGCCAGTCAGTAATTTCTTGGGCATTGGCACATGTCCTGTTCAAAGCACGTGTTTTGGCCACAGAGCCACACACTCCTATTGCCACAACAGACCTGAATTCAGCCCCATGAAAAGATGTAGCTGCTCAGTAAGTCAGGCCACCTTCCCTGGAAATCGTGCAATGGAGCCTCTGGTGAACTTCTCTGAGGCAGTAACATTTTTAAATCCCCAAATAGTGTCCATATTTACTCAAAGGAGTTTTAGAGAGTTTAAACATCTTTCCAATTTTTAAAAAAGCAATCAAAGTGCAAACAGAAGAGTTCAAAGCATTATAGTTGAGAATTCCCAATGCTTTTTGAACTTTAACTGTACACCCACTACCAGCTGCAACCTAAGTTTACTTGATGGCCACTGATTCAGAATACACATCTTGTGTGCAAAAACAATTAGACCAGCACATGCCCACTGATTAGAAAACCTGTTAGAGGATGATCTCAGGTAAGCAGATGCACTGATGTTATCATGGGCTTACTGTGCATAAATTTTGGAGAATGTCTAAACATCTGTATAAAGTTCAAACCATTTCAAACTGCTTCAAACTTCTAGGTTGCTTGGACAAATGCAGATAAATATTTATTAAGTGAATTGAGAATAAGTCAAGAGCCCTGATTAAAAATAGAACAGACTTTAAAAGGTTAGTCAGATAAATGTCACTGCTTCTGATATCAATCCATCAAAACTTGGTATTTAAAATAAAGTAGCTTATACAGCTGTTATACAGCATAAAGTAAGCATGTATCTACAGTAGTTTGCTTTTGGCTATTGTGCATTTGTATACATAGCAGTAAATTTCAGATTAACTTAACTGTACATGTATTTTTTGTCAAATGAGGAGGTATTTTACCTGTGCACATAATGCAGCTCATGTATGGAATGTATAGCAAGCACCATTTCACCAATGTAGAACCTAGCCATATCTTCAGGAAGCTTGTCTTCAAACTTACTGAGAAGTGTCAGCAAGTCACCACCAACATAGTAGTCCATCACCAGATACTGAAAATGGAGAAAACAAATCAATCAAGTACTGAGAGATAGCTGGCAAAAAAAAAAAAAATTCAAGTTCATCAGTTAACCCCTGAAAAAAACCCTTTCACTATTTTTTCTGTGCCTTTGGAAAGAAGTCAAAATTGGTGGTCTTCTGTTTTACTTTTATTTACTTAGTATAAAAAGGTATCATATTCCTTTAATAATCACAGTAAGAATGGCACATCAGCATTTAGTTTCTATGATAAAAAAACCCCAAACAAAATATGGCAAAAACAAAGGAGTAAATCAGGATGAGTTTATTTCTGTCTTAACTAGTATCACAAATAAAATGATCTAATATCACCAAAACTAATGTATGTTATCAACTCTTAAACTGAAAATTTCCAGAGAATGATGAAAGAAAAAAAAAAAGTATAGTTAAAATCAATATTTGATGCAGCTTAGTCTAAAATACACATTTCATTACTACTTTTAGTTATGGCACTATTTCAATACTACTTGTTCCTGAAGTGGCACTTACCAACATCTTCAAATACTCATCTTGGCACATTCCACATCATGGATGTCTAACACAGCTGGCAGGAGTCTGATGCCACTATACATTACTATACTATACATGGATGCCCATGACAAGCCAAAAGCACTGTCAAGCCACAGGCACTAAAGTGGGAAATTTTAAAGTCAAACATTGGTGCTCTTTTGAATATATTTCAGTGAAAAAGTAAACAGCCTCCTAGGCCAATCAGGCACCATCCTATCCATGGAAAGGACCAATACTGATAGGGTGACATGAAAGAAAAGGACTCAGGCATGCTATTTGTTCCTCCTAACACAAAACAAGGATTATGTTTGAGGTATTTTTTAGCAATATTCACCTAAATCTAGACAATCACTTCAAGTATAATGACTTCATCTAGTACTACCAGTTAACTTGAGCCATTTTGTTTCATGTTTCCCAAGATAATTTGATATAGGACTAATTTTGCTTATTCTAGAATTAAGTTTTTAAAGCCATCATCTTATTTTTCTCCTCAAAGTAAAGCAACCTAGAATCCACTGTCCCTGCCATAGGTTGATCTTCCACGAGGGAAGCAAATTAAAGAAGGCAGAAATGCAAAGAACATGAAGTGCAATCCTGGCCATTTCCTCACTATCTTTTGGATTAAAAGAGCGACTCCAAAAGCCACAAGTTTTGGGATTTTTCTCTATTTTATTCAAATTACTGCTTAATCTGATAAGCAAATTGAATAATTTATGTTGAAATCAATCTGTGGGTATTGCTCCAAGGAACTTTAAGGTACTGAACACTGTACACACTCAACACTTATGTCTGAAAACAAAATGCTACAGACAGAAACCATCAATCTTCTAAAAGGGATATTATCTTGAAGTATTTTCTCTCAAATTCAAGGCAAAGAGACTTAATAGAACCTTCTGTGGGAAGTGAAATATCCTCCCTGTCAGAGACAAGGTAATGCACTTCTGTAAGCTCCCAAAGCATTTATAACTCAGAAGGAACTCAGGTGACCCATGAAGGAAGGCACTTGAATCACAGAAAGATGGTGAGATCTCGTCTGTGAGGAAGCAGAACTTTATTAATCTTTCAATTCAAAATGATCTGTTTGCCAGGAGGTGCTTCTCCCTTCTTATGGGGTTAAAATAAAAGCTATTCTGATATTGAAATCTTGCAGTAGTGCATTTCTTCCAGGGAAGTGACTACATTGAATGGTGAGAGTAGTTAGGAATCAAAGGAAAAAAGGATATCAAAATACTCTCAGGAGTACCCAGAAGCCTTTGAGAGGCTGACAGCAGGGAAATACACATATGCCCTTTATCATGAATGAGACTAGGAAAGAAAATTAAGATATCTGAATCTGGAAGAGATGGAGAACTTAATGTTCCATACAAGTTTTCAATATGCATGGACTATGTTTCACTTACATTCTATCTGCTTCAGCTAAATCACTAAAGGCTTATTTAACCCATCCTGACATAGGCTGTCTCTTATGAAAGCCTTTTAAGAACCAAAAAAAAGCCTTTTAAGAACCAAAAAAAAGTTATGCAGCATTGCCATGTAATGTAATTTAAGAACTGGCTGTTTAGAAAACAGTAATGCATCATGCATTTACTTGAAAGGTTTTAAAACTACAAGAGCAGAACCAGAAAATGAACTCCAGAACATATATATTTCATAGAATTTTGTATTTCTTGCTTAAATATAAGTTCTGCATTATCAAATGCTCTTTTAGTACTAAAGGGAGAAAATAAAAACCTAAGTACTTTTAGACTCTCCAAAGGCAGCTACTACTTTTCTATGTTAGTATCTTACTCCTCCTTTGTCTCATTCTGAACCCTTTATCATACAGCCAGAGGAGGCAGAGCACCAGGTGGGAGAAGACACAAAGCTCTCCTTTTGCTCAGGGTTAGCTTATGTGGTTTTGCATTTAAGAATCACTAGATACAATGCACAAACATCACTGGGAGAAAATACTGGAACCTAGAGATTTCTCTTGCAGAGGACCAGATTGGAAAACCAAGCTCTGTTTTCTGTTCTTGTTTTGTTCTTAGCTTTGTATTCCATTCTGCAAGGTCCATGGATGAACAGCTGAAAAGTAAACCAAATCTGCCCAGGCTCTGTAACAAGGCAGCACTCTCCAAAATGAGGAAAAATGTAGCTATAAAATTTTCAAGCTCCGAAGAGAATTGAACAGAGATCTCTTAGGCCCTGGACAAGTACTAGATGGTATGGAAGAGAACCTTCTGTCCAGCTTTTTGGATGAATTGATTTCTTGATGTGTTTCACCTTTTCTTCATGCATCATTTACAACAGTGACTGAGATGCAGATCCACTCCATCTGTGAGCACCAGACATTTCCAGAAGATGGTTTCAGAGTAACAGAACAAATTGGAAGGCAGCATCTCAGCACATGCAGAAGCAGACCTCAGGCAAGCTGGGAATCTGCTGACTTTGGCTGCCAGGCAGAACTGTTGCCTTCTTAGATACTGGATCTTAAATTAGATGTCTACATTCTGCTGTCAAGTGAAACTTCAATATCTAAACACCTTTGGGAACTTTGGGAAAAGATTCCCTCGCTGTGCTGTCTTTGCTATCATTTGTTATCTCACACAGCTAACAATTTTTCCTTAGGTAGCTCCATTCTTACAAGCTACTTGAAAATACAAAACAGGATGCTTTTTATGCAAGTCTGAAGGTTGGTTCTGAGGGAATTTGAAACTACAAGCTGACTTGAAATCATGAGGCAGTGCTAGAGACAACTAAACTGTGAGAGACTGAAAATCTGGACCTATCACAAACCATTCAATGGAAATAGCCTGTAAATGAGGGCCTGAGATGTGACTACTTATTTTCCTACTATGTGCTTGTTATTCTAAAAATACTCAGAGCATGACAAAGTGACAAAGTAACAAAGTAACGTGTTTTGTCTCGGCATCTCTGGAAATGTTTGAGTATTTACTAACTCTTGCTTAGTTCCTGAACTCTTCGAGCCTTTTATAATTACATT
The DNA here is from genome assembly GCA_013400575.1 of Peucedramus taeniatus. Classification (NCBI taxonomy): domain Eukaryota; kingdom Metazoa; phylum Chordata; class Aves; order Passeriformes; family Fringillidae; genus Peucedramus; species Peucedramus taeniatus. The sequence continues at coordinate 632,290 of WBNO01021024.1, read as the reverse complement.
TTTTCTTATTTATATTCATGACTTGCTATCATGCTACTGAAGTGTTAAAAAGGTGAAAACTTTCACACTACAGCTATGTCAGATGTTACAGAAACAGCAGGTTTGCAAACTCAGCCTGAAGCAGCCACAGGGAAGCTGTATGGTTCAGTATATTGCAGAATATTGGGGCTTTACTGACTTTGCTCCTAACCAGCACTCTGCTGTATACTGTGACTAAAGTAAGCAGGCTTGTAACAATCATAAAGAAATGTCAAAGAAGTACAGATTTTCTTTATAAATGTTTGCTAAAGTCTCTCAAATTACTGAGATGATCAATCTGCTGATTTAAAAGCATATTTTATAGAAATACTTTTAAGAAATAGGTTGTTTTTCCTGTAAGGGTTTTAAAATACCAAACTTTTAAATTATTTTTGCCAGTTTCAAACAAAATCTTGCTTTAAAACACATTATGAAAGTTTAAAATAAAATATTTCTTACTTTAACAGAGTTAACAAATCTCAGATTACTTAACTGCAACCTATCCAAAATACTAAACTTGAACGTGGTATTTTTTATGCAAGGGGAGATTAGTTAATTTAAGATGCTTAACTAAATCTCTATATACTACAGTCCTACACAACTTTCTCACTCTCCTGGAGTTACAGTCAGTCCCTTTGAAGTTTTGCTTCAAGGAGAAAATAAGAATGTTGAAACACTGCTGTGAGGCATGAGGTGGACTGATTTAATGCACTAATATTTTTAAAATATACCAAAAATAAAGTTCTTTCACAACCCAGAGCTTTTATTTACTGATGAATCAAACATACCAAATAGTTCTCATCTTGAAAGGCATAGTGCAATGTAGTAATCCACTGACAATCTCCATTCACCAAGACGTTTCTCTCCTCTCGGAAGCAAGCTGTCTAAAGGAAGAGAGGGGGAGAAAAGCCATTGTCAACATCAACAAGTAGTTTTCACAGGATGAATATATATGGATGTTTTATGGGATTATTTCAAATTACTGAACAGAGGTCTCTATTCATTGGAATTCAGTCTACACAAGTGACATGCCAGGGAATCTCTGCAGGTTTTAGTCAGGCATTCAGTCACTCTAATCCTGACTGCGACTTTAAAAAACAAAACCAAACCAAACCAAAAAACCCCAAACCAAATGAAAAAACCCCACCAACCTCCTCTCCCCCCCACCAAATCCCAAAAAATTCCACATCAACACACAAACCCCCCCAACACCAAAAAGGCCATGAACCAATTCAAGTCAAAGCTAAATCTTTGTTTAACAAAACATTTTTAGAAGTCAGAAAATAATAACTTGTCACTACCATCTGCAGCAAAACTTAATGGCTCTAGGAAAGTAAGTCCGATTCTTTTGATAAAGACCTTTATGAAAACAGTTACATGTATACTTTTATTACATTACAGTCCCAGTTCCAGACACTGCTAACACACTATGGGAAATAAGCAGATTTTACTATTACTGTCTTATCTTTGTCCAGTATAATACATTTTCATTTTCAATAATCTTTCCTCTACTTCAAACAGCACACTGCAACACTTCATAGAAGCAAGCTCTGTGTAACAGGTTTTCTCAGCATCTTTACATAAAACCAACTTTCATAAACTTCAAGCAAGTCCTCCCCAATAAAAATATATTAATGTTTTTATTGGATCAGACTATCATGAACAGACCTTGGGACTCTTCTACTACTCTCAATCCAGAGAGGCGTTATCAGCATATTTGACAGGTACAGATTGAAGTTTTTGGGTTCTAGAAACTAACTGATTTTATTTTTTGGTCATTGCCACTTCTTCAGAAGTCTTAGGAAATGTACTATGGAAATGTGCCTGAGAAGCCCAAGCTTTACCATATACTGACTGTACCTTACAAATACATCTTCAACTATCTTCCCCTCAAAGGAAGCAAAATTCAATCTAGTTTTACTGAAGAAGACCATGCTGTGGTCACATTGTAAATTAGTAATCACTGGTGCAAAGAGAAGTAAATTGTAATGAAATGCCAACTGAGTGGTTTAACGGTTTATGAATGCAAGGCCAAAGTAGCGCTCTGCAAAAAAGGCTGGCAGCTACAGCAGCTCCAAGTAATCCTATCCCCTTCCCACAGCACCAGAACATTGCAATTCTCAGCTCTCCTGGCACCACGATGTGAGGAGGCTGCCAACACAGAAAACTAGTTTGTTTATTTTTGAAGACATCAGTCCCTTGATCCAGTTCACTGTGCAACCTCAAATAGCGAGGGAATGTTATGAACACTGAAAACCCAGCAATGCTGCTGAACACTGCATCATGAATTCAGAGCATAAAATTCTCCTTCTCTGCTTACACTAGCTTAAAAGGCCTTGAGACATGACTTGAAAAAGCATGACAGGCTACCTAATCAGACAGTCAGGACTTATTTGGAACTGTCAACAGTAATACACTAATGACTATGTATTTTGCTGTGAGAACAACGACTACAAATGGTCCTTATCAACATAAATGGCATGCCTATTTTTGCTTCCAACCCATTTATGGATGTCAGGTGATATTCAGTAACCTTGCCTTTATTTTAGTGGCTTGCAATCATATGGGGTTCTTTTCTTGCAGCTAGTACATGAATAAGCAGTATTTTGCTAACTTCTTGCTATGTTTTATGTCATGCACAACAAACATAAACCAGTGTAACAACATGCTTCTTAACCCACTCATAATAATAAAGATAATATTTTCATATAATAATAAGTGAGGTGGATTAATAAAATACTTGAAGTCTGCTTTTTCAGTGGAACTATCCATTTAAGAGGCTACTGTATTCTTGCAGGTTTCATTTTAAAATCTAACAGGTTTTACCACATTTGGGAAATTTTTAACACCCAGATGTTGCATGAACTTGATATGCAGGTTGTAATAACATCCTGCTTATCCAGAAAAGCCAAATCAAGTGAGCAAACTGATCAGGAAAAGACAAAGCAATCCCGCAGAGAAGACAATTCCTTTATTGTCCTTTGTAGATGGGGAAAATCAGCAGAGAAAAAAATTTTTGACTGTTACTTTCCCTAAGTTTGTACTGGGAAAACTATTGCTCATTAAATGTCCTTCATGCCTGCCTGAGAGGATAAGACGAGTTAGTTGCATGATCAGAACACAATTTGTAAACAGCTGTCTTCTCTACATGCAAAAGCTGCACCTACTTAGGCCACTAAATGAAATCACTTTAAAAATGACTGAAGTAAGGCAGCATAGCTGTATTTCTATTAGAGTTTGGGAGATCCTTGCAAATATTTGTGTTTAAAATAATTCTGTACTGACCAATGAATTAACACAGCTGAAATCTGCATAGAAAGGGCACCAAATTTCCCTCCTACAGGGAAAGGTTTAATGCAGAACCGCTGATGCAGCACAGCCCAGGGTGTGAAATCTCCTGACAGCTCAAAGGAGAGCTGGGTGGCAGCGGCTGCTGCCGCCTCTAAAGAAGTGCATGGATGGATGGATGGACAGACTGTGACTAAATCAGGCAAAGGCAGTGGTGAAGAGGGGCTTAACAAGAGGGAGGAGATTTTGTCACAGGAAAAGGCCTGGCACTGACTCACTGAAAGGAAGGGAGGGCCTAGGAAGGGCAGGCTGGGGGAGGAGGTGTCAGGAAGGGGACAGAAGAATGGCACAGGGAAGGGTCAGCAAGCTCAGACCTCAGCAAAGCCACTACTGCTTGCCCCTTAACAGAACTGCTGCAAGTCCTGATGTACTACATGTCTTTTCTCTTCAAATCTATTGCTCATTTATCTGCTAACTTACATAATATTATGTATGTGCCATAAGGTTTTCCTCTACCATGAAGGAGTATGTATCCTAGAAATACCTATCCTAGAAAGCTGCTTCCCACAGTGTATTCTCAGTATTCTTTTCCTAATGCGTGCAGTACCCATTTGCCTTTATATTTACAGAATTTGTTGTGACAGTGTGCACCTCCTTTCACCAAAACACCCCTTCTTAAACAGATTTACCTTCTTAACACATTTTGTTTTACAATTTGAATCTGACTCCAAAATATTTAGTTATAGTTTTACTAGCTATATAAATCCTGTTACAAACTGTAGGATGCAAAGCTCTTTAATGCATGCTTTCTGAATGGAAGAGAAAGACCTTTTTCATAACGTTTTTGTATACAGCTGTGAATGTCATAGTAGCACCAATCTCAGCTTTCATGTAGTCTTTAACTTGCCTTTACTGTAAACAAAAATCTGGCCAATAAATTCAGGGTAAGAACTAGGGCAGACTGTCTGGTAAATGAATACACAGTAATGCTGAGAACAACAGATGCCTGGAAGGGACTGTCAGACTTGATTGCATTAAAACAGCTTAAGGAAAAAAAAAGAGAAAAGAACGAAGCTCCTATACTCATGAAATAATTCTTCCTAATCTGGAAGAGCTTCAGTGTAATCTTCCTAATGTCACTTTAAAAATTCTCTGTGTTAAAAAACCGTATTACTTACCTCTGCCCTTTTAAGCATTTCCCATTTATTTAGAATTTTCATTGCATAAATGCGCTCTGTACACTTCATTTTAACAACTGCAACCTGAAAAATTAAGATATCATTAACAGGATCATGGTCAGAAAAACACAATATTTAAAGAGATCAATAGTCCCACAAAAGCATGGTCAGAGAAATACAGTTTTAAAACAGTTTAATTTCACAAATCCATAAAATAAGTTACTAAGGAGTCACCAGTGATCAACTGACACATTGATAAACTGCAGTCTGAGTCTTTGCTCCTTCTGTATTCCTCCAACATTACTACTATGTGCTTGATGCACCCTGTGTGGTCAAGAGCTCATGATGAAGTACATTGGGATGATACAGGAGGAGCATGAAGCTTTTCATATGAAGATGTGCAGTAAAGCTGCATTGTTTCCCAAGAACAAGTGGGGCTTGTAGTCATGCCTGCAGCCAGTGGGGCAACATTTAAAAGGGCAGCCTGAGAAAACAAGAAAGGCTGCTGTCAATAGAAATACACTACATTTGACTAATTTGTTTTCACATTTCAGGTCTCAGAAACTTGAAAGATATTTGCAAATTAGCATGCTTTTGTGTACCATATGCAGATATTTTAAAAGAAAAAAGTTATCATTTATTTATTCACCATATTGCTTACAGCGTTTTACTATGCATGCTGTGAATTAGACTTGCTTACACTGATCTATGATGAACAGTAGCTCTGCACACAGCTGTAAATGGAAGAAAAAACAAGAATACAAAAACTTCAAGGCTTAGGAATGCAAAGACTTTATTTTGACCAAGAAAATGTATTGCCATTGACCAAAGTAAATGTGTTCTCAAAGACCAAACCTAATTCTTCTTGTGGTAATGCCATAATTTCCACAAAGTTCTTCCAGTTGGCAAAGAAAAACAGGCATCATGACTAACAGAGCAACATTTTCACAGGACTATACATGGACTGCTTGAATATTTCTACTGCTATTTCTACTGCTTCTCAGCTCATCTCTATTTCAGAAGCAGAAAACCAACCAGCTTTCATTGCTTCCAACACAGCTCTGAATAGCTGTGAGAAAAGGAATGACATCACCTCGCCTCTTCTGTTGTTTAAAAACTCTTACCTAGAAAGGATTCAGCTACAGCAGCTTTAAGAAGCTGCTGACTATAAAAAAAGGATGGAATAGTACATCAAGCAGAGCAACATTAAAAAAAGTCTTAAGTCTTGAGGAGGGAAGAGGGAAATGTAGTTTCACCCTGCACCTTACCAGTAAAGAAGTTCCAAGTGAGGGGCAGGGAAACTACTGCTTCTCCAGCAACACAAGAACAGGAAATTCCCATTTACAGACATCTCAGCCTGCAGGTACATAGCTCAGCCCTCCACCCCTCAGAGACCAAAACTCCACTCACCAGGTCACGTAGTGGGTGACAGCACCTTGTACACACCTGCACAGCCACGTAACAGACACACAGCTCTGAAAAAAGGTACCCACTGCAGGAAAGACATCTGGGAATCTGGCCCTGGACACAGCTGAGAAATGCACAGCACTAAGAGGCAGCCTCTCTAAGTGAAGTAGAATATCCAGAGCTACATTACAATCCCAGTGTCTCCTGGCCTACAAACACCTCCCACAGACCCTGGTCATGCTGCAGGGGAAGGATGAGCAAGACAAGAAGGTCTCAAACCAAACACATGAGGTTCCCTGGCACTTATGAAACTGTTCAACTGACCTTCAGTAATGGCCTTAAATGTAAACAGCCTTGCTCCTCTTTTCATCACAGTTAAAAGTAATTGTAAAAATCTCTCTCCATACACTCAATTGGGTCATTACCCTGATCCAGCTGAAGGCACACTCTAAGTCAAACAGTGCATTTAAAGCTTTGAAAAAATTGCAAGATGCTGAAATTACCCACTACACTTTTTTAACTATTCCAGAGAGAGCCTGGTGACTCAGGAAATGCCCACACCTCCAGTGCAGGGACAGGGACAGAGCAGCACCAAGGTTACCTGCTGCAGAGGAGAGGTTACCTGCTGCAGAGGGATGAACCAACGCTCTGCGGCAGATGCAATTTGCAAACGTAGCTCTGTGAGCCCCAGTGCAGCAACACTCAAGTTTCATAACACCACAACACTAGAACTGCTCACCCATTTGAGTACAAACACAGTGCACAAATCAGAACCCAGACAGGCATCTACTGCATTTCACCTAAGGCCATCACTGTCCAAAAGCACTGCAGGACATCACAAGTTTGGTGTGTGCTCAACTGCTGAGGAGCGACGGAAGCCTGGCACCATGGAGGGCAGGCACAGCTGAGGAGCTGTGCAAATGTTAGAACAAAGTAGCAAATGAAACAGGCCTGGAAAAAGAAGAAAGGAAAAGAAGAAAGGATGCCAAATCTGTAGGACTTATTTAGCAATTCCCCAGTCACTAACTATATTAGTGCTATTTATTTTCAACTGAAATGACTGCTTTAAAAAGACCAATTTAAACTTTCTGGAGGAAGATAATTGTCTTCTGTGGAAGAAAAAGTATAGTTCATAAAAAGAAAGCCGACTCATATTTTCACATTAAGTGGTTATCAAGTTATGGCACCAGTAAACACACTGCTGCTTTAGTTATAAGGGTGACAGTGGGACAGCTTCTTATGTCAGCAGAAAAATTCATTGAACCACACAGCAAATTAGGTAATTCCCCATGAATTTTATCTCTGGAAAGCAATCTTAATTGCTGAAGGTATCTCACAGAACTGACAAAAATTTTGCCTGACTAGATCTGACTCCTCAACCAATTCAAATAATTAGGATTTTTTTAAAAAGAAAACAAACAGAAAAGCATAACCCAAACTTCATTGATATTTGAAATGAAACAAGGAAGCACAAATAAATAATGCCCTGATAAACCCAGTGCTATTATAAGGAAGAATACTGTTACAATATTGGAAAAGATCATTTCTTCCATAAAATACCTCAGTGTTTACTCAAGTTACCTTTATTTTACTTTCTTCATCAGGTGGCAGCATTTCTAAGTTTACTTTTGTCATATAATGCTTTGTCTCCTTCTGAGACATTGCAGTGGAGTTGTTTTTTCTTACTTTTATATTAATTCTTCCTTCTCTGGCATACCTCAAATTCAGTTACAATAACCACACTGACCACTCTGTGAGATCAAACACAGGCCTCTTATACTGCAGTTGTGCAAAGCATGCAAGATGTCTGGTTTTAAATATGATGGGTTTTTTCCTACATACCAATCCACCACATCTACTAATGTAAAGGAAAACCATTCAGTTGGTGTTCAGAGGTATTCCAAAGGATACAGATTTGTACACTGCTACAAATGTCTGCTTTAAGAACAAAAGCATTGTTTCTATCTTCAGAGTTTAAAAGTCTACTGGCTGAACAAGTGTTCATGTTATGCACAGACCAGGATTTAATATTGGTTTTCACTCTCCATTTCTAAGGCTAATACAATTTACACTGTATTAGAAGTTAAAAAAAAAAAGTATGCTAAGAATAATGAAAGGAAAAATATATAAGCAGAGGTATGATAAAACAACTTCTCAAGAAGATTTAATAACCTAAAATATTCCTGGCCTGGAAGAGGTAACAGCTATGACAGACACAGGAAACCATGAAATGGCATGGAGAAGGTGAACAGAGAACAATAATTTGCCACTTCTCATAACACAGACATTGAAAAGCATAAAATTAAAAAAAAAAAGATAAGATTAAGGAAGTATTATTGTCACTCTAACACTCAGCCACAGGCTGCTGTGGCCACCTAAGTATTCAGAAAGTATTTAAATACAGACATGCTTAATATCTGAGTAACACCTGCACAGTTAACACCCTGCAGTGAGGGCCTCAGTGACTACTGATCACTGAGTTAGAGGGGTGGGTTGAGGAGTCCCTGAACCCTCAGCCACTGGAAACTGTGAGGATTCAGCTTTGCTCTGTTCTTGGAATTTTTTCCTACACCTCTCTACCTGGCCAAAAGGGTGGGACATGGGCTAACCAATCCATACACCTTTGTCCCAGAACTACCACCTTTAATACCTGTGTCAAACTAAGGAAATTAGAACTTATTCCCAATTTGTATCTCATAATGCCAGGTTGGAATGCAGAATCAGGGGGGCAAAATGCTCCATAAAATTAAAGTAGATATTTAGGTAGATATTTAGGAGATGCTGCTTTATTAAGTCTTAAAAATGTGACAAGAAAAAATTGCAGATGCAAGGGTTCCTCCACCACTGCAACCCCCCTTTTAGTCTGGGTGGATTGATTGCCATCAGGTTTGATTAGCATCACGATGACTTGTCAGGTTCAAGACTGAGGCAACAGGAAAACTGCAATAAAGCTCAAGTATGTTTCCTCAAGGATTTCAGACAGCCTAATGAATCCTAGTGCCTTCACTCCAACCAACTTTTGACATATTTATGTAGAAAAATGTATGACAAGTGGGACTAAAGCCTGAGGTCCATCTATGGTAACTACAAGCCACAACACCCCATCAGATTTGTATTGCTTCTGCCATCCATTTCCTTGACATATTTTGTGTCTCAAAGCTTTGTTTCACTTGTAGTGCAATAAAATAAAATAAAGAACCAATATAGCTAAAGTAGCTTTTCTAGACTTCAGCAAGAGTTAGTATTTTGCTTCTTGAATTGTTTTATGGAGTATTTTGCAATGTTTTTATCTTAAAAACCCACTCAATACTGACATTTAGGGCTGCACTGTGCAAAGCCATCCCAGGCCAAGTTCCACCTTTCCCAAAGCTCAAATGAAATCTACAGGGTGCAAATCTGAGCCAAATCATCCTCTACAGAAGTTCTTTCTGGAAAGAACTTCCCAGCACTGTACTGTGCCCTCTGAGTGACATGATCAGCATTAGTAAGCAGTATCAAGTTACAAATTTTATTTTATGTAAATGGTAAGTATGGTGTAATGAAGTGCAGAAATCATTTAAATATAAGACTGGCTTTCCAGAAAACAATTAAGACAACTAACAAATACTTCTTAAAAATCATGCTTCTAAAAATCATTAATTTCGAAGCAAAGACAAAAAAACCTCACTAGAACACTATTTATGCTCATGGGGCCTTAAACTTTCAGGTAAAACTTATCTTTAAGGACTGAACTTACAGGATTAAGGTGAAACTCAACTGCAAAATGTTCTCAGCTGAAAAGAAGAGGAACACAGACATATAGGTGATAACACTTGTGCAAACAGCTCATAATGGCAAGTAGTTCAGAAAAAAGGCAAACTGAATCTGGAATTCACAGGCAGATACACACCACTGGGGATGGGTAAACATTACTGCCTTGCAATACAAACTCATTGGAAACTCCACACATAGCCACACCTCAGAAAAATAAACTTCATCTGCAGCAGGTGTGAAAGAGGATGACTGAGGTGATCAAGAAACTGAAGAGCCTCTCATGCTAGTGTGAGAACAGAAAAAGCCTTACTTGCTAAAAAAAAAAAAAAAAAATAAAGTGTACATTATTGTTATTATTCAAGGCCAGGGTGAATGGGGTTCTGACCAACCTGGTCTAGTGAAAGGTGTCCCTGGCCCATGGCAGAGGGGCTGGAACAAGATGATCCTTAAACCCCCTTCCAACCAAAACCATTCTATGACTCTATCTAACAATAAAATTGGAAGGAAGGGCATCAATAAAGGTGGATGATAAAAGATCTCCTTAGTCTAACAGACAAAAAAAATTACATGGATAAAACAGTGTAAAATACCATGAATTTACCTTTGACGGGAACTTGGAAAGGCTTTAGACATTTGAGGAGAGATTTTAGTCAAGCCTTTCAAATGGGAGACAAGAAAAAATGTCATTTCAGATGTAAACAATTCACCCATACTGTCTTATTACCAGATTTATAATTGAATATTACATTAATTTCTTTTAGTTAAAGTTTGTTTATGCCACATTTACTCTACTATTTCTGCCTCATGCTATTGATACCCTGCACACCAGCTACTGCAAAAACACTGCAGCAACTACTTTATCCTCCTGACACTTTCAGATAGGAAAAAGTCTTTGATATAGAGCTCATTACTTTATAGTTTTAATACTGCATCTTTGAGGAAAAACTGGTCTGGGCTGCTCTATCAGGTTTTTTATGTCTATTTTACATATAAATTTAAAAACCAGAGTCTCTTTTGATAGAGTTCATATGCCATGGTGCAGATTTCCAAAGCAAAATCAGATTTTTTTGAGCATGCAGTGTATATCTTCATGTTGTGCAAATAAGAAATCCCTTACAAGTACCAGCCAGAAAGACTCTGCAGAAGAAGAATAAAGGCTCCAAATATCACCTAGGCTGTTCCTCAGGACCGGGGGGTTTGCAGAGACAAATGTCTGCTCTCACAGCAGCACCACAATGAACTGTGTGTGTCTCTGGCTCCTTGCAACCTGCCTGTCTCCATAGTTACTTGCTGCTGCCACACAAACACACACGGAGCTGGGGAGGACTGAGACAGCAACCAGCTCTTTTGAAGCATTTTCAAAACAAAGCAGCTTCTTTCTTCATCCATTTCCACAGCAGAAAATAGCTTGCTTTGATTTAATTTTCTCTTTTCATGAAGAGCATATTAAAGAAAAGCAGAGCTAATTAAATACTTCTATTGCATCGTATTCTGAATGCTTTGACTCTTTCAATAGTTGAATGAAAGTGTCATATGTGGTGTATAATACTTTGGAATTCTGTTAATCTACAGTGTAGGAAGGTACAGTCCCTGCTGGGCACCTAACAGCAACCACCAAAGCTTCTGAATAGGTGAGACAGCCTTAATTGCAGTCCATGGGCTCCCTGTGCCCCAGGTTAATTTCTAGAAGTACATCAAAACACTGAACTCAGTACCCTACAGCTGTGATTACAAGGTGGAAAGGGCACAAAGAGCTCTGCCTCTCACTGCCAAGCACGACTGACCGCAGGAAGCTCAGGTTTTACATATTCACTTCTGACTCTCACTGCAACCACAGCCAGCATCTCTCTCATTAGAAACCACACCAGTGATGAGAACCTGTGGTACACAGGGGATCAACCTTATTCTCTCTCAGCCATTATTTTCTTCTGGAAACACATTTTTCTGTCTGTTGATCCCAGCTGAGACTGTGACTAAGCATCCTGAGTTGAGGTGATGTATTATTACTGAACACTACACCGATCAAGTCTGTACACAACAGCATTTACATGAGAAGGTATTTCTAATCCATCCAGAACAATAATACTTAGGTGGGGCACATTAAGAGTTTTACTTATTTTTGTGCTAAGCAAGACCAAGCAGTTCCACCCTTCTGCTGCAACCACAGTAAGCATTGCTCATTCAAGAAATCCTTGCTAACAAACAAGGGAAGGAAGACAATTGTTTCAGTCCCACGCTGCCAAATTTCCAGGAGGTGTCAGCCACGTTATACAATCCAAGTTCTCAAACAAGGTACATTTTGACTCATTCTTCCTTCAACAACTGCTCTTTGACTGGAATGTGTCGATCTACAGCAGTGTGCCTAAATGGTCTTTTACACAAAAAGAGGGCATGTGACCTTAAAGACATACAAGCACATTACTGAAGGCAGATAAACCTTGCGAAGAAGCACACGGAAGAGTTTAGAGCTGCAGTCCCCATATACAGTGTCCTCTTCCTATCACTCTCAGCCTGCTCTAAGCGCAATTGCTCCCAGTTCATTTGGCATGTGCAGCCAAACACCAAGCACACAGAAAGCACTTCTCATGCTGGCCTGAGTTTCCCAGATTCGCACAATCCCACCAAGCACACGTTCTCAGGGCATCATTTCATTTCAAGTAACGGTCCATGGTGTTTCTAAAATGAAAGGAATAGGCAGGCACAGGCAAACTTCAAACCACAGCTCGGCTGCTTTTTGGTTTCTTTGTTGTTTTGGTGTGGTTTTCTGAAGGTTGAAAACTGAAAGAGTTTTGCATTCTATGGTGATATTCCTTAAATCTCCTAAAGACTGCATTTTCACTTCTGTGTAGTTTGCAAAAGTGATTTTCACTCTTTTGTAGTTTATGTGTTCTCTGTGTAGTTCACAAAATACTTCGTGCTACACAAAATACTCTTTCTTGTCTACAAACAGACTTCTACAGTCATTTTATTAATAGAAACCAGAATTAAGATAACAGAAAACCATTTTATTTTTGATTTTATTACACGGGGCTTTTCACGTATTAGTTTTGTTCCTTGTGGAGGTTGTCCCTCTGTGCATGAGTTACCTGCCCGTATGACTCGGAAAATGAAAAACTGAAAGTAACACTGGGGCACTCACTCCCACCCAGCTGGGTATAAACCCAAGTGAATCCAGCCTAGGAGATGAGGAAGAACCATGGGTACTTTATTCTCCTTCTAGTACTTCAAATTATAAGCTATTATAACTGTCATGCACTCAAGTAACATTTAAAACTTTTTTTCCCAACTATGAAACTTCTGAAAAAAATGAATTATGTTCTGAAGCTAGTGACTTCTGGAGTCAAAGCCTTACATGCTGCTCTAAGGAATATTCACACATTCAGATCACCCTGATTGCAAAGTGGCTGGCTTCCTTTATGTGAAAGGAGAAGTCCAGGTGGCTACAGAGGAAATCTCTAGGCTCTAAGCTAGGCAGTTTCTCTCCTAGCATAATAACGAGAATTTAAGAAACATTTTCTCTTTCTTTCTCAGACATGCCATGCTACAAGAACTTTCATTAGGGTGGTTTTGCATTGGGTTTTGTTCTCATATTGCTGGAAAAAGTGTAAAGAATCAGGCTGAGTTCTGAAAAGGAGAAAGAAAGAAAAATGTCAATGCCAATACAGATGTGTTCTGGTGATTATATCAATCTGCCTTAGATACTGATTTTGCAGTTGTGTTCACAGGGATAAGCTCACATGTGCTCTCAATCCTCTCTTTGGTCAAATACCATGTTTCCTTCCTTGGCTTACATATTTTCTGGCAAAAATTGACCACTGATCCTGACTAATAACTAATATCATGCTTTTATTTTGTTTGAACTATATTTCTTCAAAGTTACTGATTTATGCAAAAGTTCTTTGGGAAGAATAAAGCCCCTGGCATTCTCCAAAAAATCCAAAGAAGCTAAACTGAGAAGAATGGAATGCAATTTTCATCCTTTTTGAAGTCTACCTTGTTTAGCTGTTCAGTTTTTAAACTAAACTTCTTCATTCTAACAGGAATATGTTTAGTTTAAGTCTGATTAATTTATTTACACATTTAAACAAATATTTTATAGGTAATCTTAAAATTTATTTTTAGCACATAAAGCCCATCAAGTAATTTCCAACATAGTTCCCATGTAGGTATGAAAGTATTATGGAAAAATTACTCACTGCTCTTCCATTCAGTTTTCCCAAGTATTGTTTTATACAAGTCAGATGCCACCAGTTCCTTTCAAGAAACTACATTTCATTTTTTTATTATGGAATGTCAACCTTTACATAATTACTATTTTATAATACATACAAAATCTGGCAGTTATAGCAGTGTGGTATACACAAGGGTCAAAAGATTCTTTCATAAGCAAAAAGCACAAAATATTCTATGGCAAGAGGGATTAAAGTATAATGAACTTAAAATCAATGATTCCTGTATAATTTTAACTGATCAAAAGTTTCAAGCTGCTGCAACTATAAACTAAAACTTTTCTAGATAAGAGATGAACAAGATGTGATATTGACAGGTAACTGGCACCACTGACCCTGTGAGCACTCACAGCTCCAACAGAAGGATGAAATTAAGATACTTTCTCATTTCACTTCTGTGAAATTTCATTTCCACTGTGGGGGATGGGATGTGTGAACTGCTTTTGTAAAGTTCCATGCTTTTCCAAATGAAAGAGTATGAAACACATTGTTGATTCTGGCACTCCAAACACTATTAACACAAGTTTCCACTCAGAATTTGTATCTTTCATGCACCTTAAGACTTTGATCCAAAGCTAAGAAAGGTCATTCTAGCAAATATAAACTGAAGTCTCTTGAAATGCATATAAATACTTCATCTGCTGCTGTACTGAGATTTCCAGCTGGTCAATTCCTTAAGTGGAGAAGAGCATCTTTTGAAAAAGAACACAAAAAACACTATGGAAAACAAGCCTTCCTTGAATATTATACTGTGGGAAGGCATTCCCAACACCGACTCCATCTGCAAGTCACTATAAAGGGTTCCCATTCTTGATAGCCAAAGCAATCACAAGTTTAGCTCTGAAAAGATCCAGAAACCTTTTCTAATCCTGCCAAAAGACAAACTGCCAAAATGCTAATCTAAAATTCTTTAGATATCAGTGGTCACAGCCACTATAGCAAGTCATTTGGCACAGCAAGAGCAGAACAACATCAAAGTATCCTGTGCTGAGCCTTCCCATCTATACTGTGTGCAGCTTAGGAATTTTGTTTCAGACTGTATCTAGCCTGATTTCCTGGACCAAACATGCTTTGAAGCTGGTAGGAGAGTCAAACCCAGTGATTGATTCTTATGCACTCCTTGGATCCAAAGGGCCATTTGGTGCACACCTGGAATGGAGGTTCTGGTTAGTTTCCTCCAGAAGAAACCCAGCTCATGGAGAGTAAAATCCTTATGCAGTAGCTGGGGGCATTATCTTCAAAACTGTACCACTACTTTGAACCAAAACCCTAACAGAGAGGCAGACGGGGACTTACTACTGCCTTGATTCTTTAGGCCTTTTATCTACTTATAAACCTCCCTCCTTAGACTTCTTTTCTGGACTAAGTTTGTAGCTCTCAGTCCTCCTTTAGACTAACCAATTTTTTCCAATTATTGCTTTTTCCTGACAAATTTTTTACAGTAACTTCTTTTCTCTAAAATTTGTGTTCAAATAATACTCAAGCGAATCACTCAAATGAAATAAGTGATTTTCATGAGGTATTTCCATTACTCTCAGATAACACTTTCTTTTTTTTTTTGTAACAAATATTGCACTCATCAAGCTCAACATCCACTAGAAAGTGAACTAGAAAGTGTCTTACAGGGCAAGACGTTATTGCTAATCTGGACATTTTATTAAAATGCTCCACTTCCTTCAGCAGCTGTGTTCATGATGATTACATGTAAACCACATGTTACTGCATCATTAGATGATGGTACACATGAAGAGATATTCTTGAAACATTAATTTCTATCTTAGGAGTCCACTTTTCTCAAAAGCAGTTTCTGAAGTAGCTTAAAATTATGCGGATACGAAGCCATTCCTTCACCCACTACCAAGTACATGTGCACATAAAAACCTCATTGTTTTCTGAACTCAGGTCAAGTAGGGTCCTGGTGTTTCTCTAGCTGAGTTTCTGGTTGCCCTCTGCTACCCCTGTCTTATATTCAAACTCTACATGAAAGAGTTTGAGGTGTCCAGAGCACACCACACTTGGAAGCAGTGCCTGGTATGGCAGAGTCCTGCTCTCTGTGGAGACAACAGGACATGGGGATCAGGAAGCTTCTCCTTAGCCACTGGCAGCAGAAGTTGCAGCCAAGTGCTTATGGGCTGAAGTCGGCCACTAATGGCAGTCTCTGCATTTCACTTTAGTGTGGCATCACTTCAAAAATTTTCCTGAAAGAAATATAAGGGGGTTTTACTTCTAGAAATTCTCTAATTAACCTTTTTTGCTGACAGCTATGACTTTAGTTACCTGTTCTTAAACGCTGAAAAGGTTGTCTTTGAGGTCCTCCAGAAGCCTCGGGTATCCTATGCCTGCTGTCTGTGAATGCTTTTGCCAGTGGCAAGCCCTACCAGGCTTGTGTGATTGATGAGACTTTCATCAACTATACTAAGAAGTAAAGCTTCAGTCCAGGGTCCTGGGACTGGCGAGTCCTCAAAACACAAGGCGTTCCTATCATCCCAGCATGACTCAACTTGCTGTCCAAAAAACAGATCCAGCAGCCTTTGATCTTCAAAGATGACAGGGAACAGCCTTTGAGGCAGCCAAATGCGTCTTTCTGCATTACCAGATTGCTACAGAGACAGGCAGATGGGTGGAGCAGCCTCCATGCTCCTACCATAGAAGCAGCCCAGCTCTGTGTTAAATTAGAGCAGCACTGAGCAGTACATATGGCAAGTGGGAAAAGAGATCCCAAATTCAGCTGTGCAGCTGCTAGGTGGGGCCACCCGGCTCATACACACATCCAAGAGACACTTGTTTGGCTATACTGAAGTCAGAAAGCCAGGCACAGAAAAGGCACACCTGAACACTGAATAACTTGCTTCAATGGGACCTTGCATTAGACACCTAGCAATATCCCACACTTGGAAGTATTTTAGCACAGCTGTGTGAACCTTTTGTCCTCAGATCAACTGTAACAAGAAATCAAATGCACAAACGATGAAGGTTTTATTACTACAACTGAAAGTTAAAATCTCTTACCTCTCCAAATGCACCTCTTCCGATCACTTTTATAATTTCAAAGTCATCTCGATGGAGCTGCATTTCCTTTACCAATTTTGTAAATGGCTTTGCTGTTTAACAAAAAAAAAAAAAAAAAAGGTCAATTATAAAGAGAAACATCGCAAGTCAACCCACAAACTGCAAGTCAAAAGTATTCACTGCATACCCAGAGCAATAGCAGATTTTCAACTATTAAAACTACAGAGGGGGAAAAAAGCTAATTACATTATTTAATTAACAATTAAAATTTTTTTAGAAGTTCAATCACACAAATGGTTCTGCCTTGCTGCTAGTAAGAATATAGAGCAAAGTGGTCTTTCAGAAGATTTCCCTCCCTTTCTTTAGGGTTTTGTGAATCAGTGCAGGACCACGTGAAAGAGAGAGCTCATTCATTACTGCTAAACCCTATGGACAATCTGTCCTACCCTGCAGGCACCAGATTAATTCTCTTCTAAGTGGAGTGCAGCTTTACTTTTTATTATTTCAGCTAGTACCAGCTAAGGCTTTAACACCCCAATCTCAAGAGATAGCTGTCTGTACTCAACAGCAGTGAAACCATTTCCCACAAGATCTGTAGCTAATTTAAGGTCTTTACTTTGAACTATCTTTTCTGCTAAGCAACATTCACCATATCTCAATTAGACCAAGCACTGAAGGGCTGCAGTCTAAAAAGATGTCCAGTGATTAACTAAATAACACTTATTTTGTTCTGGTGGTCCCACATTTCTCAAAATATTTTGTGGATAAATNTATGATATATTATTAATAATAATAATATATAATAATTCTATGTATTATTGGGTTATACTAACCCAATAATAGCTTTTGTTTTAAATAAATAGCAAATTTTAGCAACAATTCTACTAAGTAAACAGAATATCAAAATTAGAAAATCACAGAATGATCTGGGTTGGAAGGGACCTTTAAAATCATGTAGTTTCAGGCAAGCACACCTTCTACTAGACCAGGTTGTTCAGAGTCCCATTCAGCCTGGCCTTGAACA
>WBNO01021024.1:586847-614204 GCA_013400575.1 Peucedramus taeniatus | reverse complement strand
TTCTGGTGGTCCCACATTTCTCAAAATATTTTGTGGATAAATTGAACTATACCTGCAGATAATTAAAACTATACCTGCAGATCCATCAGTTTTCTCCTCTCCATATCCCATTCAGAATACTTTATTTATTTCCAGCATATCAGAGCATGTGGATCACTATTTAGATAGAATGTTAACAAACATTCAAGTTTTTTAACAAGTCACTACTTTGAAGACCAGATCAATAACTAAAAACAGTGGTGTAAGTGCAAGCCAGCTGCACAAGGATGAGTTTGCTCAAGCACAGCAGCAGTTTACTCTTCAAACTGAGCACAAAAAGGTTGCTGCTTTTCACCTCATCACAAACACTGTTAGACTAACAAGACCAAAGTTTTCCAATACATGTATTTTTTCTTATCTGCAACTGAATAAAATATCACAGAACTACTACTTGTGATTCAGCCCAGGCTCCTGTTTTACCTCACCTTACATTATGATTAAGCTAGTAAGCTGTAAGCCAAACAGAATTCCTACAAGAGGGGTCACTATCTTAATGATGTATTTCAGATGCTAACACAAAGAAATCAAACCTTACAACCACACAGACATACAGAAGTCTGAACTGAAGACTGAAAATTTCATTATGAAGTCTAACCAAGAATGCCTGAAAACCTCTCAGCAAAAAAAGCATTAACTGCTAAAATAATGACGAGACAGCTGTACTGAAGAACAGTCATGCTGCTTCTTTGTATTTAGGAGGGTGTTACTGAAAAGGCTTCCTCCAGAACTAATACCCCTTTCACTGAGAGTTTCTTGTCTATCCAAAATATGAAATTTAAAGAATGAGACACTGCTAGATTTTCTGCTAGACTCCCTATATCAGCTGGGCAGAAATGCCAATCACACTTTCCTCACCACAAGGTCACTGAGACTATTACCTCAAACCCAAAATCATTTCCACTCAACCTCCCTAGCACCACCATCTCAAACCAGTTAGAGATCTATACCAGTCCAGTCAGACACCTGTACAAGTAATACACCACAGCTGTCAGCAGTGGTATTATCAACTGTTTTGCAAGGTTCTCTCACCTCCTTCCCATCAAATGAACAAAGATGGAGGAAACACAACTGCAAGACATTGAAATAAACATTAAAGTTCCCCTATTACGGGTTTGCTACTACAGAATGCTGGTCATTGAACTAATTTTGCAGAACAACAGCTTCTGTTACTAAAATTCAAGGGGAAATAAAATCTAGTATTTATTTCTGGATAAATACTAGATTTATATGAAGCCAATAATATATACTATTATATAATAATATNGAGCATCCACAACTTCTCTGGGCAATAAAATAACTGGATTAAGTATTAAAAGCCCTGCTGCTGTAAATTGATCACAAGCAACTTTCAAAGCCAGGAGACACAAACCTAGTAAGTTCAAGCTGTCTTATACACTCTAAAAAGCCCCTTCTATCTTACATTTCTGCTGACTGGTGACAAAATATTTTATTATTTCATCTAAAAATGATGAACTTCCCCACTTGGAAGTGTAACAAACTTCACACCACTAAAACTGGAATTCATTTTAGAAATGCGTAAAGTTGTAAAGAGCAAGTTAATTTGATTAGTTTTGTATTTTAATATTAATAAATATGTATTGAGCAGAGAACATATTTAAGTTTCAGTAAACAGAAGAAATGGGGAAGGGCATTATTGGCATCTTTCTAGAAATTGTATTCTTGAAGGAAGGATGAGCAGCCCTCATTTTCTTGACCACCATTTCTGATAAATTCTACAAGAGTCCTAGGTTGGTCCTGCTTTTTCCAACTCAACTGTTCAACTGAAGTACTAGTTAACAAAATCACTAGTTTAACATATGTAAATTAAATATTCACTCCTAGAATGAAGTTACTGTTTTTTACAAGCCCTTTGTGCACTTAACTAATGTTTGCTTTTAGCATTTAGTAGGTGTTGGTGTTCATAAATGCTGCAGCTTCAGTGGTCTCTGTCTTAGAAAGCACCAAACATGAACATTTGAATGTACAGAAAAATTTTAAACTTGGCAGGACTTCCCCTGAACTGGAAAAATTCTGAATGTTTGTCAAGGCATCTAAGACTCCTTAGAAGTAAATATAACTTGAAAACAAAACTGAATGTCAGGATAATCTAATGATCACAGAGACTATAACAGCAAACAGATCAGAGCTCAGAGGAGCCAACAGACCAGTAATTTCTTTAAACTGATATATATTTTATTGGCATTTTGAAGTAGAATCCTGTTTACACCAGGATGTGACCTGCTGCATATAAGTATTGGATCCCACAATTTCTATCTCTTAGTAAGTTAAAGCAAAAAATATTTCCAATTTGCATTCCTGCAGTTGTCCCAGGAGGCTGCTGTTCCTCAACTGCAAATATGCTGATCAACAGCATGCACAGAACTGGCAAAATTGAGTGAGGAGAAACTTGCACCAAAAAGCACCAGAGACAGACTGCGTCCATTGTGCTTGCCAGAACAATGCCAAGTGATTTATCACTACCTAACTGGTAAAAAGAGATAGAGCTTTTCCCTTTACATGCCACTATTTGATAAACAGGGAACTCAAACCAAACTTATCTTCATATACTGGAATGAATAATTACTTTTGATCCTAATACTGAAGGCAGAACTTACGATCTGGAGTTGATTTAATCCTTAATGAAAATATTTCATCCTGGCAAACAGAAGCATTAGCTGTACTGGGGGTTTTGTTGGCAGTGATTACTGAATTTTGTTATATATACACACTGTTGTCAGGGTAACATTAGCTGCAAGTAATTGCAAGAGTTTGTTTATTCATGACTGTGAGGATGTAATAAGAATTTGGGATAGACATTCTCTGTGCAGTGTCTTTATATGCACTACTGCCTTTTCTCTCAAGCTGATTTTGCATTACTGTACTTATTCTTATTTGGAAGAAGGGTGTTTTCTGTAACACCAGGCAAGGGAAAAAAACAAACCCAAACAACAAATTTTCAGAAGCCAAGTAATGTATGCTCTTGAGAAAATAATACAAAACAGTAACAGTTGATGTTTTGATTCACAATGAGGAGTGAAATGCCAGCATTTATTTCCTCACTGAAAACCAGGGTACATGTGAAAGACATAATTCTCCACACACCAGTTCTATTCTGATCATATTCTCCTCTTCCACTGATAGATGGGATTAGGTTATTTTGTTTCCGCAAAAAGAAAACATAAATTTTAATAATTTGAAAACATAATTTAAATGTTTTACTCACAGGGAAATAGGTTTGTGATTTAGGTTTGAGAGCTGGTGCATCTATACTGCAGTCAATCTGTACTATGTCACCTAACAGAAAATATTCGGAGGCAGTTTCAGAATGACTGAAAGCTGCAGTAAATGCCAGCAGAGATGATCTGACACAGCAGACTGGGCACTCTGCACTGCTACCCCAGGAATGGGTGTATGCTGGCCTTATATGTCAAATTTCCTCTCATTTCTGAAAGCAGGTCAGGGAAAGATGCCAGTGTTGTCAACATCACCTTCAAAAAATAATAGGTCAACTCTTCCCACCTGCAATGTGTTTAAAAATGAGAAGTGTCAAGGTATGTTTTGAATTTCTACTTTCTGTTCATATTCTGGATCATTCAATTTATGTCAATAATTTACCACCTGGAATCACAAAAGCTAACACCCTTACACTGCAATGGGCAAAAGACAACTCGCTGAATTATGATCACTGCTCCTTCAGTGGTGGAGTCACCTCAGGATTCTTATTTGAGAACTCATCCAAATTTTTTTGGGCAGTACAAATTTCCAGAAATTCACAAAAATCACTAAGCTGAAGCTGCCAAATGTTCAAGAACACCTGATGTTTTGTATCATTGGCAGCTCCAAGTTTTAAATAAATGTGACAAATAAATGTGACAACTGCAAGAAAATAATACAGACTCACAGTTCAAGTTGAAAGGGACTAGCTGGTCTCTTATCCAATCCCTTGCTCAAATCACAGTCAATATTGATTTCAGACCAGGTTACTCATGGTTTTGCATGGTCAGGTTTCAGAAACTTCCCAAACTCCACAGGCTCTGTGGACAACCTATTCATATAATAGACTGCCAACACCAGATAGTTTCACAGCTGATGCTCTGATTTGGGGTTTAAGTCATTATATAACACGATAACAATGTTCAGGTGGATCTACCCTGAAGGTATGTCCAAACTGTCTGGTCAGACACAAGCGCATCTGCCACCATGCTCCCTTTATCTCCTCATTCCCTCTACAAAACATTGTGGTAGGAAACTATGTGAATTGCAAAATATTAATGTCAGGGAAAAACAAAATGACGCAGATAACTGTCTGCGGTGCCATACTCCCACCAGGCAGATCCAGTATTTTATTTAAGATGTTTTCTTTGGAGGAAGAACATGAAAGAGCAGCAAATTTTACCATTTCCCTCAGCCATCCCTCAACTTACATTCTAAAAATCAAGTAACTTGTGTGCCCTTTGTGCACCCTTTTCAAAGAAACAGCACTCCTATGATATTGCTACTAAAACAGCAGGCTGGCAGGTTTAACAAGTTAGTGCTTGTATACATGTCTTGGGAGATACCCACACCCAGGTAGTCCCAACCTGCTTACTAAGGTGATAAATACCTGTTACAACCCACACTTGAGTTTTAAAGAAGTACAATCCTCTTGTATCAGATTGTGAAATTTCCCCTGTATTTCAGAAATGCAAATTTTTTTTATTCTTCCATTCTATGCTGACTCCAGTTTTAATTTTTCCAAATATAGATCCTCGCTTCCCTTTTCCTGTGCTGGCCTGTTTCCTCTTACTGTCTACCTCTGTGAATGCTTTTTTTCAGCCTGGTTTCCTAAGGAAATAAGGTATGTGTGATCACACTGTTGGGCATTCTGAAGCATTCCTCTCACCCAGTACCTTTTGATCCTAATAAAGACCATTCATATCCCCTTTACCAAATTTCACTGAAGTTGCCCAAAGATACAAAGTTGCTACAAGTTTTATTTAAAAAATGGCAGTGAATAGGAGACACCCACGGTATCACCTCCACTAAGGGAAAGGTGGCAGCAGGAATAAAGCAGTCACCTGCTTAGCTGGCAGCCAGCACACATCCAGGTGCAAAGCAGACATACCTCACTGTCCACAGTCATGCAGGAACAGTGGGACAATACTGCACAGAAGAGGGAAGAAAGGCAGTGTGCAGAAGAAAAGGGAAGTTCACGCAGTGGGAAGGGCAGGCAGTTATTCCACTGAGCCTAGTAAAATTAATAAATACAAACTTACAGGAAGACAAACTTCACCAAAGTTCTGCTGTTTACAAGTCAAGGTGACACATTCTTTGTTCTCGGACACATTTGCTGTTGGGCCTTTGACTCCTGCCATGCCCTCCCTCCTGTTTTTATGACATACATACACGCACTTCACTTACTCTGTCTGACTCTTGCCCAGTGATCCAATTCTTCATCACTCATCAACATCCACTGGACCAGTGCAATGGTGCAAGATTCTTGGTTATCACTACAATGACACAAACTCCACTGGCTTTAAAACCAGAGCAGCACAACCTGGTTACCTCTTACAGTGCCTGCAGACCTTGCAGAACAGCCTATTGCTACAACACTGCTTCACATGCTGTCAGTCCTCTCTATTCCCCAAACAAGGCCAGCCAGTTTTATAGTGGCTAGTACTGTTCTCTTATAACAGTATCACTGGCATTTACTAAAATGCCAGTAGAAACACATACATGAACACAATGGGAAGAAAGCCTGAGTCTTCTTGAGGCTGATTTTTCAAGACAGAAGGTGGTAACCAATTATTAAGTTAAATATCAAATTGTTAGTCTTTATTTGGTATACAGATGCTTGAAAAGCCTTCAAGCTTTCTGAAGAACTGTTGCACAAAGGAATCCATTTGCAGCCAGTTATGGATTTTGCTTCATTTTATGAAAGTTTTCTGACATATATAAAAGATCACCTGAGCACCTTCAATCAGATACCATACTGACACTTAACAGAACTATGAATTTGGATAACATTTGGATTTGATAATTACATGTAAAACCCCTCAAAGATTTAAAAGGATAAAAACATCATTAATTTTAAACATAAACCAAGTCCGAGTGTTTGTAGCTTCTACATCTTGCTCCATAACTGGCTTTATCAGTTACAGAAGAACTGATTCTGGCATTTGGAATTTGTACACTAGTCTGAGATAACCGCATGAAAAAATTATCACTAAGCTAAAGGCTAATGGCATTGGGAAATGCTTTCAAGAAAAATATCAAGTAGTAGTTCTGATGCTGATCCTATTAGTGTTGCTAAATTTGCCAGCAGAAGAGCAAGGCATTTACCTCAAAACATCATCTGTGTTCACTGTTATTCTTTTTGTGCAGCAAGCCCCAAAAGCAAGTGCCACACAGAAGGATGCAATCAGCAGCAATATGCCAGCTCGCTGATGAATGTTACCACAAACACTTAATAGCTGGCTATCTGCCTGCTCGGCCCATTCACTGCTTTCCATGCTTACAATGAAAGGACATCCAAGATAATACTCAAGGTTTGTACAGACAAGAACTGAGGAACACACAGATGGTTTCCAGTAGTCCAAGTGACAAAACACATTGCCAGTTTAACTCCTGCCAAGGCCACCGTGTGTCTTTGAGAACTAACAGAGTTCTAGCAGGTGAGAGGAAGTAAGGGCACACATCTGACAAAACACACCAAATGACTACCTGCTGTAGTCATATATATGCAAGACCTTTCTTTACCAAAGAAAAAATAATAGGTGAAATAAAACCTACATGCCAATCAGACCATGGTGTGTGCTAGTACTACAAGCGATGCAAATACAAGAGGCTTGCATCAGTATCAAACAGAGGGTAAAGCTCACTGCCCAGTTTCTTGTTTTATTCATGTTACTGTCACTGAATGATCCAAACTTAGGGAATTATGTCTTGGTTTCTAAAACAAATTCAGGGAGGGCTTGTCTTATTTATTTATTATAATTGACGTTGATCTTGGAAGATTAAACTGTTAGTACTAACACTGAAGAAGAATGTGACTGTAAGCAGCATTGACTTCGGGAAAGCCAAGTGACTTACTATGCACAGAAACCAGGTGAACCTTCACAAAATGTAATATTTAAGAATACCACTGCTAGGACACAGACTTTTTTAAGCAAGAAGAAAGACTGGACAAGAAGATCTGCACCTTTATAAGTACTCATACAGGCATTTCAGAAAACACCCGGCAATTTGAGATTAAATTCTAGCCTAATGTTCACGGGAGAATGAAGAAAGTCCCTAGAGAAACAGTGCTCCTGACTGCACTTGGTAGTCCAGTTTTTCATACCTCTTTCCAACTTGCAACATTTGTTTGGGAGAGGAAAAGCTGCCATGCTTCTCTAAACTTTTCCTAAGGTTTTCCCTAAGATTCCCCGCTCTTTCCTCAAGACTACATACCAACCATGGATTCCCTGGTGGTCCATCAGCCTCTTCAGCCTTAGAACCATCACTGACTAAAATACTGAGCAGGAGTCCAACAAAGTCTGCAAGTCGGCACTTTCTGCAGAGACCAAAACAAATGGATCTTGCTTCTACTCAAATTTTGCAAGGTTTTCAAAGATGGTACTTTCCTTCCTCTGAAGTCTTGCTAAAATATATATAAATAAAATATTACTCTTCCACAATAAAGGAACTTTTCTGCTCTTTATAACTGTTGATATCCAATGCCTTCATAAGCTTCATCTTCAGTCCTTTTTTTTCCTCAAGATGATAGTACCCAGCCTGGAAGACATGTGCAACAAGCCATACACAGATTTTCCTTGGAACTGTCCAACATCCCAGACATCTGAGACAACTGAATAGGGAGCTGCATGATGACTTCAATCCAGGAAATTCATTCTATTCCTGAAGGAGTTCCTCCTTGTTCCTTCTCACCACACTCCAGTCCATCGTTTGGATCATCAGCCTTCATGTGGTACATCAAACAAGGAACATTTCCAGGCAAAAGCTAACTTGTCTGTCCCTTTCCACCCCCTCCCACAGCTGTGACACTGGAGCCCCAGCCCAAGGTAAGGAGCAGGACGAGGCTGCAGAAGGGCAAAACAGCTTTTGGAATGTGGCACGGAGTACAGCGACCATGGAAGTGGCTATACCATAGCCTGCACCACATTAGGACAGGGTCTTCCAAAACACATGTTAAAATTTTGTAAGAAACACCACAGAATGCAGTATCTGTGTAATTTAGCTTTATTTGTGCCTCAATTTTTCTGTACTCCTAGTTCAGGGCCAGATTTTGCAGGTGTTGGAGAGGCCATTTAAGCCACAGCAAATGGCAATCAGATACTGAAGCACATCAGTAATGGAAAAATTGTCTCAGGGGTTTACATGAATCACTAGTTCCAAACAGTAAAACTTCAATGATTCCATTTCTTTTATTCCATAACAACATTGTAAATACTGCTAAAATCCAGTTATTTTACTGCACGATGAACAATCTTAACAGCACAGTTAATTATTTTTTTTTTTGTAGAATAGCCTGAGAATTATAACTGCTCAGAAAAAAATCTTGGTATTTTTCAGATGGTTTCAAAGCAGAGATTAAGAAAATCTCAAATTTGAGCTCACCCAAATTTCAATAACATAGGATGAAACTAAATTTCATCAGACCCAGCACCTCTTGCACATCCTAAGAAATAAAACAATTCCAATCTGATGACCACATTGTGCTGATATAAGCATACACAGACTTACATTAATTAAGCCACCACTTACATCATCCATGTATGAGCAAAGTTCTGACTGCATGCTTTATTTCATCTTAGAAATAAAACTTAAAAAAGAAAGCAGCATAGCTGTTTTACCAATCACTTACAGTAAATGCATGGGGTTTTTTTTCTCCAGATACACACAAAATTTTCTCTCAAGTTACTATAAACACAATATGTGCATTATGTAATAAAACAATTTACACTTTACACTGCTGCTGTATTTACCACATGCCACCTCCTTTATCATGACAGCTTAGAGGTTTCCAGTAAGTTCTTGCCAAAGCACCCTACACAAAAAAACTTACAGTAACAGGAGTGACATCCACCTTATGATGCATCTTTTCTCTGCTAATAAATTTAGAGTTAAGTAGTTCAATAACTGCAGCGGATCGCTGTGACCAGAGCTGCAATTCCATGGATCCGCTCTCTCCCATCAGCTCCAACAAACCCAGCTGGTCTCACCTCACGGACCTGATCCTACTCACTAAACCAGCAGGATCCCAAGCTACCAAGACACACAACGCAACTATCACCCTGTAGTTGAAGAAATGGAATCATCATCGCTGAAGGGTCGGGAGAGGCTGCTAAGCAAGGAGGGTAAAGGAGGGGAGTGCTTCTTCCGAAGGCACTGTCTGCAGCGGCACCGGCTGGGATGAGCCGCCCGCACCGGCCTGCAGCGCATCCAGCTGCTGCTAACACAGGGAGCGCCACGGAAGGCTGCATAAGGAAGCACAGACAAATGACAATTACCTTTTGCCTGACACTCCAGTTCCCAACCAGATCAACACCATAAGCTAGGGAATACAAGACTAAGGGGATGGGACAATTAGGTGAGCTTACAGTGCTACAGAACTGCACCTGACTTTTTTTTTTTTTAAACAGCACAAGGCTGCAACGCTACACATTGCAGCTGGATGCAATGTGCATTTTATACCATAAACATATAAATACCCTGAGCTGTTTTTTAATTTTAAGAGTTCAGGTAGCAACAGCTACTTTAAGAACAGGTGTGGCACATCTTTCTCTTCACTTCCTTCTAAATGGCAGCGAGCAGGAGGACATTTTCTCAGACATTACTCACCCTGTTTCAAAACTTGCCTGGAGCTTGAGATCTAATTAAAAGGTCACTGAAAGTCAGATCTTTGCCGTAGGAAAAGGCCACGACGACATGCGACAAGCAATTACTGTAACCAGGCACAAGAATCTTTGGAGTTGCTCAAGCTACTCAAAAGCAGAGAAGAGGGGAACTGTCTTTAAATCTGCAGAGAATACTATCAAGTCCCATGCTAAGATTTGCTACACATTATACTGGATGGCTCAGAGTGACTTTTTTACTATTATAAATACTCTCAGGATTTTTAACTCTTGTTCATTTCCCCCTCTAGACCGGGAATCTATAGCCAAAGCTATTCTGTCTCGCACTACTCATTCCAATACCACTGGCTGGCAACAAGCAAGAGGGAGATCATTTACAGCAGCACTATTTTCACTGACTTCAAGTGACAAAGGTCACTACCAACAAAACTCAGGGCACGCAGGGCATCAGGAGCACAGCCTATAACAAAAAAATCACTGGGGTTTGGGGTACTCAGAAGGTAAGCACATCTCCAGAGGGCATATCAGGATGCTTCCTGACAAATTACTTGCTCAGACAGGATGTAAAGAGAGTCAAAAGGGAAGAGAAATCCACCTCTGAGCCTTCCAATGTGTGATGAAAACTTCACCCAGATAAGGCAACACGCTTCTAATCTCACTGTGCAACTTTTCCTTAATGTCTGACACTGCCTCAGCCTATTTTAAAATTTGACTATATCTATTCCCAGGCTTTCCAGATAATACAGTTAAAATTTTAAATGGACAAGAAAGGTCTCAACTTTTATCAAGAGTGGGGGGGTGAGGAGAATCTACTGGAAAACAGAGAAAATCCTACCCCTGGCCTTAGATACAGCTTTCAAAAAATGGAGTCAAACTGTATGATAATGGATCATTAGCATTTAAGTGCTTATAGCTAAAAAAAAAAGACCAAAATTTTAATTACCGATGAAATAAACCAAGAAGTCTGCAGAATTCTCTTTTAGAATACTGCCCATTTACATTATCAGCTTGCTATCATCAGCTAATTATTCTGAAGTTTCAAACTGACCAGAACCATTACATATGCTATTAAATTTTTAAAAAATCCATTTAAAACAGGGTTTGGTTTTTTAACACACAGTGAATACCCATGAAACAAAACATTCTGGATAAATGATAATCTAGAATTTTAGACATATGACAGTTTACATAGGTTCAAATTTTTAAACTCTCCTTCAAATCAAAAAGTCATCGTTAGGGGAGGCAAATCTTGGAACAGTTAAGAGTGAATTTTTAAAATCTAACTGAATTAGAACATGACTAAAGAGCTTTAACATCACATGTATATGCAAAGCATACGGAAGAGGAAACTAAAAATAGAACCCCAAGCCTCTTCCTAGAGACATTTCCAAGTCTCCAAGCATTATAAATTCAGCTTTCTCTAGTACAGGCAGGATGAAGTTCTTCCTTCTTCTCTCCCCCTCATTTTTTATTTTTATCATGCTTTCTTATCCAAATTTTTGGTAATTTATGTGCAGTACACTGAATAAGCTCTTTCCTCTTATCTCAGTATTTTGTGTATCAAAGAACAGTTTTGGTTTTGTTTAGTATTTATAGCTCATCTTTTCTTAACATCTTCGCTGTGATATCTTTCAGAAATTCTTAAATCTGGCTTCTGGATCATGATTTTAGGAAAGCCCTCAACAGACTGCCAGCCCACATGACATGCTGTTTAATGGACATTCTTCTAGGCATTCTCAAACCTCTTGTAGGCTCCTGGAATCTTATATCCTCCACACTACCATTCTAATCCAGATCATATCTCTTGTTACTGCACACTCCAGCATGATCAGAAGCAGGCCAAGATCCCTGGGTTCTAGCTGCTTCCTCTTTCTTACATATTCTTAAAGCTGGTAGGGAACAAAAATCTGTTCAATCACTGTACTCACAATTGCAAATACCACGTCTCACCTCTATGTCTTGCTCCTCAGCTTTTCAAGATAGGCATATCAAGTGAGGATCATCCCAAAAAGTTTTTATATCAGATGCAGTATCTTAAAGCATTCTGCTTTTAAGCTTGTCATTCTAAACATAAGTTTTCTGTTTTGTACACTCCTTACTTAAGGTGTAACATTACCCACATGCCATCTATGTTTAATAAACACTACATCCATGATCCTTTTGCTTTAAGATTTATTTCCACACATTTAAGCAGAGAATTCCTCTTTTTCCTTCTCATTTACAGTTCATCTAGACAGGTGTGTTGGTTTCAAAACAGAAAATCAAGTACTAAGACATTCAGAACAAGCTTGTAGTAGGTTGGCAATCTCAAATGTTCATCTATACCTCAGGGTCCATTCTGTTGGCTTCCGACCTTTTTCTTTACTCATACTTGGAAATAACAACCAAACATTTGGAAGCTCCTATGCAACACCAAGGTGAGCACCTGCATGCTAGTACAGAGGCAGCTGGAAAACCCTACTGCTGTAGATGTGCTTTTACAAGTTCCCATTTCCAGAGTAGGAGCCAGTAACGATGCATTAACTTCTTTCCAGAAATCTTCCAGCATAGTACTCAGCCTCTGAGGAGACCACAAACAGAAAACCAAGGAATTTCGGTCCATCTACAAAATGTTTTAATCTACTTCAATGCAACTGCAAACTACTACAGACATTGAGCCAATATTTACACAGATAAAAGCCAAATGGTTGCCCTTCTACTTTCTTACATATCACTTTAGTTATACCCCATTCCTTTTTCTTCCTCCATAGAGAATTTAATATTTTCCTTTACTAATTTGTCTCCAGTGTCATCTAAGTAAACCTTGGATACTTTACCCATTTCATTATTGTTTTAGCTCTTCAGTAATATTTTCCACTTGCATCGACTCACTTTAAAAACACATTCAGTCCCAAACCACAATCTTATAAAGACTGTCAAACTCTTCATCATTGATACTGTAGTTCAGACAAGCTAGCTTCATTTTTGATACTAGTATTGTGGAGCTAAGGCTATGTAATCCTTTTCTTCCATAAACTTATTTGGAATTCTCTACTGTAAAAGTCTGGAAGAGCTGTTTTTTTTTTTTTCTTTACTTAAGATACTCAATATATTATGTCATTTAGGGCTTTTTTTTATTTTATTTTCTATTAGCCTCGTGAAAAACGTGCTCAGTAATGCATTATTCCATCTATGGACTGCCACTGTAAATCAAGCAAGGACACGACATTTACAAAAAATGTTTTTAATCTCTTGGTAGTTTCGTGGTCTTCACCATACAGCTTCACTCTGGTTCTCATGAGCAGGTACGCACACAAAGCAGGTCTGTGGCAATGGTCTGCAGGACACAAATATCCCACAGCATTGGGGGAAAGATGACTGCTTATAAAACTTGCTTTTTTCATCAAATTGTCTGTACAGGAGTTTAAAAGCCTTGAAGATTATACTTCTGGCAACTGTTCTACTGTTTATACTTAAACAGCCCCAAAATTTCACTTTCATAATAATTTCTCGAAGCTTAACTCTTGTTTCCTATATAATTTGAATTTTATAACAAGTCCACAGAAGCATCATTTTAAAAAAAGAACAAAAACCTAGGTCCATAAAATCTTTCAAAACAAGTATCAGTCATGATAAAAAAGAAGGAACAATCACGTGTTAAACTATTCCAGTGCATGAGCAGCAAGGGTTACTTTGCCACTATGTCTGTTACTATGCTCAGACTGCACCAGTCATTACTCTTACACAGGAACAAAAATGTACCTAATTGTTTAAAGAAAATTTACAATAGCAGAGTAGTCTATGCAGCTGTTGGCAAAAACTCACTCCTGACTGACTATTCAGCTGTATTTTAAAGGAAGGAAAGAAAACAGGAGCACTTACAACTGTTTTACGTGAAATCAAAATTTAAGGAATTACACTTCTGGAGAGCCACTCTCTAAGGAATGCATTTTTAAGGAACCAAGAAGTCACTCTGGAGTCTCCCCTTTCTTATGTGAACATACTTCAACAACTCAAAATCCCCAAGTCTAGTAAGAATCTTTGTTATCTCATGAGTTTTTCTTTGAGTGCCATCAGTTCCATCTCTCCTTCAATATTTTTCTTAACAGACATTTTAGTAAAAAATTTCAACTTAAAGTTTACTTTAAAGTACAGGAACTTCTGGAAGCACCAGGTAAAGACATCTGGCTTGACCAATGTTTGTAGTATACTTACCAATATTTTGGACTTTAAATAATGTTTTTTCCACTCCCTTCTAATCCACAGACCTGTTTATTTTTTATTGCAATACTACAAATTTTTAAAACAAATACTGTGATTCTCCAACAATCTATTTCTGGATATGTGTTAAAAGATTACAAGCAGACAGTGTTGATTTCCTCTTCCATGAATTGTTATGCACAACTAAATTTATTTCCTTGCCAATTAATGTTTTTTATTATTTTTTAAACACAAAAGTGATAAGAAGCAATCTCCACCCAAGTCCCTCAGCAAATGGAGAGGACAGGTTCTTAAGTGTTATATGGGACATGAGGGGGGAGGAAGAGATGAGGGCAAGGAGATTGATGTAAGAAGTAGGTCTTGCCCATGCTTTCCTCTTGCAGAAAGATAATCCATTATCTTTCACCAGCTGTCACCCACAGAGCTCTGAAGGTGAATTATTGGAGCACATTTCCCAGTGAGGTCTGTATTATTTATTCTGCAGTTATCAAGCATATACTTGAAGAAAGAGCTATCATTACCAATGTGCACAGTGACATATTACAGCCACTCACACAAAAGATCATTGCTGCCATGTGTGCACAAGTGTGCACTGTTGTTTTAAAGACATCACTACAAAGTGCCTTCTCTAAAAAGAAGAAATGAAAAGTGAAGAGTCTGAACAATTAAATGAAAGAGGAAATTAGGGCATAAAAGGAGGGGAATGGTATTTCTCAGTGGTTTTAAGCAGCAAGACTTCGTCCACAAAAGAAGTTATTGCCATTATTTCACTGTCTTCTTTTTCTCCCAAGGTACTTCCACAGTGTGCAAGCATCAGAGCATCTGAAACAACTACACAACACTTTGAGAAAAGTTTCTTCTGAAAAATGAACACACATTACAAACTGCTCACAGACATAGTCCTTGCCCCAGAAGGGCAGTGGACCATTACATTATACAGTGCTCTCAATGAATGCCTTCATGACATAGCTGACAATGTATGTTCTCTGAGGAGGGTATCTACCAGACTTCCAGGCATTTAGGAATGTAGGAATTTTGAAGGATGTTATTATTTTTCAGGGGTTTTGCTGTAAGCAAAATACTCAAAGACACTGATATAAATTCACTGTACGGAAAGTCAAGTGCCACTTTGGATACCTTCCAAGTACAAAACAGCACTAAAGGATTGATTTCTTAGGTTTTGTCCCATTTGTACATTCTTATCCCCATCATTGATAGCACTTCCATATACCAATGATTTTGAAACACTGAATTTGTTGTGCATTTTGGTTAGCTGAGTCTACTACCATCAATCAAGAATACCACCATTAAAACCATGTTGCAAGTCCAACTTCATGTAAGTCATATGAGTTCTCAGTTTATAGAGGAAATAAAAAACCCCAGCTAGTATGTCCCATTTTACCTTCCTCTTATGAGGAACATTTTTTTCACCCTGTTGTTAGCAACTGCTTAGCCACAACTCCTTATAGTGTCAGATATAAGCATATTTGGAGCCCTACTAGTCAGAGATCCTTTGTGATATGAGAACTATCTAGTACAACAACTAAACCTGTATTTTTCATAAAGGATGATTCAGGCTCGCAGTCATGCAAGGATGGCAGGCTCTTCTGACAGCTCCACAGAGGAATGCTTTAAAATATCCAAGTGCTATCAAGGCTAACTAGACATAAGGAAACCACACTTGAGAGACAGCACTAAACATAAAATATAGGTTCAAAGTTTTTAAAACCTGTTCTGGCAAATTCACTGCCAGGAACAAGGAAACTGGTGCTTTCTTTAACTACATGGAAGAACAACATGAACAAAATTTAGTTTCCCTTCATTTACAAGCCTAGTTAAAAGCATGTCAATACTTATGACAATAAAGTTAAAAGCTTGTCAATACTATGACTGTGGTAAAATGCCAGCCAACCAAGGTGACCACCTAAGACTATCAAAAAAACAAGTTGTGTTAGCTACTTTATCTAGAGTAAGAAGATGCTATTTCCCATATTGCTTCTCATTCTGAGAAGTATGAAGAACAACTATTTACTATTAGAGCAGCCATGATGTTAACTCAGGAAAAGAAATTTACTGAACTGCAGAGTCAACTTAGGGTGGAAGGGACTTCTGGACATCAGAATCCACCCAAATTACTTGAAGTTGAGATAGCACCGAAGTTCAATCAGGTGACAAAGGCCTTGTCCAGCTGAGGTTTGTTGCCAGGATAATGAGCCTTTCATCCTTCTGGGTGACTCTTCCAGTGCAAGACCATCCTCAGGAGGAGGATGGCCTTTTATTTTCTCTCACTAAGAGTCAGAATCCTCCTTGCCATAGCCTGTGTCCACTGTTTGTCCTTCTTGGCAGTGCACCCAGGAAGCATCTGCCTCTCTGTTCTCCCTAACCACACGTGTGGCAGTGGAGGAAAATGATGAGACTCCCCTTCTCTAGGAACCTCAGGCTTTTGTTGCATCTCACATAATTTAGGCCCTCAGCCACATCAGTGGTTTACTCCTAGACTCACTTCAGTTTCTCAGTGGTTCTTCTGTACTGAGAAGCCCTGAACTAGACACAGTACAAGAGAAGTGGCCTCAGAAGACTAGTGTAAAGAGAATAACAACCACTTCCCTCAGCCTGCTGGCTACACACTCCAGATGCAGTCCTGTGCACAGGCAGCTTCCATTTCTACAATGATGCATCACTGACTTTTTAAACTAATTGTTTACGAGGATCCAGAAATCCTTTTTTGTAAGGCTGCTGTCTAGATGGTCATTCTCCAACTTTTACTGCTGCACATAGCAAGACTTTGCATTTGTCATGCTGAATTTTGTGATGTTTCACAGTCTGAAGGAAATATAATGCTGTATACAAAAGGTAGAGGATGGAATGTAGTATCTGCTATCCCCACCCTCAAAACATGCCTGAAACATTAAATACAATCTTGATGGTGTTTAACACTACCCACAAGAACAGGAAGTCTATACCTAGATAACCTACAGCTTTGGTTCTGTCAGGATAAACCAGGACAACTTCTCCTGGTCTGAGCCACTCAAATGCATGCATACCTTTAACACTGATGAAAATTACTGCAAAGCCCTTTCCTAAGGGCAGTAAAAGCTTCTTCACAAATAGCTTTTAATTTTCTTAATTAAAAATCTCCCACTTCCCCCCTTCACAAAATGTCAGTGCTTTTATCTTCACAATTCACATCAGAGTCAACTTCAGGATGCACAAGGATTGATTATTTCTAGCCACAGATGTAAACCTGACTAGGTCATGCCTGCCAGGGTCAAGCCTGCCCAGTATAGCCCTGTTGGTAAAGCACTACAGCCAATCCAGTAAATCCTGCTGGCCCACAGTAGCAAACACAGACTGATAACCAGAGTTCAGTTGCCTTAATAACCAGTAAATACATCTAGGGGTAAGATAAAGACAGGCTGTGGGTCTGATACAGCCTCCAGTTAGGAAACCCCACACTATGCTGTCACATGTTATCTGGAGTACCAGGCCAGAAGAACCACAGTTTAAAAACAGCTGTGTGTATATTGATATTATTCCCAACTTAAATATCAACTGTTCAGGAAACCAAAGGCTGAACTAACCGGTAATGGAAATCTTCAATTACATACCAGAGTTAGTTAACACAGTCAAACTTAACTCCTCTATGCAGTGATATGATGCCACATGACCTAAGGCATTTTACTACAACTAGTGAAAGCTGGACTGGAAGGAAAATGTGTGTGCTTCTTCCCTGTGACACAGCTGACCTGCAGCTTCTCAGACAGTCTGCTCTGACAGATGAAGTGTTGTTGTGAGTTTAGGAAAAATACCTATTAGCCATTAAAGGAAGAAATATTAAATACCACAAGCTCCAGCCTTCACTCTGCACTTACAACCCAACATCTATCAGTTCCTAGCTACCAGTTACTCCACTATGATGTCTAGATCACTTTTAGCCTCTTGTACACGTAAAACTTTTCTTCTCACAGCTTCCTGGAGGAGGTCCCATGGCTCTGAATCATAAAAATGTCTTTTCCTTCAAGATGTGTAACTTGAGAGCATTCCAGGGCAACAAGGCCACCCTAAAAGTAGCCACTGATAGGGAGAACAGAGTGAGATTCCCTCCTTGGCTTAAAGAGCATACAAACTAAAAAGAAAGAAAATGTGGTCAGATATTACATTCCCATTTCATGCTGACATAATGCAAGCAATCACAGACTAGACACAGAAACCTAAATCCTTAATTAAAAAATGTCAATAAAAACATCTTACTCAAGTACACCTAACAAGAGGAAAAACACCTAACAATAGGAAAAATTTGCTTATTCTCCTTTGGATCCAGAGTCCAAAAACTAGATGCCTGCAGAACAAAGCCTGCAGAGCTTGCACACTGGGTGTTCATCTCTCAGGGCTCATAAGAGACAGACCACAGCCATGCAGCCATGATACACAGAAAAGGGGGTGGAGGGAACAACAACACATGACAACCTAACTAATCCTATCAGAAAAAGAGCTAAATCTAAAGACTAAACACGCATTTTAAAAAGCAAACCTTTGGGAACATATTTCAAAATGATATAATAGGATCTTCATGCCTGAAGTCATCCTCCTGCTGCTTCTACTCTGCCTTAATTACAGTAAAATAAAAGGCACTCTGAACACTCCAGCTTCCTGTATTGATAATCCAAGTCACATGGGCAGCAATAAGGCTGGCAGCACATAGAAAAGCTCCATGAAGAAGCCAACTTTTGAGGAAGGATGTGCAAAATGAAGATCAGAGAAGCCATGCTATAATAACAGCAGCAATCCAAAGGTGTGAAAGGCAATGGAGACAATCCCCATCCACTCCCAAGGTACACATCAAATCTCTGTAAGAAGTAGTGAGGGGAACCAGGGACAGAGGAATTCCTCAGGAGTGGGAAAAAGACTCCAGACATCCCATGAGTATTACCATAAAATTACTAGAAACTTTGTCCTTCCTCAGATGAGGACAGAGATTTCAAAGGCATACAGTTTAGTTCTTAGGCTAAGGGACCATTACTGGCAGAGGAATCATAATATACAACCCCCCATACTTCTATAGTGGTTGCTGTGCTTTGGATAAAGTTATACCTTCTGTAAAAAGAATGAATCCACATCCCATGAACTACACAGTCCCAACTAAAAGTACAATATTGCCAGAAGAGCTCCAACACTTCTTTAGGAGTGACTTCCATACACTTACTCAAATGAGTTTAAAACAGGTGTCATTTTACTTGTTACTTCACCTTTCACCAAATCTTTTGATGACAATTAAAACAACATAACTCAGGTTCAAGCTGAATTAAAAGTCCAGAAAGAATTTTGTATTGACTTTTCCAAAACCCTGAGCATGCACCTCTCACTGAACTGGCATAAACACGTACCAAGCAGGACTTCACAAAGCAATTATCCATGTTTATTCTTATGCTGGAGAACAATTATCAATTATGAAAAGAATATGGGATATATTTGAAATTGGTGCTGCTTCTGACCTTTTTTCACCCTTTTAGGGAAAGGCACCCATACATATTC
Source organism: Peucedramus taeniatus (assembly GCA_013400575.1). Taxonomy (NCBI): domain Eukaryota; kingdom Metazoa; phylum Chordata; class Aves; order Passeriformes; family Fringillidae; genus Peucedramus; species Peucedramus taeniatus. The sequence goes on along the minus strand of WBNO01021024.1, from coordinate 594,597 downwards.
CCCCCTCAATGGCACTGCACTTAAACAAATTAAGAACTATACCTCAGACTTTACTAATGCACATCTGATTAATAAATTCCACACAGTTTCAATGATTTAATAGTTGGTAAAGATATCCCCACCATTTTCTAAAGCTCAGACTCCTTTATGGATGTCTTGGGTTGGGTATCCAGAGGTACTAATCACATTTGAAGCTTTAGGCCATGGTTAAGTAATAACACGTTTCAGTGTTAAGACCCTGATGACATGAATGATAGAAATTAAGATCTCAGGCACTTCAGGATGCCTAAGGCCTCAGCTGGAAATGATGGATGCACACACTTAATCTGAATGCACTCTAAGTATATCTCCAGACATGATTACTGAGGTCTATGCAAAATCAGGGCTTAAGAAAACAGTGTGTAGTTTCCTACTGAAGAAAGCTACATTCATTATAGTGAACAAGATCTTTATAAATGAAAGCCTGCATTCTGGCAATCTGCATATGCTGATGAGAAAAATAGACTGGAAGTTTTTAGTGTTAGGAGACAGCTAAAAAATGAACAGATCACATTGAACCACAACGTACATAAAAATTCTCAGACCTGGAGAATATTTTAAATTAAATCCCTTTTCTTAAAAAAAAAATAAAAATAATAATTAAAAAAAAAAAGCAAACCCCCCTAGCACTTCAGTGGATATAACAATGAGCATGATACAAGCCCTTTGGTAACATCAAGAATACACTGGAACTCTCAAGCATACCTTATGAAAGACTTAGGAAACAAATGCCAACTCTATTTCAAGTATTATCAAAAACAAAAATACATTAAAAAGCTTTAACAACTCTAGTTTTCTAAACAGTTTATTTGTGCTCCATTGTCCTATTAATTTTTTCAGACTTTGGTAATGAAAAAGATGAACCCATAAAATTTTTTCATAATCCTAGGCACTGCATTCTGTTAATGGTGCAGATAAATTTGCAATTGTTTAGTATTATAATTCTTCCTTTTTGTAATACCCATCTTAAACCAGCTTGCATGAATTGCCTCAAATTACATGCAAGCGAAAAAATTTAATTTTTTATAAATTTTAAAGAATCTGTAGTTTAATATTCCCAGTTAATCTCAACTACAGATCAATGTTCGTAAAACCTAAAATATTAATATACAACCATAAAGTAGAAGTCACTTGCTAAAAAAAGCTAATGAAACATGTCTTTTCAGTTCTGATTCACACAGTTAAAATCATTTGTTCTAGTAGATGTGGAAGAAACTGACTCAATCCCACAGATTAATTGTTTGCAAAAATAGATTATTTCACCTTAATTTGATAAAAAAAGTTCACTGTACTAGATCTGTTAACAAAACTGACTTTCAAGCTATTTCCACTGATAATGCGTAACTCTGATGACCATACAAGTTTTAAGGATGTAAATAGAGTAATTTTTTTTGCAAAATATTATATCTTAATATTATCTGTGAAAAATCAGTATGAAAATAATTTAGATTTGCAAGTGAAACAAGACAGAAAAAAGTTAGATTTATGGATGCTTATGAAATCTTACTTCTGCATTATAATCTTACACTTTATCATGTACCATCTAGAAATACAACTACTAGCTGCACACATATTTTCCTGTATGAAGACAAACTTATCAGTGGCTTTTTTACCCCCTTCTGAGTTTTCATAGATAAACAAAATTTAAATGCAAATTATAGATCGCAGCCTTCAATATACCACATAATTCCTCAAGCCATAACTAAAGACTGGTGCTATTTATTAGCACCTTCATCCACAGGAGAAAAGCAATACCGACTTCCTTCCATGGGACAAAAGACAATCTTCACCCAGGCCATCTGTCACTTTAACAGCAGATGCCAATGGGCCTCTCATCCCCCAGACCCTGTTACTTTGCCACTATTAAAACATGACTGCAGCATTCAGTCCCAGTGCTTCACAGTATGAAGTTTTACAGAAAAAGTCATTAAAAGATTCTGCCTCATTCTAAAAATAACTGATTAAAACAGATGTCCTGTAAAGAGTCCAGCATCGTACAGCAGCAGGATTTTAACCACAAGCCCTCATGTCACTAGGCCTGACTACAATGCAATCAAAGCTAACAGGGCAGTTTGGGGTACTTCAACATGAGTAGCCACATCTTTGAAAAGAACAGAACCAGTTTCATCAAAACAGAAAATGCAGGAAACTGGGATTCAGCAGCTAGGGTCACACTATTTTGCCAGCTGACCATCATGACCTCGTTACAGAAGGTGATCCAAGCTATGGTCCCTCATCTATGACCACAGGAAAGCCTTCAGGAGCAGGGAAGAGTTCTAGCTCTATCCACACTGCACAAAAAACCCCATGGTCACCACCACCACTCACCTTTTCAGAACATCTGCAAGGCACCTGTGGCTGTACCCTGCCCCAGTGGGCCCTCAGTCCACACCCTCCTGCCACTAGCTCTGGTATAAGGGATCATAACAGGCTTTGGTGGATAGAGAATGATGTAGAGGAAACTTAGCCAAAATCTGAAATTCAGTTTTTTTGTTCATCAGCTGTCTTCATTATCCAACCACTATCACTTCACACACGTGCCCAACAGGCTTATCACTCACTGCACAGCTTCTGCCTGCACAGAGAAGGACATTATATGAGCTGGCAGAGCCTGAGGCCCCTTTCTGGATTTTTATGTGTACTTCTGTAAGCAGAGGAGAGAGAGGAGTGCCAAAGGGAAGGAAGAGCGGAATTTAAGCCCTCAAGTCAAGAGATATGACACGTTATCAAGTGACAGTTTTTCCTGGTGTAACCCCAAAAGACCAACGGAACCTCATAAGCAACCCCAAAAGTTGCATCAGCTCTGAGGCCATCTCAAAAATACTTAAGGATAGTTCTGCCTCCTATGCTAGCAGCACACTTGCCACACTTTGTGCCCCTGCCCTTACCTAGTACTTTTTATAGTACAGCAGTACCTGTGGCACAGGACTAGGTCAACCCTGCAGCTAATTTAGAAGATGCTCTAGTGCAGGCTGGAAAAAGCCTTTCTCAGGCTCAATGTACATTTCTGAACACAAGAGCTCTCAGGCTGAGAGAACAGGCTCTACACCGTTGTGACAGAAAGGCCACCCTGCAAGGTTATCCCATCCCTAATTAGGTATTTTTTTATCTGAAAGGTTAAGGTGTCTCTTTAAGGAGAACTGAAAGGAGGAAAGACTAGTCCTCGGAGTCAACTAGCAAAGCTCACAGAGCCCCTCCAAATGGCAAGATCCAAACCTGAAGCACCAGTCCCGACAGCGACCTAAAGCTGTGAATCACTGCACAGCAGCCCTTCCTGGTCAATGTTCTGGGCATGATTTTTTCCATCTATGGATGGAGACTCAAGTGTAACAAATATATACCCAAAAGTGGCAATTCAGGGCTAAGCTAGAAGTTGCTTTGAGCACTCAGTGTATACATTTTTTCTTTCCTCTAGTCCAGACTGGGAATATACTAAAGTTACTACAACGGCATCCACTGTCTATTATGCCAGACTGTCTTCAAGAGCTCAGCAGCAGCTGCCAAGCTGGCCCTACTTGTGCTAATCATCTGCATCTTCTTCATGTTCCCCACAGCTTCAGCATCCTTAGAGTTCCTCTCAGGAAAAAAGAAAAACAAGCATAGAGACAAAAAACTCCACCATTCAAAAGCAGAACACCACTCTAGCTGGGTAGCAGACCTTGCACAAACTGAGAACACAGAAGGTAAATCAGCATTCAAACAGACAGCTCGTAACAAATGAGGAGAAACAGTCCACAGAAGTATCTTGTGAGCCTGTGTCAAACAAAAACAAACACAGATCAGTCTAAACTACTCTGACAGGGGTTTTGAGGTGCTGCCACAGAGAGAACCAGCCAGTACAGAGTCTGGAAGTGAGACAACACTGAATGAAGTGTATGGGGACACGTGCCACCTTGCCCTCTGTAGCAGGCCAGCAGCATGAAACAGGGTCAGAGGAAACAAAGGCTGAAGCAAGAGAGGCTGTACAGCACCAGGATCATTTTGAATACAAATAAGGCCCATTCCTGTGAGACTCTCCTCTGAACATGTTTGACTACTGGCTGCAAACTGTGACAAGTAGCTGTCCAAAAACGGAGCAGCCGGTTGCACCAGTCCCTGGTGATTGGAAGGAAGGGGCAGTGAGCACCAGCCACAGCCAGCTAAGATAACTCCTGAAAAACAAGGTGATGTCAAACCAGCACAGAAGTGATGCCAGCCAGCAAGGTGCCCTGCAAGCAGCCACTCCAGCACAGGGTTATGCAAGACTCCAATGCCTCAGTATGAGAGAACAAGAGGCTCCATGGGGAGGAACACGCTGTACCTGAAAGCTAAAGGACAGGTGGTGCAGACATCTGAGCTGTGACTGTGCTGCTCCAGCACTCCTGTACTGCTCTCCTTGTCAGGGTAAACAAGGGACAGCATTTTCTGCAGGAAGAGTCTCTTGGGACATCCCTCTGCAGTGTATGGACAACACCACACTGCAGCATCCATAGTTCATCAGCTAAGCCTGAAGTCCATGCGGCCTCCTCTGTGCCTGCTGATAGCTTCAGGTGGTCTCCCTTTCAGAGAGGAATGAGCAAAGCCAACTAGAATAAACAGGACGCCTCACTGTTTCTCACTCTAGGAGCAGCAGATGCAGCAACAGTTTAAAAGACACTAAGCATATATTTGGGAAGTTCTTTCTGAACATGTAGACATGGGTCTGTTACCTAACAGACTTGCATTCAATTCCCACTAAGAATACTGAGCATTATTTCAATATCTATTATATAAACAATATAACAGTGATAACCAACTGGGTGAGAGCTTATTCAACAGAAGTTATAAATAAAAAGATCTAGAAGAAAAGGACTTTGGACTCCTCGCTTGCAGTTCAGTTAGCTCATCTCCAAAGACACTTGGCATAAAGATATGTGTATTATGCATCCAGTATAGGGAAAGAACAGTCTGTTTGAAAGCTCCATTCACCATGGGAAAGCTATAATTGACAAGGTTAAAATGGCAGATTCTTACAAGATTTGTAAAGCAATGGAAGCCACAAGCTGCCTCAAGGCAAAGGACCACACCCTGCGCTCTTCTATGGTTAGCAAATAGGAAGGAGATTTAAGCCTGTGGCAGGACTACCAGGAAGCAGCAGAGGAATTAATAGGACAGAAGCAATGGGATGAACCATTTGGAGTTTATCAGCCTCCACAGGTAAGGTGCAAGGCTTCCACAGATGTTGAATAGAGAGGAGGTGGCCTAAGTCTCACAGGATGAACATGGGACTTAATTTTCTGGACTCCTCATTTCTCCAACATCCACCAGCTACAGAGCATGAGCAGCACCATGCTCTGTCAGCAAACAGAGATATCCATATCCAGCAACTACACCACACAACTCAGAATCAACCTCCTCTGCACCCCAAAGCCAGGAAAAAACCCTGCCTCAACTACCACGCCTGAACTCTATTTTCTCTAGCCAATTAAGAAGGCAAGCAAGTCCATTAGCCATGCTGAATCATTTCAAGGGAATTTTACATGTGTGATACCTCACACCCAGTTTTAAAATCACAATTGTAAAAAAAATGTTTGTTATATAGCTCATCTTAATTCAAACTTAATACCTATGCAACTTATTTCCACTGTCAGTGGTAAGTCTCCATTTTGTCAAAAGGAAATTCCTTCTGTCTCCAGCTGATAAAGAAACACTGATCTTCAAAGTATATCCCAAATATTTAACTACACTCTGATGCTTCTACAGACACATAACAGCACAGAAAACTTGTGCACATTAATCCAGAATATCTCCTAACAGCAAATCAGGCTGTAATTAAGACACATCATGACATAAGGAAGATTAGCATGTTTGGCATGATATTTTCCTTATTAGCTGGAGGCAGAAACAAGTTCCTTGTCAGGGGAAACACACCGTGAGGGCATTAGGACACAGATAAAAGGTGTCTCGTTGCTGGCACTTATTTGTTTTTAACAGCTTGAAGGAAAGGAAGGAACACACAGTATCAACTGTAATTGGTTTTAAGGGTATCCCTTGTTGATGGAACACAAATATACAGTCCAGACTTAGGTCCACCCCCTTACCATCAAGAGCCTGGATTATAAACTTTTATCCCTACTCTGTAGCACCAGATGGTAGCTCACATACATTTCAATTATTTATTGAATAGGCACTTTGTTATACCAGGGTAATCCCACACTGCAGTAAAACCTACACACTGTTTTTATTGCGAGCTATACTTTTCATCAAGTCAGTAACCTTTTCACATTCAGTGAACACAATAAATAGAATTAAAAGAAGCAATTTTATAAACAATTGGATAATCGGCCTCTCCATCACACAAAAAATGACAACGCTGGGATCAATCATTAAAACACAACCACCAGCAGCGCTATAGAAAAAGCATATCATTCTCTGGCCTGCCCCAAATCCTTCCAACTTCAGTTTTCAAAGTATGCTGCAGTCTGATCTATCACACTTAACAATTTGCTGGTGCTCACTCCTTAAAGCCATCAGCTTGAAAACAAAAAACCCTGAATGCTCTTTGCAGAAGACATACAAAGCTCCCATGACAAAACAAATAATCAATGTTCCCTAGGCTGCAGCCTTGCGGGGCAGATGTGATAAAGTGGTTAATTATTCAGTTGGCAATCGCATTACTGACGTCAATAGAAGAGTCCAGGAAGTGAATCCTCTTAGTTTGTTAGTGTATGACAAAGAGTGGTGGTCCCCACAGAAATTAAGGAGAACCAGCTGTCCCTTCATGTTGGTGCTCTGGTCTCTAGTGCTAAAGACACACATTTGCATTTACTGAAGTAAATCTGCCCCTCCCTCTCCCTTAGGAAATCCTTTGTTTTGTTGGTTGGGTTTTTTTTGTTGTTGTTTTTTGATTTTTTAAGAGTGATCTCTTAAAGCCTAATTAACTGTACATGCATGGAACAGCTGATAAACGGGGCAACATTCTCGTGAGCAATGATCATTCCTCCCTCCCCTCCAATTCTTATTCCATGGAGAAGTTAAGTCACCTTCGTCATACATTATTATTCATAACTTACTCAGCTGAATAAACCAGTCAGCCACCATGGCCGTTTTAACATAAATTCATTTAGACATGCAGCAGGGAAGGATCTCTGCTCTCCACATACCTCTAGTCAATAGCCTTAACTAACCAACATTGGATAGAAAACTTTTATCCTAAGTGCCATCAAAAGTATCCACATCTTCTTTTGTCAGCAAGCTCCGGACTATTGGAGGTCTCTCGTTATCAGGCTGCTTAACAGTAGGGAACCATTAAACAAAGCTCTTAGAAAGGCTGCCTAGAAATACTCTGTCCTTGGGGGGCATGCCCAAATTAAAAAAGACAGCATGATGAACGGGAAGTGTTGTTTCTTCGAGCCACACACACACGCCCTCTCTAAAGCAACGAGCCGGCACCAGAGCAACATTTCAAAGCCTGAGCCTGGTGCTCTCCCCTCCTCCCCTCCCCCAGGTAGGAAACCCTCCGAGGAGCACTGGATTAGCCTGACGTTTCGGGCTAAGCCGAGCAGGCTTTCAGGCCAAGGACACTCCGCCGCTGCTCCTGCTGCCGGCTGCCAAGCGGTTCGCCTGGGACCGAGGGAGGAGACCTGGAGGGTCAAGGCCCGGCTGGCGGCGGGGGTGTTCCCCAGGGAGGCGCCGCATCCAGGGGCGGCGTCTCCGGCCGCTGCCGGGAGCGGCGGTGGGAGCGCGCCGCGGG